>SJYO01041852.1:74872860-75296628 GCA_006410555.1 Capra ibex
CAGGTCTGTATCTGACCGCTAAGTTAAGAATGTACTATCATATGTACAATCTTACGGTAAGAGGGTTTAGTAGGGTGGGAGAGGGAGAGGGAGACTCAGGTTTTCAGGCAATATGTGTAGACACAGAAAAAAGGACAGAACGTATGTCCCAGCAGTAACGGTAGAAGGATTTAAGGTATATATACACAATCATATGACATAACCACAAAAAGAAAGACCGAATGAAGTGAGACATATTAGCCGAGGTCAAAGTAGGTAGAGTAGTCTTGACTAAGTTTACTTAAGAAAAATTGCCGACTCATTATGAGGTAACACATATACATGGTGTCGAAAGAATAGGTAAGTAGACGACTACCTGTAGATCCAACAAAGGTACAGGACCGATAATATTTGTCACGACGCTACTTGTAACCCCATGTACACAGAGAAAGTTAAGACCAAAGGAGCCACACATACGGGTCGTCACCCTAACGACCCAGTATTCCATCAAGATAAACGTTAAAAAATTCCTTAGAGGTCTGACAAGAGGTATCACCGACATGATCAAACGTAAGGGTGGTTGTCACATCCTCCCAAGGGAAAAGAGGTGTGGGAGAGGTCGTAAATAACCTTTCGTGAACAAAATCTGTTTCTGAGTGTGTGTTTGAATCTCTTACTTGAATACCAACGATCCCCCTTCCCTATCAATTTCTCAAACCCTACCTGTACATGTGTGAAGCTATAAATTTTACCTATAAGTTGTTCCTAGACGACCAGGTATCGTGTACCTTGAGACGAGTTACAATACACCGTCGGACCTACCCTCCCCCTAAATCCCCTTACACCTATATACATATTCATACCGACTCAGGGAAGTGACAAGTGGACTTTGATAGTGTTGTACCGATTAACCGATATGGGGTTATGTTTTATTTTTCAAATTTTTTAACACTTTTCTTTCTTTCGTGAACAAAATTGAATTTCTAAGTTCGTTGTAAAGGATGAATTATTCAAAAGGAACTATTATAATTAAATAATATTTTCATTTTAAAATTAAATATGGGTAATTTTGACTACGAAGTCCCACTACGGACGTACCTAGGTACCGAAGGGAATGCTAGAATATGTTACGAGACATTGGGACCCCTGGTCCTACGAGGTTAGAACACAAACTGCCATACCTTCGCACGTTGGAGTGTGGACGTTGTAAAGGACACAAACACGACGGTAAGCAGTGGAGGCCAACGGACATATCGAGACTCAGTACTAGTCCTTCCTTCGTTCACAATCTCATCGAACGCGAAAGAGAAGGTGTGTGGATCATTTTGGACAACACGTAGAGTTCTGGTAAACTTAGTTGTTGACCGTCTCTCTCCTCTCTCCTAGACCCTTTTTAATTTAAGTACATCTTCGAAGTACCACCAGTATTTGATCGTGACTCCACACAGATAACATACAGATTGAAAGGATAGACTTTAGGTCATAAATATCCAAAAGAAAAAGGACACGATTCGTCGTACTTGTTCTTCTACGATCATGTACCAGTGGACCTTTGTTGATCTCGATTTAACTTCATGTACGTGTAAGAGATAAGGGGGGTCAGGGGAGGGGTGAAACCTGTAATCAGTCTCAAAACATATTACTACTATGATACAAAAGAAAACAAACATATCATTCCCTTTACATAATATCAAAAGATATTAAAGGTCCTACTTGATTATAAAACATAACCCGTAGGGATCATCGCCCTACCATTTCTCAGACCGACGTCACGTACTCTGTGTCTTCTGTGTCCGAACTAGGGGCCCAACTCTTCTTGGGGACCTCTTCCCTTCCCGATGGGTGAGGTCAGAAGAACGGACTTCTTAAGGTACCTGTCTCCTCGGACCACCCGATAGTAGGTATCCGTAATGTTTCTCAGCCTACGTTGACTCTCTGATTGTGAAAGTGAACATAATGTTTCATAAACTAAAACTCCGACTCGAAAGACTTCCATTTAAAACACGAATTTTATTATGACTATAGTGATTATAGAATCTGAAAATGATTTTTAAATCATTTTTCGTAATTATTTAAAGTTATTTTTACGAAACATGGATTGTAGTTCAGATCTAAATTACCGTAAGTTATTTATACTTAGGTTACCTACTTACTTTCTTTGTGTAATTACTTGTTTTAATTAATGTCTTAGAAAAAACCCTTTTGTCACTTTCTACTTCATTTCGTGACAGTATTAATATACGAACTGGTTAAGAACTGTAAAAGACAATGAACACACAAAACTGTTTAATTTTCATATTCCAGTTTGGTAGTTTTGAAGTTAATTTACCGAAATAGTCAAATATGACTTTTGTTAAAATTTTAAAGTTTACTCAGTAAAATAGTAAGACATTAAAACGAGTTGAAAGTAATGTCTGTAAGAAACATACGCATCCAGAGATAGATATCAAAAACAGAAGAGACTTAAAGTTGAGTCCCAACTTATTACAA
This sequence comes from Capra ibex, assembly GCA_006410555.1. Taxonomy (NCBI): domain Eukaryota; kingdom Metazoa; phylum Chordata; class Mammalia; order Artiodactyla; family Bovidae; genus Capra; species Capra ibex. The sequence goes on from SJYO01041852.1 coordinate 74,875,330, forward strand.
CTTCTTTCAAAAAGAGACGTGACTTTGAATCTTGACTGGTGAACGACAACCTCACTTTCTGGTTTTGAGAACTCTAAAATAATGACGAACAACTTAAAGATATATACGGATCATTCTCCTATCTTGATTTCTTTCTGGGTGGACTTAAACAAGTTTCGTTTAGAACAAGAGCATAAAATCCTCCCTCCCCTTTTCTAGGAAAGTAAGGGCATGAAATATAACAAATATCCATCTTTAATCAACTTTACCCAGACATAATGACACATACACACACGAGTCAACGAGTCAACACAGAAACGTCGGGGTACCTGACACAGTGAACGTAGAGGGATCACCGAGTCCATCACTTCTTAGACGGACGTTACAAACTCTAGGACCAAGATAGGGACCCAGTCCTCCTAGGGAACCTCTTCCTGTACCGAGGGGTGAGGTCATAAGAACGGACCTTTTAGGATCCCTGTCTCCTCGGACAGTCCGATGTCAGGTACCCCGACGTCTCTCAACTTGTGTTGACTCGATGATTTGGAAAATTGAAAGTTACTTCTTTCTTTTGATTGTATTTCTATCACTGAGGTATTTCTGTCACTGGGGCATTTCTGACCCGATATTAACTTTTTTTTGTTTTTTTAAGTTCCTTTCAGAACGAGAACAAAAGCAAGGAGAAAAGTCATGGTCCTTCCTTTCGAACGAAGATTCGGACAGATTACGTTCGATCGGATTCCTTTGACTTTAAAGAAAGTCTCACAGTAATTTTTCTGTCTCGGTCATCCTTAACGAAGTAGACAATGGAGATTTCTTTGATACACGTAGCTCAATATTATCTTTAATAATTATATTTTTAATAATTGTGAAGGTTTTTCTGGATGTTCAAATTGTACATTTTTACTTTGGTCTTGTTAAACATCCTCAGTGTTCTCTGTGTCTAATCTAGGGACCCAGTCCTTCTAGGGGACCTTCTCCCGTACCGTAGGGTGAGGTTATAAAAGAACGGACCTCTTAGGGTACCTGTCTCCTCGGTCCACCCGATGTCAGGTACGCCAGTGTCTCTCAACCTGTTCTGACTCACTGGTTCTTGTGTGGGTGAAACCAAGGATCTAAATACATAAATACTCTTCAACTCACTTGTCAGTAAATGGACTTAAACCATTTGAATTCTAAATCTAAGCTGTACAAACTAATCATCCCTTCACCTATTTTGTTTTAGACAGAGTCGTTTGGGAACATTCAGTGTAGGTTTCCCCCTAAAGGAAGGGTACTGTAATATAAAAGGAACTGTATCTCAAGACGGAAGAACGAGAGATCGGAGATGGTCTTTACGTTTATTATACGTACACTTTTTTAAAAAAAAATGGTTTTACAATTTTATTAGAAGTACATTGAAGGAGATATAGAAAAAACACTGAAAATGGTCGTTTCAATCTCTATAAATATATTAACTACTATATAGATACCCTTTTGTTACGGGGTAATAAAAATAAAAACTCGGTAATCATTCTCTTTTGAGTAACTCCTTTCCCCTAAATTTCCCTCTAAAGGTTTTAAGAGTCCCTTAAGGTGTGCACCAGTTTCCCGAGTATGAGTACTGAGGACGTCGAACAGACGTTTGTCGTAATCAGTCCTTAAAGATGACTCAGTGGGGAGTCCTTAAGTAGCGTCACCTCGGACGTCTCCTTCGGTTGACACTTGCCAGTGCCAACGATAAGACGACGACTCAGTCCTGAGGACCTTCTCGAGGAAAGAAGTCCTCTACAAAAATGCACGAGTATTACTTGATCCTAGAACCCTAAATGAAGTCTGGTCTTCCTCTTTTTTCTAGTGAATCCAATGTCATGTAATCCGATATCGACATCCCGACTTTCAGACAAGGGACCTATCCACTGTCGACCCTTGAACATCTTTACGGTTTAGAACGGGGGGGGGGGGGGGGGGGGGCTGGAAGACTTTGTTTAAGATCCTCATTTCAATGTTCTAAACACAAAGTTGTTCGGAAGGTCCATTAAGACGACACGGGTACTCTTAACTCCGTCCGAGTGGCTTAATTCCCTCTCATCTTGTCTCTGGACTTAGGTCTGACCCGTTAAACTCCCAGTCCCTCTCTCCTATGTTAACAGATATGAAACATTTCTCAGTCATCCAAACGACTCCTTTTTTCCTCCCTTCCTCACCTCTGTACACAAGGTCTGTCTCATAGGACCCGAGGTTCTCGGTTCTTACCTTTCTGTCTTCGGTTCCTTCCCTCTCCTTTGTCTGAGTCCCAGACTTCTCAGGTCTCCGTGGGTCTCTTCCTGAATAGGGTTTGCTACTAAACAACTTCTAGTAACTTCTAATTTTGGTTCCTTTCTGTACCGATCTAGACGTAAAATCTTTCAAGTGAACCGTCTTTACTCTTCTGTCACCTCCCTACTTCGACCTCCAATCTAGTTACTCCTTTAAAAGTACCACCACGTCACCGACCTCTTCTCGGGGTTATCTTCTCTACAAACTTTTTCACTGAGCCTTTTTGATACACAATATTATCTAATATAATATAATATAATATGATGAAGTCAAGTCAAGTCAACGAGTCAGCACAAGTTGAGTGGTTGGGGTACCTGACGTGGTGCGGTCCGAAGGGACAGGTAGTGGTTGAGCGTGTCAAATGAGTTTGAGTACACGTGACTCAGCCACTGCGGTAGGTCGGTAGAGTAGGAAACAGTAGGGGAAGAGGAGGACGAGAGTTAGAAAGGGTCGTAGTCTCAGAAAAGTTTACTCAGTCAAGAAGTATAGTCCACCGGTTTCATAACCTCAAAGTCGAAGTTGTAGTCAGGAAGGTCACTTGTGGGTCCTGACTAGAGAAAATTCTACCTGACCAACCTAGAAGAACGTTAGGTTCCCTGAGAGTTCTTAGAAGAGGTTGTGGTGTCAAGTTTTCGTAGTTAAGAAACCACGACTCGGAAGAAATATCATGTTGAGAGTGTAGGTATGTACTGGTGCCCTTTTTGGTATCGGAACTGATTTACCTGAAAACAACCGTTTCATTACAGAAACGAAGAGTTATACAACAGGTTCAACCAGTATGAAAAGAAGGTTCCTCATTCGCAGAAAATTAAAGTACCGACGTCAGTGGTATTCGTCACTGACACCTCGGGGGGGTTTTATTTCAGACAGTGACAAAGGCGACAAAGGGGTAGATAAACAGTACTTCACTACCCTGGTCTACGGTACTAGAAGCAAAAGACTTACAACTCGTAATTCGTTTGAAAAAGTGAGAGGAGAAAGTGAAAGTAGTTCTTCGAGAAATCAAAAAGAAGTGAAAGACGGTATTCCCACCACAGTAGACGTATAGACTTCAATGACTATAAAGAGGACCGTTAGAACTAAGGTCGAACACGAAGGAGGTCGGGTCGTAAAGAGTACTACATGAGACGTACATTCAATTTATTCGTCCCACTGTTATACGTCGGAACTGTATGAGGAAAGGGTTAAACCTTGGTCAGACAACAAGGTACAGGTCAAGATTGACAAAGAAGGACTGGACGTACGTCTAAAGAGTCCTCCGTCTAGTCCACAAGATCATAAGGGTAGAGAAAGTCTTAAAAGGTGTCAAACAANGTTAGAACTAAGGTCGAACACGAAGGAGGTCGGGTCGTAAAGAGTACTACATGAGACGTACATTCAATTTATTCGTCCCACTGTTATACGTCGGAACTGTATGAGGAAAGGGTTAAACCTTGGTCAGACAACAAGGTACAGGTCAAAATTGACAAAGAAGGACTGGACGTACGTCTAAAGAGTCCTCCGTCTAGTCCACAAGATCATAAGGGTAGAGAAAGTCTTAAAAGGTGTCAAACAACACTAGCTGTATCAGTTTCCGAAACCGGATCTGTTATTTCGTCTTTATCTACAAAAAGACCTTGAGAGAACGAAAAAACTACTAAGTAACGTACAACCGTTAAACTAGAGGTCAAGGAGACGGAAAAGATTTAGGTGGAACTCGTAAACCTCCAGGTACCAAGTACATGACAACTTCGGATGTAACCTCTTAAAACTCGTAATGAAACGATAGCACACTCTACTCACGTTAACACACCATCAAACTTGTAAGAAACCGTAACGGAAAGAACCCTAACCTTACTTTTGACTGGAAAAGGTCAGGACACCGGTGACGACTCAAAAGGTTTAAACGACCGTATAACTCACGTCGCGAAAGTGTGGTAATAGAAAATCCTAAACTTTATCGAGGTGACCTTAAGGTGGTAGAGGTGATCGAAGTAAGTATCACTACGAAGGATTCCGGGTGAACTGAAACGTAAGTTCCTACAGACCGAGATCCATTCGTTAGTGTGGTATCACTGATAGACCCATTACTTCTAGAAAAGACATATCAAGACACATAAAAAGGACGGAGAAGAATCATAGAAGACGAAGACAATCCAGGTACGGTAAAAACAGGAAATAACACGGGTAGAAACGTACTTTACAGGGGAACCATAGAGATTAAAAGAACTTTTGTAGAGGTCATAAAGGGTAAGATAACAAAGGGAGATACAGAAAAGTGACTAGTGACTCCTTACGAAAGAATAGAGAGGAACGAGAAGAAACCTTGAGACTGATCATAATTTATGACTGTTATCAGACCTTCCGTTTGATTTGTCTTTTCTGGTGACAGATATATTATATTACGTTTAAAACTTTATATACGAATATTTTTGTTTGTTATAACTTCGTCTATATACTTTTAGAAATAGAGACCCACAAAAAGAAATATAAAGGAAATAAAGGAGTTAAAAGATTGTGACTTACCTTTAGTATAAATTTTAGTTCTTGATGTTTACAACTTCTCCTTCCTTCCTTCTTTCTTCTGTCCTTCCCTCTCTCCAAGTATAAACTCCTGTCTTACCCTATTACTTATCCTTCAGTCTCTATTTAATATTAGGAATGTTACCAGAAAATCTAAATTAGGTAGAATTTTAACGGGTATCCCTGAAGGGACCACCAGGTCTCCAATTCTGAGACACGAAGGTGGCGTCCCTCGTACCCTAGTTATGGACCACCCTCTTGATTGTAGAACTCGTGAAGACGGTACCGGTTTTTCAATTTTTTTTTTTTTTACGGATATTTCGTTGCGACTGTCCGATACCGGGACTTGAGTCCATATGACACGCCGTCTCTTCCAACCCTGTCCTCCTCTATTAACTTTTACTCCACTTATATCTCTATCTCCTTATTCATCTTATTCATCCGACCCGACAGGGACTGACAGGTGACACAATAGGACTCGATGTCTTCAGTACTCTTCGTGACACCCGTATCTCTTCGGCACCAGAAACTTACACTGAAGAACCTACCTCCGACGGAAGGGTTTCGACATGGTTCCTGACCGACGGATCTAGGACGGGAGGGGGTCCGGAACGGAGTGACTAACTCTCGTAAACAACGAGATTAACAACTCTATTCATCTATTAAACTTACACGACCTTGTCTCAATAAGTTTTCTAACAAGAAACTAACGAAACCGTCAATGAAAAAAGAGACCCTGGTAAAGGGACGATGCCCTTTACTGTGTGTCAAGATTTTTTTTTACTTTTAATTTGTTTTCCTTTAGATACATCGTTGTTCCAAATAAACAATCCCTAAATCGTATTGTTCTACTACCCTCTTTCCAAAGTACAATAAGTACTTCTTCATTGTTTACCAATCTTAAGATCCTTTGGTACGACCTAGTAACTTTTTCGTTCTCTCAAGGTCTTTTTGTAGATAAAGACGAAATAACTGATATGGTTTCGGAAACTGACACCTATAGTGTTATTTGACACCTTTTAAGACTTTCTCTACCCTTATGGTCTGGTGGACTGGACGGAGAACCCTTTGGATATACGTCCAGTCCTTCGTTGTCAATCTTGACCTGTACCTTGTTGTCTGACGAAGGTTTATCCTTTTCCTCATACAATTCCGACATATAACAGTAGACGAATAAATTGAAGGTACGTCTCATATAGTTCTCTTTACAACCCGACCTCCTTCGTGTTCGACCTTAGTTCTAACGGTCCTCTTTATAGTTATTGGAGTCTATACGTCTACTGTGGTGAGAATACCGTCTTTCACTTCTTTTTGATTTCTCGAAGAACTACTTTCACTTTCTCCTCTCACTTTTTCAAACGAATTACGAGTTGTAAGTCTTTTGCTTCTAGTACCGTAGACCAGGGTAGTGAAGTACTGTTTATCTACCCCTTTGTCACCGTTATCACCGACTGAAATAAAAAACCCCGAGGTTTTTATGACGTCTACCACTAACGTCGGTACTTTAATTTTCTGCGAATGACGAACCTTCCTTTCAATACTGTTTGGATCTGTCGTATAATTTTTCGTCTCTATAATGAAAAAGTTGTTTACAGGCGGATCAGTTTCCATACCAAAAAGGTCATCGGTACATACCTACACTCTCGACCTGATATTTCTTTCGACTCGTGTCTTAACTACGAAGACTTGACACCACAACCTCTTCTAAGAACTCTTAGGAAACCTGATATTCCTCTAGGTTGGTCAGGTAGGATTTCTTCTAGTCATGACCCATAAGTAACCTTCCTGACTACAACTTCGATTTGAGGTTATGAAACCGGTGGACTACGCTTCTCGACTGAGTAAACTTTTCTGGGACTACGACCCTTTCTAACTCCCGTCCTCCTCTTCCCCTACTGTCTCCTACTCTATCAATCTACCGTAGTGGTTGAGTTACCTGTACTCAAACCCATTTGAGGTTCTCGACCACTACCTGTCCCTCCGGACCGTACGACGCCAAATACCCCAGTGTTTCTCAGTCTGTGCTGACTCGCTGACTTGACTTGACTCGACTATGACTATTGTCATTACTTAGTAAATAGTAAGACGATTCGTGAAATCTTTGTGATAATAAATTAGGAGTGTTATCGGTATAGGCAAACGGAGTTTCTTTTTTTTAATGTCCACTCTATTTCACTCGAGAGTCAGTATACTAAGACGATTTGTAGTCTTGGAGTTAAACTTGATTCTAATGAAAATAAGTCTTCAGTTGTGATGTTCAATTTTCTACTTAGTCAAAGTACCAATATGTTGTGACTCTTATGTCATAGTAACTAGATACGTGAATCGTACCAATCCTACCTTTTAAAATACAATACCATAAAATGGTACTAAAAAAATTTTTCAGACATGATAGTATGTGACATAACCATGTATAAGGTCTCTACAAAACTATACTGGTGAAATTATCAGGAACTGTAATTCCATAACGTACGAAAAACGTCTCTTTTGACTCCACAGGATTTTGGAAACAAGTAGAAGAAGAATAAGTAGGAAATGAAAAGTAGAAGAGGAAAGTGGAAATGGGTGGGACCTGTTTGTCTGTCTGTCTACATGACGGAGAAAGAAGTTGTGTGAACGTGCAATGGATGTCGGTATTTGTTAGAAGAGTCGATGCCAACAACTCCGATGTGGAATTAGAAGTACAACTAAGATTTGACTTCGTTAAGTCTGGTTCGAGTGAACTGGAATTGTAACATTTGACTTCTTATTCTTAAACCCTTCGGTCTAAAGGTGTTTCGAAACCTTTAACACTACTTCTACTTTGACTCTCTACCATCTACATCGGTTACCGTTCAAGTCCACAAATTTACGTTACCGTTTGTGTGTGTGTGTGTGTGTGTGTGTGCGTACGTACGTGTATGTACGGGGACCCTTCATTTGTTCACTTGATCATGTTAAGGTCTCTCTACTCTTTCAACTCTTTATCTCCTACTGTTCGAACGGATCTGTCCGAATCGACGTAAAGGACTTTGAGAGACTCGGGGTTGAGAACCATTAAGAAAACATCTGTTCTCTTACTATAACGACGAAAGACTGGTGTTCCACCCCGAACATGACCCTGTCTGACTTATCGAGTTCCTAAGAAACACAAGCGGAAAATGTAGATCGTTTGAAAGATGTCACGGTGGGTCTATACTAATTCCCTTTGGTTGTCATCGAATGATATGTGACTGAATGGTCATGTGTCAAGTCAAATCGAGTCATCGAGTCAGCACAGGTTGAGAAACACTGGGGTACTTAGCGTCGTGTGGTCCGGAGGGACAGGTAGTGGTTGAGGGCGTCAAGTGAGTCTCAACGCAGGTAGCTCAGTCACTACGGTAGGTCGGTAGAGTAGGAGCCAGCAGGGGAAGAGGAGGACGGGGGTCAGGGAGGGTCGTAGTTTCAGAAGAGGTTACTCAGTTGAGAAGTGTACTCCACCGGTTTCATGACCTCAAAGTCGAAATCGTAGTAAGGAAGGTTTCTTTAGGGTCCCGACTAGAGGAAGTCTTACCTGATCAACCTAGTAGAACGTCAGGTTCCCTGAGAGTTCTTAGAAGAGGTTGTGGTGTGAAGTTTTCGTAGTTAAGAAGCCGCGAGTAAGAAGAAGTGTCAGGTTGAGAGTGTAGGTATGTACTGGTGACCTTTTTGGTATCGGAACTGATCCGTCTGGAATCAGCCGTTTCATTACAGAGACAAAAACTTATACGATAGATCCAACCGGTATTGAAAAGAAGGTTCCTCATTCGCAGAAAATTAAAGTACCGAAGTCAGTGGTAGACGACACTAAAACCTCGGGGGGTTTTATTTCAGACTGTGGCAAAGGTGACAAAGAGGTAGATAAAGGGTACCTCACTACCCTGGTCTACGGTACTAGAAACAAAAGACTTACTACTCGAAATTGGGTTGAAAAAGTGAGAGGAGAAAATGAAAGTAGTTCTCCGAAAAATCAAGGAGAAATGAAAGACGGTATTCCCACCACAGTAGACGTATAGACTCCAATAACTATAAAGAGGGTCGTTAGAACTAAGGTCGAAAGAAGGTCAGGTCGCAAAGAGTACTACATAAGACGTATCTTCAATTTATTCGTCCCACTGTTATATGTCGGAACTACAATGAGGAAAAGGATAAACCTTGGTCAGTCAGCAAGGTGCAGGTCAAGATTGACAACGAAGGACCGGACTTATGTCTCAAGAGGTCTCCGTCCAATCCACCAGACCATAAGGGTAGAGAAAGTCTTAAAAAGTGTCGAATAACACTAGGTGTGTCAGTTGTCCTAAGACTTTCGAGGGTCCCACTTTAAACACGTAGCGAATTCTAAACGTAGTCCTCGTGAATAAATTGTCCCTTTCTATTTTATAGAATCAAAATAGTCTTAGAGAAAAAGGGAGTTTTCCCATATAAACACTTCCATCCTTTACGAAATGACACGACATCCAAGGAATTACTTAGGGAATTTTCCAGTTCAATTTGGACTCGGTAAGGAAGAAAAAGAGAGAAACTAACATTACACCTCATAAGAAATAACTTTTTCTCTTCCCCTCCTCTTCTTTCTTCTCCTTCTTCCTTTTCTTTATAATTTTGTCCTAATATTCTGAAGAATTTTATTTAATTGAATAATATAAATTATTTACTATGGTAATTCTAACGTGTTTATATAACGTCATCAGTCCAGTAATTTTTACATTCGTGAAGTAACAAGTAAGTCCAAGACACAGGTCCTATCCTATTTGTCAAGTTTCAACTTGTGATAGGTTACAAAAGTTAGGATAGTTACATGGAGACACTTACTGTCCCACTGGAAAAAGTCACTATTGTAGTTTCTGTTCGAAATTCTCAAAAACACTTACCTTCTGAGATCCGTTTATATGAAGGTAAGGAGTGGAGGTGGGACAACTATTTGAGACGAATATTTGGTCTCTACAATAGTTTATCTAAGTACCTTCCCCACCACTGTCCCGTAAAAACGAGGAGATTCGTCAAAGTCTGGACAGTCATCGAAAAGGACTATATATAACAACATTGGGAATTAAAGATTAGAATTTTACTAGAAAACGGTAAAAAGTCTTGAATCCGGTAACTCCACATTTGAGAGAGGTCCGACGACCTAGGTGTGGGTCGGACCGTAAGAAAGACGTCTCTCCTTTACCGGGTCCTAAACCCTAGTCTCTCTGACTCCAAGTCTATACTTGAGTCTAAACTCGGGTTGACGAGCAAACGACACATGTGTTAAAATTGAGAGAATCGGAGTCAAAACAGTGATCATTTTATTTCTATTATCGTGGTTTTCGTATTTAAACAAAAACTCTTAATTTATGTAATCGAATATTTTTCTTAAGTCATATGAGTTTCGATTTATTTCTAAGTTAAGTTAAGGATAGTTTTAAAGTTACCATAAAAAAAAGTGACTTTACCCTTTTTTTAAGATTTTAAACACATCTTGATCTTTTCCGGGTCTTCTCAGTTTTATTAGAACTTTTATTTCTTAACTCGACCTCTATAGTGTGAAAGACTAAAGTTTAATAGAATATTTTGGCAAGACGATTCAGTGAAGTCAGCACAGACTGAGACACGCTGGAGTATCTCCCGTCGGGTGGTCCGAGGGGGCAGGGACCCTAAGAGGTCCGTTCTTGTGACCTCACCCAACGGTAAAGGACAAGGTTACGTCCTTTCACTTTTCACTTTTACTTCAGTGAGTCAGCACGGGCCGGGAGTCGCTGGCGTACCTGACGTCGGATGGTCCGAGGAGGCAGGTACCCTAAAAGGTCCGTTCTCATGACCTCACCCCAAGGTAACGGAAGAGGTATATTTTGGTATCATTTGTTTTGTTATACCATGACCGTATTTTTATCTGTGTATCTAGTTACCTTATCTGACCTCTCGGGTCTTCATTTGAGTTCATATATGTCAGTTAATTAAAAGTTGTTTCCGTGGTTCTTATGTGTTACCCCTTTCTTGACAGAAAGGTCATTTGCCATAACCCTTTTGACCCATAGGTGTAACGTTTTCTCACCTTGACCCAGAAATAGAATGTGATATGTGTTTTTAGTTGAGGTTTACTTAATTCCTGAATTACATCCTGTATTTCAGTGTGTTACGAATCCTTTTTCACATTCTTATTGTTAGGAGCTGTAGTAGGGACCTTCACTAAAAAAACCTATACTGTGGTTTTCACGTCTGTTGTTTTCTTTTTTATTTGTTCATCCTGATGTAGTTTGATTTTACGGAGACGTGTTGTTTCCTTTGTTAATTTTTTGACCTTTCAGACGGACCTCTAACCCTCTCTTATAAAAGTTTAGTACATTCTCTATTCCACAATGATAGGTTTTATGTTCTTTGAGTATGTTGAGTCATCGTTATGTTGTCGTTGTTTTGGGTTTTGGATTGAACTACTTCTTTACCCGTTTCCTGAACATCTGTAAAAAAAGTTTCTTCTGTATGTTTACCGGTTGTCCATATATTTTTCCACGAGTTGTAGTGATTAGTAGACCTTTTACGTTTGGTGTTCCTCTGTAGTGGAGTATGAACAACTATACCGATAATGTTTTCAAAAATATTTCGTTTTTACTTTGGTATATTCTATTAAATTGACAACCGGTACTACATCTTTTTCCCCCTGGGAACATATGACGACCACCCTTATACTTAACTACATCGTCGATACCTTTTGTCCTACTTTCAACGAACATTTTGATTTTCATCTTAATGATATACTAGGTTGTTAGTTAGGGTGAAGACCTGTATATAGGTTTCCTTCACTTTATTCATGAAACTTCTCTGTAGACGTGAGGGTACAAATAACATGTGAATAAGTGTTATTGGTTTTATACCTTTGTCAGGCTCGTAAGTAGTTACCTACTCACCTAGTTTAGTTATATAACATGTGTAATGTAAATATGTTTCAATACACAGTAAATATAGAGTTATTTTGAACTTCTTTTTTTCTTTAACGGAATACATGTATAAACGAAAACAACAAGTCAACGATTCGACATAGGTTTAGAAACACCGGGACACCAGACATCGGGTCGTTCAAGAAGACATGTACCTGAAAGGGTCCGCTTTTATGACCTGACCCAACGGTAAAGGAAGAGGTCCTTTAGAAAGGGTGGGTCCCTAGTTTGGGTGACATAACGTCCATCTAAGAAATGGTGACTCGGTGGTCCCTTCGGGTATATATACACATATATATACATATATGTATTATACTTATAATAAATTTGAATCTTTTCCTCTAGAACGTTAATTTATGTATTTTCGTCTCTTATCTTGTCGTCAATGGTCCGCACCCTCCCACCCCCTTTGCCCCTCTACAACCAATTTCCCATGTTTTAAAGTTTATCCATCCTACCTACGAAGATCCCTAAATTACATGTCCAACACATCCAACCTATATAGATCACTAGATTATATATCGTACCACTGAATCATATCTGTGACATATCTTGTGATCTTGAAAAGATCCTCTCGACTAAAGTCCATAAGAATAGTGGGTTTTTGTAACATCCGTTACTATACTACTAATCGAACTGAAGTCATTAGTAAAGTGATACGTAAACACATAGTTTAATAGTATAACATGTGTTTTAAAATTTTTTATAAACAAATCAAGAACCGAAGTAGTCCAGAATCACCTTCGTGTATCCTAGAAGGGACACAGTACACCCTAGAAAAGAACACCGGGTGTCTGAGAGATCAACGTCGTGTGTTCGAGTCATCAATGTCGTATACCCGAATCAAAAAGGAACCGTACATCCTAGAATCAAGGGACCGGTATCTGATTGGGTGTAGAGGACGTAACGTTCCACCTAAGAATTAGTGACCTGGTGGTCCGTTCAGGGATTAAAAATAAAAATAAAAAATTTTTCTTGGATCATATCACTGACTTTGTGTTACTTAAAATTAGATAGGGAGTGAAGGTGGAGGAATGCCGGACAGAAGAAACGTGATGGTTCGATAACGGTGGTGAGGTACGTTGACACCTACATTAACTCCTTGAGAGGAGTCCCACGTCAACCTTCTGAAGACAATTTATTCTTAACAGTGTTCTTCTTAAAAGGTCCGTTCTTATGACCTCACCTAAAGGTAAAGGAAGAGATCCCTTAGAAGGACTGGGTCGCTAGTTTGGACACAGAGGGCAGACCGTCTGTGGACCCTTCGGGATCTTGGTTTCTATTAGTAAAGATAAGTACAATAAGTGAAAGGGTTCGTTGATCTTATTCCCCGAACTTTATATCTTCTATGAAAATTTTATAGACAATTTACCTACTTACTACTCCTTTACTCCAGAGAAACGTATATAAAAGTTCATTATCAGTAATTTAACTACAAAACGAAAGGTTGTTTAGTTTACCTGAAATCAAGGAAGTTTTTTACAAAGGTTGAGGTTGGTGTAATGAACAAAGTGTTATTTACCAGTTGTCAACGTTGACTAGATGTTTCAGTACTCCTTTGGTTCATTCTCCTTTACCACAGTCCTCTGTCCTTCGTGAAGGAGAGTAAGGACCTTCCAACTCCCCTATCCACACACACACGAGTCAACGAGTCAGTACAGACTAAGAAACACTAGGAAACCTGACATCGGACGGTCCAAGGAGACAGGTACCCTAAAGGATTCGTTCTTATGACCTCACCCAACGGTAAAGGAAGAGGTCCCCTAGAAGGACAGGGTCCCTAACTAGAGAGGATCGGACGTAGAGGACGTAACGTCCGTCTAAGAAGTGGACGACTCGGTAGAGTCTTCCGGGACCTCCCTATCCATCCTCAGACCACCATTTTGAGGGATAGGGGTAATGGGGGTTAATATTCGAGAAAGAAGTAATTTTAGTAATTCTAAATCCGAGAAGAGTCAACTACTCTTAGAACGTTCTTTGTGAAAAAACGTCTCCAGGTCGGGGCCACCTAGGTCCCATTAAGCTTCGCCTCTGTCGCATCCGCTCCTTTTGAATAAATAAATCTTTATATTTTCTTTAATTCTTCTTTATCATATCATCCTTTTAAATAACCTCTTTTCTACGACTTATTGAACCAAATGTCCTTTTCGATTATTTTGGAGTCCTGTTCTCTAAACGTGGTAGATGCAACCCGGTGGCCACGGGCAAACTTATAGCCTCCCACGGGGTGGAACCCGAGGGAGAGAGTGCCTAGAATCTTCGGTCCCGTTCATTCACCTGTACCACTCTGAGGGACAAGGTCTACCCTTAAGTCGGTCTTTTATCTCATTCTTTTCCGTGTCCCCTTTGGTCAGGTCACTGACCGGGTAGGAGATAACAGACCTTTCCGGAAAATATGGAAAAAACATGTATCTCTAATTACCTATTATATTTTAATACGTCGTAGTCGCTGGGACTGAGAATAACTCTGGTCCGAAAGAGAGACGTATAGATCAACATATGTATTCAGAATCCACTAAATGTAGTAGAAGACCAGTCTTCCGGTTAATTGTAAAATGCCGGGAAAAGACTATTCCCAAACAGTTGGTCTTCTGAATAAACAAAATTTTCACAACAAGAAGGGTTTCAGACCACGGTGAGAGTCTTTCGTGATTTATTTCAATGTAAAAATGTATCGTTTCTGTTGTTAAATATTGTTACTTTCTTCATGTCACTAAATATTGTTTCTCTTTTCATCAATTGAGTTTTCAGATCACAACGATTGTAGTTTTGATGATATAAGGGAAAAGATATAGGGTTAATGCAACTAATTATAGGAAGTCCACGGATTTTCTATTTCTTATACCTCCGGACCGTCGTCAGTAACTGAGTTGTCACTTTGGGCAGTGGTTATATTAAAAATCGAAAAATCTTTTCCGAGACATAGAAATTCTACGAAATTCGAAACACGGAGAGTACCAACCCCCCGACATTCGTTAAGTGTTCAAACATTTTCAGGGGTCGATAATCCGTTCAATCGGTAGTTTCCCCAAACTCGACTTTGTAAGAAAGGTATACGTCCTCTGACAATTGACTTCGGGACTCAATTGAAAAAGGTCTCTTATAGTCTTCTCACCTTTCGTGTCATGTTATTTCGTCCGTCTGAGACCAAAACTCCCCATCTATAAGTCCTTTTGGGTCTTTGGGTCCCCCTTGGGGACTTCGGTCTAGTGCGGAAACGCAAAACAGCCCGAAGGAAGGAGTACTGGAAACGGTACCCGTCCTAAGGAGTGCGACCGAGGGCCGTGAAAAATCAATTGTTGTAAATTCCCGTTCACGTTTAAGAGACGTTCTAAACGTTTTAGAGTCCAAACCGTTGACAGGAGAGGACCGTTTTCACAAGTTCAAAGGGTCCCTGTCAAGAAGTACATAACGCGTATGTGACACGAAGAATCTTATTTCGTAGTCTGTCATCCCTGGTATATCTGTTTAAAGGCGTAAAGTGTTTACTTTTGGGTTTCAGAACTGTCTTCCTCCTTGAACAAGAAAATAATCTAATTACACAGGTGGAGGGGAGTGACTTAGTTCAAGGAGAAGACGTCGAAAGATTGAGGAAAGTCCGTCCTTTACCACCCTTTTTCTTCCCTTTATACGAGTTTTGTTTCAGACACACTGTATGTCTGTACACTCTTTGAGACAACTCTACCGAGTCTTAGAGACCTGAACAAATCCAAGTTTAGGAGGACTAAGACAGAGGATAAATGACCCCACTGGAAAACGTTTAACGAATTAGAGAAACTCCGAGTAAATCGCAGACAATTTACCCTTATATATTATGTCTTTATATCCTAATAATACTGATTACACGATATGATTATTAGAGGATAATTATGTGAATAAGAACTCACTCTTGCGAGACGTGAATAACGATTCCAGATTCATTCACTTCGAGTCTTTTCTTTACACGGTAAAATTAAAAGACAATTGGAACCGAGAGGTTACGGACGAAGTAAAGAGAAACCCAGAGAAATCACACACAAACGTTCCGGGACGAAAAGACTAACCCACACAAGAATAGACTAAGAAGAGAGAAAACGAGCAAAACGAAAATAGAGGTTGAAATGTTCCTTACTACAGTCACCACAAAAGGTTCAAGTGGGGGATGTCGAACCCCTTTCTTTCACGTACTTTTCAAGTAGGTTGTCCAAACCAAAACCTTACCTGTCAAAAAGGAAACAAAGTTTTAAGGTGATCTAAGACGCCCACGACTAAAGGAGGAAGGACCAGATCCCTGGTGTTCGTCCCCAAATTAAAACTACTCATTGTACTATACCAGTTCTTTTTCTTGTGGGATCTACTTCGTTTAACATTTAATACAATCTAATCTTTTATTTGTCGAATCTCTGTTTTCCCAGTGTTTAGACCTTTAGTCTATTGTGTTCCGTAGTCTAACTCCCCTCTACCTATTTCTTCAAAATATAGGATTAAAACGTATTTAGACCCCTTAAAACTCTCTGATCGAGTATAGAGATTTGTGTATGGGTGAGACTTAATAAAAGATTAAAACAAAAGAAAAATACACTTTTGTGTATCTAAAAAGAATTTAAGACATATATAAACCGTTGGACTTCCCTTAATACTTTCCTTAGTTGAAAGTAGGAGATAGAATCGACGGAAAACGGGGACCACAAGGAAAAATCGTAGTCAACTTTCGTCGTGAGTGGTAAAAATGACTAAACCCAAATGAGAATACCCGTTATTCTTTTGATATCCAGTAAGCATAGAAATAACTTATACTTCTAAGATAAGGAGAGAGAGTAAGAACAGGAATAGGTTAGAGATGGAGGAGAAAACTGTTGTAGTGCTTAAAGAAGGACTTCGGAGACAGGACTTACGTACGTCCGTGTCGTTCGTCGTCCGTCTTTTATAGTAAAGAGAAAGTCAACTGAACTGAATTTCTGTCATTTGAGTCCTAGGAAAGTAATAAGAAGTCCAAAAATGGAGGTCCTAGGGGAAATAACCAAAATGAGGAATTCTGAAAAATTGTCTCTAGTCACTTAAGGACTTTTAACGACTGTGTTGAAAGATGTAAATCCGAATTCACCTAAATCACCATTCCTCTCCCGTCTCTCGAAAGTAATGTAAAAGTTTCCTAATTCACCAATTTTATTTCTTTAGTTCGGTCAGTTAAGATCTCCTTTAGTTGGGACTTATAAGTGACCTTCTTGACTGCGACTTCGACTTCGAGGTTATGAAACCGGTGGACTACACCTTTCGACCGAGTAACCTTTTCTGGGACTACGACCCTTTCTAACTCCCGTCCTCGTTTTCTCCTGTTGTCTCCTACTTTACCAACCTATCGTAGTGACTGAGTTACGTGTACTCAAACTCATTTGATTCCCTCTATTACTTCCTGTCCCTTCGGACTTCACGACGTCAGGTACCCCAACGTTTCTCAGTCTGTACTGAACCACTGACTTTTTGTCCTTGATAACACTATGGGTGTTCCCCTCGATTAGACAAATCAGAATCACACAAATTCCAATTAATCTAATTTAGGTACCCAGTGGTAAGTTCGAGTAAGTAACCGAAGACCTTCATGACAGACACCCCTGAAGACCTAAGAGGTTCCAGACCTTTGTTTCCGTTACCCTTCTTCCTTCATCGTCTCGGGAGGTAATCTCCTACGATTTGTGAATGTCCGGGACGTATGACGAGAGGTGGGGAGTGGGACGGAGGATACATGATGGAGAATGGGGTCGGACCATAGTCGGATATTCCACGACCTACCAATTAAGTGTTTTCCCCTTTTAACGACGGAACGACTTGACTAATGAGAAAATAGACAAGTGACAATTTACTCTCGTACTCGGTCTTGAGATCAAAGGTAAGACCTCAGAAGACCCAAGTACATGTATTGCGTCAACAGGGACACCCTCTCGTTTTTATCTGTTTCTGTTTGTAGAAATGAAGGAAAACAACTATGACGAGAACCACCCTTTTGAGACCCTTGACCCCTTAAAAATGAAAGTAACCTCTTTACAAACACCTCGTGAGCAGACAACGTTCGTGACCCGGTCTTCGACCGTGTACCACACTTGTTTCGTCTACACCAGAGACTGGAACACCTTAAAGGTCAGTCCACTCAGAATATAGTAGTCAGGGTGTCTACCCGACTCGAGAGAAGTTGTCTTAGACTGTACTACAAACCTAAAGTTAGTTTAACACAGAATTTATGAAGGTCACTAGGGATTCCGGTTTCATCCCCTTTCTTGATCAATTCCACTTCGAGTATAAAATTTTGTTTTTAAAGTTTTATTTCCAAATTCTTTCTCTCAACACTCTCTTTTTATGTCTTTGACGTTGTATTCTAGACAAAGGGTGCAGATGACGAAAGTAGTTTAACGACTCAAAGTAGAGTTTAATCAAAAAATTTTTAAGTGTATAGATATTTTTGCTTTCCAGTTTTATTATTTCTTTGAAAATTTCTTTCTCCCTTTTATCGATATATTTAAATATGTTGGAACTTAGCCGTAAAATTTCGAAAAAGAGGGTTGACAGCAAACTGAGTTGACGTACTCTTCTGTATTAATTTTGTACGTCTTCAGGTGAGTAAAGATTATATCGTTGAAGGGAAAAAAGGTTTACTAAAGTAAAGGACACAGGAAGGGAAGTGTGCTTTCTTTAAGATGACGGTTTATTGTATACTAACAATAAAGTTTCTATCTATAAAATAATATTTGTGACCTCATTTATTAGGATTTTGAGAACAAAGTGTTTAGATTGTTTCTTTACTGATGTTCATTTGTTAAGGTAAATTGAAAAAAAGTATAACTTCTGTCCGACTAGACAGGTATTATTTACAGACAAAGGTGTTGGTCGAAGTCCCCCGTCCATAAAATACAAATACTAGAATCGTAATTGTTGTAACATTAAGTTTAACTCACTATACATAAATGGTAAACAGATACTAAGAGAATTTAGCGAAGGAACCACTGAGTGTGTCATTTCTCAGTCGGACGTTACATTTTCTGGACCTAAAATAAAGTCCCAACCTTTCTAGGGGACCTCTTCCCTTACCGTTGGGTGAGGTGATAAGAATGGACCCTTTAGGGTACCTGTCTCCTCGGATAGTTCGATGTCAGTGTTTCTCCCCAGTGTTTCTCAGTCTGTGCCGACTGACTTGTTGTTAAAGTGAAATACCAAGAGAATTGGAACTCTTAACAACTCGACTCTAATTAAAGGAATTCCCTTCTTTTTTTTAAGGTCCACGTTCGACTCTGAAATCATACCCGAAACCCTTTCTCCCAAGTCTAAAATTGTCATCGTCTACGTTATGGTCGTATCGTAGTCGAACGAGTTTCAGAGAACCAATTAGTTACCCCCTTTATCAGTTTGGGTTAAAGTAGAGTGAAGTCTTAGGTACAAGAAAAGTGGTGTAAGACGAAATAAAATACTTATGTTGAATCAAATTCGCATGTTTTTTCGGGATTAAGATTTTATGGATAAACTTCACCCTCATCCCACTTCTCCCACCTACCCTGTATTTCACAAATTGTGTAGTTTGTGTAAGTCGAAAGGACACTTCTTGACCTACTTTTTTCTCAAAGAACAGTTCCACCTTTTTCATGTACGGGTAGAAACAGACAGAACCGAGAAACAAATCGAGAAAGGAAAGAACCTACTACCTGAACCAGGGTACCAATACCACTACTAGAGACGTCCGAGAAACAAGACACGACCCACCTTGAATGTGTTTGTCTAGTTACCAGTCCTCAGGGTACTGGAGACGTAAGTAAGGACGACGACGACGATGATTCAGTGATGTCAGCATAGGCTGAGACCGGCTGAGGTATCTGCCGTCGGGTGGTCCGAGGGGACAGGGACTCTAAGAGGTCCGTTCTTGTGACCTCACCCATCGGTAAGAGAAGAGATCCCCTAGAAAGACTGGGTCCCTAACTTGGACCCAGAGGACTTAACGTCCGTCTAAGGAATGACAGACTCGGTGGTCCTTTCGTGACAGAACCACCATGGAGACCATTTTAACCCAGAATTACTACTACGTATCTTGGTCAGTGGAGTCCCAGGAAGATATACTCTTATAAAGGAACGACTTCTTTAGTCGTAATGACTTCGTTTCTCTGACACTTAAAAGAAATTTTAAGTCCAACAACAATGTATAGACCGGGGAGTGAGGTATTTACAAAAGATATGATACGAGTGGTTAAAGTCCTTGGACTGACCCGGTATAACAGAATGGAGAGTAATGGAACATAAACGAAAACGGAGGTGATTGTTTCGTCAGTGGGAAAGAGGGGTGAGACAAACAGAATAAGGATGAGTAATGGTTATGATCCAGTACCAAAGTTTCTATAAAGAAGTCTGTTGAAGTAAGTAATTTTGACGTAGTTTCAAAGATAAACAAACGAGAGACTCGAAGGATATCAATAGACATAACATCATCAGTAAGTGACATAACATGAACCGAATGCATCGGTCAACAGGTATAAGATGTAATCTGGTGTCTGAGGAGTTTCAGTGTCTGATATAGAATAAATGTTTTATCAGCGTAGAGGATGATGTTCTGTCCGTAATCGACTATTAGTTATATATAATTTATTCATTCCCTTGTTAGTTCAAGGATTTTATCATCCAAATTTTTGTCATTTCTAACGTAACGATGTCTTCAACTACATTCCAAGATAAAACAGAAGATCAGAAGACAGACAACCTCCTTCTTCTTTCTTTGTACCAACAAGTCTTTAGATTATTGGAGAAACCTTTCGGGAGTTTGTGCCGTAATGATAAGGTGTGTGTGAACACACCTGTTCGAGTAACGAGATAGTTCGAAGGGCCCTTTCTTCCTTCTACAACTTAGTTCGACGTAAGAAATATTCGATACATGAACGGGTCTCCACCCGTCTGAAAGGGATGACATAGGAGGGAAGGAATCCAAAGAGAAGGGTTCCTTCAGATTTGATAAGTTCTGAGTACTACCTACTTCTGTACAGCAACTCAGTATGTTTCCACCAAAACACAGGGTCACAAGACTTCTTTTTAGTAAAGTTGAGGGAAAACATTTACACGAAAATCTGGTCCTGGTCTTGATAGTCGAGGTGATTATGAATCTATATACTTGTACCTCTACAATAACTCAAAGAAGTACTCATTTTACTCCTGTAATAATGAACAGGATAACAACACTAATTTTGTGTATATATGTCAGAGACCATAGTTCGTTTAACTTCACTATGAATTCCATCAACCCCAGTGATTTGTTTTGAAAGACGTTACCTTCACAAGAGGGGTTTGGTATCTACAAGGGTAAGACTTTATAGTAACGATGACGACGACGACGACGATTCAGCGAAGTCAGCACAGGCTGAGACACGCTGGGGTATCTACCGTCGGGTAGTCCGAGGTGGTAAGGACCCTAAGAGGTCCGTTCTTGTGACCTCACCCAACGGTAAAGGAAGAGGTTACGTACTTTCACTTTTCACTTTCACTTCAGCGAGTCAGCACAGGCTGAGAATCGCTGGGGTACCTGACGTCGGATGATCCGAGGAGGTAGGTACCTTAAAAGGTCCGTTCTCATGACCTCACCCCACGGTAACGGAAGAGGCACTTTATAGTAATGAGAACCAGATTAAAAGTTGTTGAGAAATAGTTTTTTAAATTAAATTTAGGATACATTTATAAATTTGATCAATAAAGAAGTTCATAAGACCGTAAGGTATCTATAATTCTGAGACATGAGGTCTAAAAGTTAGACTTTACCAGTGAACGAGAGATTATGTTTGTCTAAAACTAGAGTTCAAAATGTAAGATCATTTAGTATTGAGTGTGACTACAATAAAGATAAGATAAGATAATAACGTAATATATGACATTATACTAAGTCGAACCGTAAAGTTTTCGGTTAGAAAGTAGTTCTAGGAAATTCCGTTTATTCTAAAAAATTCTTTATTACAAAACCATTTATAGAGACATCAGACTTTCAGTTAGTAAACTGTTTTTACTCTTTATGTTTAGGTCCCGAGAACCCCATCTACCCTTAAATGGTCAAATCTTCAATTCGGTCCATCAAATGTAATTAAATGAAATACTTTGTTTACCTACAATAATTGAGTAAAATATTTATCTCTTTTGATTCTAGTACCGTAGACCAGGGTAGTAAAGTACCGTTTGTCTACTCCTTTGTCACTTTTGTCACCGACTGAAATAAAAAAACCCGAGGTTTTAGTGACGTCTACCACTAACGTCGGTACTTTAATTTTCTACGAATGAGGAACCTTCTTTTCAATACTGGTTGGATCTGTCGTATAATTTTTCGTCTCTGTAATGAAACGTTTGTTTCCAGACAGATCAGTTCCGATACCAAAAAGGTCACCAGTACATACCTACACTTTCAACCTGATATTTCTTTCGACTCGCGGTTTCTTAACTACGAAAACTTGACCCCACAATCTCTTCTGAGAACTCTCAAGGAACCTGACGTTCCTCTAGGTTGGTCAGGTAGGATTCCCTCTAGTCAGGACCCACAAGTAACCTTCCCGACTACAACTTCGACTTTGAGGTTATGAAACCGGTGGACTCTGACTGGAGTCGTTTCTCGACTCAGTGAACTTTTCTGGGACTATGACCCTTTCTAACTCCCGTCCTCCTCTTCCCCTACTGTCCTACTCTACCAACCTACCGTAGTGACTGAGTTGCCTGTACCCAAACCCACCTGAGGTCCTCAACCCCTACCTGTCCCTCCGGACCATACGACACCAAGTACCCCAGCGTTTCTCAGCCTGTACTGACTCATTGACTTGACTTGACTTGACTATTTATGCCTTTGACCTTGAGTCTTTCAAATTTTCTATGTGTTTTCATCCACGGACTAGGACCCAAATTTGGGTCTACGAGAAAGGTGATTCGCATATGACGAATGGAAAGGTAATGTGTAGTGGAGTAGGGTGGGGTTGGTTCATTTAGGAAAACTTGGTGTGGAACCTTGTATTTGTCAAGAAATAAAGTGGTGGACTCTCAGAAAGTTGTCACAGGGATAGATCTTCCACAAGAGAAAGTAGGAAGAGACAATCTCAGGAGGTATGAAGTTATGGGACGAGATATATGAATACCTTTTAAGACAGGAACACGAGAACAACCTTATTTATAGAACCATGGTGAACAGACAAGACATTATATAGGGTCAAGAATATAACGAAAGAAGAAGTCTATCTGGTATAAGAAATTTTTGTTCATGAATCAGAATAGACAGAGGTCTAAGGGTGTAATGAGTCTTCAATGAGTTATTTATAAACACCTTGACTATTTATAAACACTTTCTATAAGGGAAAACAAGACAATTTGTGTATAATCTTTTGGTTTAGAAAACTTTTCAACATTGTACGAGGAACTCTCGCCATTAACAAGGACCTTTGAAAGGATTTACGAATCTGTACCTGAAGAACATTTAACACAGGGGTAATTTTCATCATCTGATCCAACGGAATAGATAGTAATATCGTGTATATTAAATGGACTTCTTTACCACCACGGTATTTTCTTGTTAGTGTTTACTGGAATGAGATTGTCGACGGTCTACCCTAGTACTATTTCAAGAGTTTATTTTTCCTGATGGTAACTGTTATTACATAGTTTGACTCTTTGGACTGAAATTTGTAAAAAAAAAATACAAAATTTTCTTTGTACCAAAATTTGTTTTAGTTATTTTAATAAACTTTCTAGTTTATTTCGAACCCAGTGTGTCTTTTAAACTATTCTTTGGTTAGTGATCTCCTCAGTCTACTGAGTCTACACGAGAGTTCCCGCCTACCAACGTATAACACCTTAAAGGAGACTGTACTACGTTCGTACTACCACGTGAACAAGGGATAAGAATACTACTATATTTTTCGGTGTCCTCACGAGACGGGTTGTCTTCAGGAGACCCTGTCGTCTCGAGTGTTCGTAGATCTTGCTCTCGGTCTTCTTTGGACTGTTTTTCGGAGAACGAGTTCATACTGAAGGTTCGACCGACAACGAGAGAACCGGCGAAAGGACGAGAGACGTCGAGACACACTTCCATTCGTATAAGATTAGATGTCTTCAAAGGACACAGATTTGTACTACGAGTCTATCGTTCTAATAGGAAGTACGGACCTATCGTTCGGAGGAAAAATAAGTCGTTCTAGTTTGGTAGAAACGTCAGTAAATGACGATTTAACTTCAAAATTAAAAAATCCAACATAGTTATATAAATCTTTCAAACTAAATATATTTATAAGACAAGGGTAGTAGTAAGTATGAGACATCATATTTTCATTAATTGTATTTAGATATTAAATGTCATATAAAATAACCTCAGGTGTAAACAGGTTTAATAGATAATTATAACTCATTCCATTGAGTTCAATAAAATAAGGTACACGATAAATTAACTGCTCGAAGTCCGTCGATAGTTAACAAGAAACCGGATTTCTGTCTAATATTTGGAATAACCCTAGGGAGAATACTTTATGACAATTCTTACAAACCCGAAGGGACTATCGAGTCAACCATTTCTTAAGTGGACGTTACGTCCTCCGAGACCAAGTTAAGGACCCAGTCCTTCTAGGTGACCTCTTCCCTATCCGATGGGTAAGGTCATAAGAACGAAAAGGGAACACCGAGTCGACCATTTCTTAGGTGGATGTTACACCCATCTGGACCCAAGTTAGGGACCCAACCCTTCTAGGGGACCTCTTCCTTTTTCAATGGGTAAGGTCATAAGACCGGACCTCTTAAGATATAAAGTATTCTCCCTAGGGTTATTTCAAATATTAGACAGAAATTCGGGAGAATGCTTTATGTCAAATTTTACAAATACCGTATATGGTATTTGTAATATATACCATATACCGTATACATATATACAAAATTTTGTAATTCCTAAAAATAATTCTATTCTCATGTTAGAGACCCATTGAGTGTATATAAAGATAATTAAGGAGGACTTCCGTCAAAGGGAAATCCACTTAGAATCAAACGGACGGCAATTATTGTAACACCACAGTGTCTCCTAATACGTTCCTCCTCCTCTTTTACATGGTACGTCTACAGTTGTAAGAGGTTTCTGTTGAGATTCAGAAATGTGGTAAGTTACAACAATCCTTGCTAAGAAAAATTTTGTTTCTCTTTTTGACTTCAATCTCGGACCCCCTTATATGTCGATAGCTAAAGTCCCTATTCAAACGACTTCTACACTAAAATGGTTTGTCTATGAGTGGTTTACCAGTGTAACGTTAATTATTCGTGCTTCGATCAGTTCGACACGACTACCTACTTTATTTAAGAATTAAAAAAAGGTGTCGACGTCAAGACAGTTCTTACTCATGTCTTGAAGCTACGGTTACGTATTTTTGTGTAAGGTGTGGAAAGGTGGGGTTTAAATAGTTTCTTAACTCTCAATAACTCTCACCCGGTGTGACGCTTTTAAGTCTTTAGTACATTCATTAAAGTTTTCACTAATAAAATGAAATCAGTCGGATCTTAACTCTGTACCTTCTTAGGTTGTCTCAAGATCCATGATCCTCATGTATCACTCTTTTTATCTTTCCTTTTTAAGAAACAGAGGTACCGTAAATTTATACCCTGAGAGGTACTGAGTATCGATTTTTAATCAAACCTGAAGGTAAAATACGGACATGAGTTTCTTGGTACTGAACTTACCGTTCCACCACAAACTTTGGGTAATTTATAACTAAAATTATCATAGAGAAAGTAAAGTCACAATTCGAATGGTTGCCTTTTCTCCACACGAATCTGGGGTTCCTTTTCACCCACGTCTTCCAACACGTCCGTAAAAACTTTTCCATTCAAAAAGAACTTAAATGCAAGAAGTAAATAGGACACTGTAAATGAGGTTTTCAGTCGGAAATTTAAAAGACGACGACGACTTTTAATAAAATTCATTAAAGAAGAAACTAATTTTTTTTTTATCGTCGTTATCACACAAACAACATGAGTACTGACCCTCTAGTATATAGAGTCAAACAGATCTCTTCACACCCATATACGGACACGGGAGACAGTAATCATCTCGAGGGATCTTTAGAGTCTTTATAAGACTAAATCTATTGAATAGACTAGAGAGATAGATATCAACTTTTATATCTCGTAAAGATTGTGTACTTATAGATACTGGGAGAATTAAAGATATAATTCACATAAAAATTCTTGGTATGGAAAGAGGAGTAATCCTGTAACCGATTAAAAATTTGAAAAACAAAATAAAATAAATAAAAGTCTCGACTCTTCGTTCTAGGTACTTTTTCTTTTTTTGTTGGTTTTTAGGAAAAAGATAACGAAGGTTCTTAAGGAGTCATTTCTACGGTTACTTTGAAGTTTTGTTTAGATGAAGTCACGGAACACATGACACACCCAGACCACATCCCAACAGTCTATTTTATGTCCTACAGGTCAATACAAACTTATAATTCATTTTGTTACTTATAAAAAAGTCACAGTGTACATGTAACAAGGTA
The DNA here is from genome assembly GCA_006410555.1 of Capra ibex. Lineage (NCBI taxonomy): Eukaryota > Metazoa > Chordata > Mammalia > Artiodactyla > Bovidae > Capra > Capra ibex. The sequence continues at coordinate 74,901,512 of SJYO01041852.1, forward strand.
CATTCTGTGCGAATATAAAATCTTTAATAAGTAACATATAACATTCAAGGTTAGATAGACCTTTAGGACGAAAAAACAAAAACAAAAAACAATTAGAACGTTGGGATCTGACGACCGGTCCTAAGTGTTCAAGGACAAGTTGACACGGAACTAAAGAAATAAGGATTTGACCTCTTTTTATGGAGTCAATAGAAAGATGGAGTGTCTCTACACTCCTGTACACCTTCGTGAAATTGAAAATAAACCAGTACATTTAATAAAAGTTCACATTGAATAAATGGATAAATATATAAATAAATTCAGAGTTTATGTTATTACAAACACGTACTTAAACCTCTTTGCCCTTTCTTCATAACAACTATTCTATCAAATTACTACCATCTTTTAAATATGAATAAAATACATAGTTCAAAACTAGTTCTAACAATATAACATTAGTATCAATGGTCTAATCGTTTAATTTTCTGTGTTTGTCTTTCCTGAGAGTCAGTTGAAAAGAAAGCCTATTTGTTACCTATTAAAAATCATATATTTGTATATTAATAAATAGACTTTGAAATTAACTTGACCTTCAGGATGAAAACTCTACGGACCGGATCAGAACGGGAATAATACGTTACTACACAACTTAGTACACTTAGGACTCTGATACAAAGAATTTAGACATTGTTAAATGGTCCGTTATACTTAATTCATTAAAAACATAATAAATAAATAAATAAGACTTGTTAATCTAAGAGTAACAAATTTAATAACATATAAGGTTGTAGTTGAAATAAAAACAGAAATTCTACGAAAGTACACAAGTGTCAAGAAAGATGACCAAAACTATCATACTTTTATACTTATATTGATATTCTATAAATTTTATTTTAAGTAACAGTTCTCAGTAGTCCTCAAACAGAAACAAAAAGAAACCATCAAAATTCTAAACAACGAAATAAGTAAATATAATTTATAGTACAAAGTTAAATTTTTTGTATTTATGAATGGGAATTATAAAATATATAATACACCCTTTATATAAACGTCTATTTGTATTGACGAAAGGTCTCTATCTAATGATATTCATCAGTACCCTTCGGTATGTTTCGTTGGGTTTCAGACAAGAACCCCAGAAAAAATTACAGTAAACCCCCGACTTAATAGTTTTTATGAGAGTTGTAAGATGTTTTGGAGAATTACACAATTCATGTGTAGGAATTATACTGTTTATATGTTGGGACTTCCGTTTCACGTCTGTAAATTGGTTAAACCACTTAGAATTATTACTTATGAACTTTTTAGATAAAGAAATAAAAGTAAAAATTGGTGAAAATTTTATGCGGTTTACTAAAAGGAGTGAGAGAGTAGATATAACAGTGACAGACATTCTGTTGTTTTATAAGGTAACTTTTCCGTCAATTGACCTAGTTTGACTTCTAATCCGTGGTCTATTGGTTCAGTTTTTCCTTTTTACTTTTTCTCATTCTCTCCTACACTCTTGCTCTTCCTTTTCGGTCATTTAAACGTCTTGACTTTTAAGACAAAAAGAAACAAAGTTAATATAATCATTTTATACATATATCTGTGTTCAAAATATACATATCTGTGTCTAAATTTGTAGTTCAAGTCGTATGTTAACTAACGGGGTAACCGCATGTCACTCTCACTTCAGCGAGTCAGGACAGACTGAGAAACGCTGGGGTACCTGACACCGGATGGTCCGAGGAGGGAGGCACCCTAAGAGGTTAGTTCTCATGACCTCACCCAACGGTAACGGAAGAGGCCCCTAGAAGGGCTGGGTTCCTAGCTTGGGCCCAGAGGGCGTAAGACCTGAAATTGGAGACTCGGTGGTCCCTTCGGATATGTCACCGGAAGTTTTTATAATCATTACAAGACAAACAATTGGACCGACTATTCGTGTTCCAACAAGGAAAATAAAAACAATAAAATGTATCAATATGTGGAAATGAGACATACTATATGAGTGTTATTTTATAAAACGTTTTAATCTTTTTTTTTATAGGGTACGTAAATTAGGTGCACACACCTAATCTTTAATGTTTAGTTCTAAAAGGTTCAATCTTCATGTTTACATTTACATCTCCATGTGTGTTAAAATTTTCATACCTCTCTATTTCACAAGTGGAATTGTGACTTAATTCACGTTTTATGACATTGTGTATATAACATGTAGGTTGGACGTTGACTTCATTAAAAGTATTAAAAGGAAAAAACGTAATCTTTTATCTAAGTATCAAACTTCGGTGGATTCGTTTTAAAAAGTAAGTTACAAAATCATTCATTAATCTGTTGATAATCTACGACATTTTACAGATAAAACGTAGGTCCGATACAAACTTTTGAAGTCTTCTTTTCTACGTTTTGAACACGAAACTAAAAACGAACACCATCATTGTATTGAAATTTTTAACGGATTCTAACATAATTGGGATGTTATTGCTTTTTTTCGAATCTATCACTAAAGAGGTAATGGGTGAAGTTTTTTACCAGGCTGTCGTTAACAGGGTTCAAACCATTGGTAGACGACTTAAACGTCTCGTCTCTAGTCTGTTGTTTACCCCTTAAAAAGGTACATTGTCTCATTTATCGTCCGAATAATGAATGGCGTTCTCAATGTCTACCTCGTTGGTCTTTAAGAGACTTTCTAATGAATTCCCAGTTTCTTGGGTTGAGGACTACTCATCTCTTTCTATCAAAAGATATGAGAAACGTAAGGGTATCTATTTTTAGTACAACCTCTTTATAATAACAAAGTTCTGAATTTGTAATATACCAATTTTACTATCTACCTGAATTTTAGTATTGTACAACCTTTTACCCCTTCGTAAGTATCTATGAAGGTGAGATTCAAAAGAAGTCTAAAATAGATCTCCTTATCAGATTACCCAAACATTTTCTAGCACCATGATCACGATTTCTATTCGAAAATTACACAGATAACTAAGTTAAAGTATCCCGTACCAAATCGAGTGTAGAATTTGTACAAGACTAAACTAGTAAAGGTGACAGGTGTAGGATTTAATTAACAGACCGTAAGTAGGGTACGAAAAGTTTTATGGAAGTGTAAATATAAAGGTCACAAAGGGATTTATTGTTCAAATACTCTTTTGTAAGATTTGCATCTAAATCTAAATGAATGAAAGATCTAAATGGAGGAATACAAAGGTGTCCATAAGTGGTACGGGGGTATATCCTTAGGAAACACACAATCAGTGAGTCAGTACAGACTGAGAAACGTCGGGATACATGATATCGGACGGTCCGAGGAGACAGGTATCCTAAGAGGTCCGTTCTTATGACTTCACGTAACGGTACGGGAAGAAGTCACCTAGAAGGACTGGGTCCCTAGCTTGGGGCCAGAGGACGTAACGTCCGTCTAAGAAATGGGACACTCGGTGGTCCCTTCGGGTACAAAAGAAGAGTCCAGAATCTCCAGAGATTGTTAGAGAAGTACCGTACACTCAGTAGGGGGGTAGTTGATAGGTGTGAACAAAGTAAGAAGAGATCATATACGGTCCGTACGGTCATTTGTCAAGCAATGTTTTACAAAAATTCACTTTACAATAATAAGGAAGATAAATGTTAATATAAAAACAACAAATAAACGATTCAGAACAGGTCGAGAAACACTAGAGTACTGATGTCGTACGGTCCGAGGAGACAGGAGGTGATAGAGGGCTTCAAACGAGTTTAAGTATAGGTAACTCAGTCACTACGAGAAATTAGTAGAGTAGGAGACGATGGGGGAAGAGGAAAACGGAAGTTATTAAGGGTCGTAGTCAGAAAGGGTTACTCAACCCAAAAACCGTGGTTTCATAATCTCAAAATCGTTGTCAGGAAAGTTACTTATGAATCCCAAATAAAGGAGATACTAACTAACCAAACTAGAGGAACGACAGTTCCCTGAGAGCTCTCAGAAGAGGTCATGGCATTAAGATTTCGTAGTGAAGAAGCCACGAGTCGGAAGAAATATCAGGTTGAGAATACCAACATGTAAATAATAACAAGTCAGTGAGTCAACACAGACTGAGAAACGCTGAGGTACCTGATCTCGTGAGGACCGAAGGGGTAGGAAGTGGTAGAGGATCTCGAACGAGTTTGGGTACAGGTGACTCAACCACTACGGTAGGTTGTTGGAGAAGAGACGGTAAGGGAAGAAGAGGACGGAAGTTAGAAAGGGTTGTAGTCCCAGAAAAGGTTACTCGGTCGAGAAACGTAGTCCACCGGTTTCATAGGTTTGAAGTCGTAGTCAGGAAGGTTACTTATAAGTCCTAACTAAAGGAAATCTTAACTAGTATTTATCAATGACCTCTTTGACATCTAAACTGATCTACCTGGAAACAGTTGTTGCTACAGAGACGAAAAATTATGAGACAGATCCAAATAGTATCGAAAGGAAGGTAGTTTAATATATGAAACTAAAAAAAAAAATTTAGAGTACCAATGTTTTAGGAGGACATTTCGAACTCACTCCGGGGACACGATTATACTTTTCTGAAGAACAAGGAACAAATCGTGATATAAAATAAAGACTTCCTTAAAAAAAGTGAGAGGGTCGACTTATGTTAAAACAAAACAAAATAGAGTTTTCGATACTGTTTGGATCTGTCGTATAATTTTTCGTCTCTGTAATGAAACGACTGTTTGCAGGCATGTCAATTTCAATACCATAAAGGTAATCAGTACATACCTACACTCTCAACCTGGTACTTCTTTCCACCCACGGGTTCTTGACCACGAAAACTTGACAACATAACCTTTCTGAGAACTCTCAGAATCTGACGTTCCTCTAGGTTGGTTAGTCAGGATTTCCTCTAGTTAGGACTTATAAATAACCCTCCTGACTACGAATTCGACTTCAAGTTTATGACACTGGTGGACTATTCTTCTTGTCTGAGTAACCTTTTCTGGAACTACTACCCTTTCTAATTTTCACCCTCCTTTTCCCCTACTGTTTCCTACTCTACCAACCTACTGTAGTAACTAAACTACCTATAGTCAAATTCGTTCTAGACCCTCAACCACTACCTGTCCCTTCGGACTACACGACGTTGAGTATCCTAGTGTTTCTCGACCTGTACTGACTCGTTGACTTGACTTGACTAGTTTTTATCTCTAAGTCAAGTCGAGTCAAGTCAAGTCAGTGAGTCAGTACAGGTTGAGAAACACTGGAGTACTTGGCGTCGTGTGGTCCGGAGGGACAGGTAGTGGTTGACGGTCTCAGATGGGTTTGGGTACGGGTAACTCAACCACTACGGTAGGTTGGTAGAGTAGGAGGCAATATGAGAAGAGGAAGACGGAAGTGAGAAAGGGTCGTAGTCCCAGAAAAGTTTACTCAGTCGAGAAGAGTAGTCCACGGTTTCATAACCTCAAAGTCGAAGTCGCAGTCAGGAAGGTTACTTGTGGGTCCTGACTAGAAGAAATCCTGCCTGACCAACCTAGAGGAACGTCAGGTTCCCTGAGAGTTCTCTGAAGAGGTTGTGGTGTCAAGTTTTCGTAGTTAAGAAGCCGTGAGTCGAAAGAAATATCTCTATTTTCAATCATTATAGATGAATGACTTTAAGTTTACTATGGAAAGTGTACATTACAAGATAACTAAAATATATTCGATACACATCAGAAAGTTAGGTATAGAAAAGGTTAATAAATTATTAAACCGGTCTAAAGTATTACTTGTTTTTATGTATTTGAAAGAAAAATTTTATACCATACGAGACACACCTAGATAGCCCTTATCTCATTTACGGTAAAAATATGAACGAAATATGTATTATGCCCGAAGAGACCACCGAGTCTACCATTCCTTATACGGACGTTATACCCTCTGGGTCCATACTAGGGACTCAACCCTTCTAGGGGACCTCCTCCCGTACCGTTGGGTGAGATTATAAGAACGGACTTCTTAGGGTACCTGTCTCCTCGGACCGTTCGATGTCATGCACCCCAATGTTTCTTGACTTGTGTCGACTCCCTGATTAGGAAAAATGTGTTATATTATGTAGTCAAAGAGGTCTAAATCGAAAACTTTAAAACTGTAGACTTTTATAGGTACCAGTCTCTCCCATACCTAACTGTTAAGACTATGATAATGTAACCATGGATTGTTAAATGAACTTATCAATTCAATCACCTACTGACTATTACCCTCGGTCCAAGGAGTGACATTGTCACCTTTAAAAGTCGATTCGATTTTCCTTCTCTTATTGCAGTGGGTACAGCATTACTTAATTTCAACCTCTATAGTCATACTTAAGTACAAATCGAATTATATAATATCTTTGTCCACCGATGTATATCTTCTTGGATGTCAATACACATATGTCTACACGATCATTTGTGCAAAGGAAGGAAACAATCTGTTTTCCTGGATCTTCGTGACTACGAGATCATTGTCGTTGACTCGTGACTCTAGAACCAATGATTTTGGTAAAGGGTTATGTTGCCTGGTTTCAAGGAACGAGTATCCTGACCTTTCCTTCACATGTTCTACTCGGAACTCGTAGAAGATCGTAGTCTCTTATTCCGTTACGGAAAGAGGTTTTTTTTTTTTTTTTTTTTAGACTATTCAGATACAGTTTTCCATTGTCCTCGGTTGCCTGTCGACCTTGTTAAGAACTTGATCTCGTTTGACTCTTGTTTAATTCATCATATAATATTGGGGTTAGTATTTCGTTGATAAGTATTCAGGTATGACAATATTTACCAACTCATTTAATTTTTGCCTCTTCTGTTTGGAGAGTACTGCTTAAAGTTTCTTAAATATATCTGTAAAGAAGGGGTTCCTCCACTATTTATTGATACTAAAGGACTTCGCAATAGTCGTGTATCACTGAATCAAGGTTTATACGTTGTACTTTCCACCCCTTCTTATTGAAATATCATTTCATTAGACTTTTCGTGTTACAGTTTGTTTCAGTTGTCGTTGTCACTATTTCGTACAACTATTTTACGTTACCCCATCACTTTTACCGTGAAATGAAGACACTAGAAGGAGGATTTTTGGGGACTTGGGACAGATTAATACTCTTTTTGTCTGTTAAGACTGTCTTCATAAGGTGTTTTATGAACTAATCACGAGGAGTTTCGGTAGTTCCAGTAGTATTTCCTTTAAGACTCTTTGACAATATAGATTCCCCTCGGATCCTTCCGTACTGTTGATTTACATTACAAAGGGCCCAACTAGGATCTTGTATTTTTCCTGTAAGTCATTTTAGATACTTCCATACTCATTTCATATCTGAAACCAATTATAATTAACAGAATCAAGTCCGACGATATTCTTTCATGGCACCTAAACCAGTAAACATTTTTTTGTCTGTAAATAAAGACTGTCGAGATCCCCGATCTTTAGACACGTCGTACTACCCCAAGATCACTCCTGGAAGAAAGAGAAACGTCAGACTGATGAAAACAAACATAAGAGTGTACCGTCCTTCGTTTCTCGGACTCGTTCGAGAAAAGTACTCCTATTAGAATTGGGGGTAAATCTCCGAAGATGAGACTATGGATAAAAAGAGGGATTCCGTGGTGGAGAATTATTACAAAGTGACCTTCTAATTCTAAAGTCGTATACTTAAAACCCCTCAGGTAAGTCAAGTATTGTTATTACATAGTTATAACCGAGTAATTAACATTGTTTACATGGGATGATTGCATTTCCACAATTATTATCACCTTTGTCATACCCTATATACGCTTCACTTTTTGAGAGACATTATAGAAAAGTTAAAAAGACATTTAGATTTCGACAAGAAATTTTTACGAATAAATTTGTTTTATTCACCCCTCTTCCCTTGGTTTTTAATTTAATTTTTGGATGTCGGACACCATTTAACATCAAGAAATGGTTATTTTTTACTTGAACCTTGAACCCGAAACTTCGACCACACACCCTTAGTACAGGGAATACGTTACTACCTTGATTTAACTGGTAATTGGCCCAGATATATCAAAACAGAAGGGAAGGAACTTCAGACAATGACTTCTTACGATACAAAACTCTTGGACGGTATAGACTTTATGTAATCTTTTTACATACATTATCGAATCATGGTAGTCATTCTCCAATATCCTTAACACCACTTGACTTTTTGTGTACCAGACGGACCTCAGTATTGTTAATTTTAGTAGAAATTTGTGTCTTGAACAGTTCACTTTGTAAAAACCGACCGTCAAACCTGACGTCTTAACTGACTATTTTTGATTAACGAGTTTCCTTAAAAAATAGACTATCAATTTAGACCGTGATGTCCATAAAGAAGAAATTAGTTAAGGTAACGTCCGAAAGTACGAAATTAATTAAGGTACCAAGGTAAGTTCGGATGAACGGAATCTAAGTCTAACCTATTAGTTACGACCTAATCAATTGTCACAAAAACAAAGAAACATAGACCTTACCACCTCTTTCAACTTTTTATGTTTATTTTACGAAAAGTTATTTGTACTAAATTTTCAGTTTAATAAGAAGTGAAGATGTGATACGGGTTAATAATTATTTTTCTTTACATTGTTTTCTCTTCGTTTCGCACACGAGTAAACGAGTCAATACAGACTGAGGAACACTGGGGTACCTGACCTCGGGAGGTCCAAGGAGACAGGACAGGCACCCTAAAAGGTCCGTTCTTATGACCTCACCCAACGGTAAAGGAAGAGGTCCCTTAGAAGGACTGGGTCCCTATCTTGGGTACAGAGAACTCAGACGAGGTGACCGTTCGTCTAAGAAATGATGACGTGGGGCACGTTCTGACGTGGGGTCTCCGTTCCTGACTTCTTTAATTCTCTTATTTCACAATCATTGACGGAGGAAAGACGAGATAAAAGGGGTCGATGGATGTTCACCGAGTTTCTCACGGGATTCGGACTCGAAGTCAAAGAGGTTCGAAAATTCAATTATGACCGTCCTACTTATTTTTATATTCGTAGTTTGGTTGTTTCGTGAAAAGAACTTGGTGTATAAGAGAGCGGAACGTAAGACAACCGTTGGAGTCGAAGACCAGTAAAGGAAAAGGATAGTTCATGTAAGGGGATGAACAAGAAAAATACATAATTGACTCTAACTTAAAGATCCATGGAGGAATTAAAAGGGGAACATAACACAGATGGAAACTGAGCAGTCTTGTAGGAGGTCGAATTAAGATTGTATTGAAACTTAAAAAAAATTAACCTGGGCTTTTTTGTTTCTTGTACTGTCGGGTTCTGTCTCTGTCAGATTCTATCAGACTAAAATACAACTCATCTGTATCCACTCCTTATCAATTACCTTAAACCCATTCGACATGACCTAAGGTGTTGAATGTTTTGTCTTTAAGTTTAAGTCTCGACGGGATATACACAAATAATGGGAAACATAAGTTCAATCCTGTAAAGACTCATTAAGATTTTCAGGGGATGGATAGATAGATGAGACAATAAATAGACAGTAAATAGGTAGTACCCAGTGGACATAATGGATAACACAATTTTGAATGAAAAAGAATACTATTTTATATTGTGTCATATGGTAGAATTGCTAAAAGTCCAAATGTCAAATCACCGCAATTCACACAAGTACAATAACACTTTGGTAGTAGTGATATTAGTGATCTTGTTAGTGTAGAAGGGTTTAACTTTGAGACATGGACCATCCGTCATTGAGAGGTAAACGGGAAGAGGAGGTCGGGGACCATCGGTAGTAAGTTAGAAGGGTGACGATACTCAACCTGCTGAAATCCACGAATGGCAGTCACCTTAGTGTGTTATAGACGGGAAACACTGACCGAAGACACTGAATCGTGATAGAGGTGTCCAAGTAGAGACAACATGGTACACAGTTCTAAAGAATAGAAAAATTCTGACTTATTATAAGGTAACATACATGTATGTAGAATAAGTTTGTAAATAGATATCTACCTGTAACCCAGTGTAGGAGGAAAACCGATAACACTTGTTAGGATACTTACATTTAACACTTATTACGATACTCACAACCACATGGACAAGTTCAAGGACGGAAGTTAAGAAATCCCTTATATGGATCTTCACCTTAAATACCTAGGTCACTATTAAGACAGAAAACTCCTTTGTGGGTTGTCGAAAAGGGGTATCACCGTGGTAAAACGGAAGGGTGGTCGTTACGTATCCTAAAGTTAAAGAGGTCTAAGAGTGGTTAGGTATTAAAGAAAAGGAAGTGGGGAGGAAAGGAAGGAATGAAATAGGGAAAAAGGAAAAGGAAAGAGGAGAGAGAGAGGAAAAGAAAGGAAGTGGGAGGGAGGGAAGGAAAGAAAAAGAAAAAAAAGAAAGGGGAGAAGAAAGACATCGGTCGAAGTAGTCATACTTTCCTATAGAGTCCAACTAAAACTAAAGTTAAAGGGATTGTTAATTACTATATCTCGTAGAAATGGACACGAATAACCGGTAATAATAGAAACCTCTTTACAGATTCAGGAAACGAGTAAAAATTTAACTCAAAAAAAAAAAAATTGACAACAACTCGATATTCTCAAGACATATATTGGATCTATAATTGACAAATAGTCTATGTACTAAACGTTTATAAAAGAGAGTTAAGGTACCCGAAGGAAAAGTGAGACAACTATCACAAGAATCTACGAGTTCACAAATTAAAAATACTTTAGGTTACTGGAGAAAAAAATAAAACAACAAACACGGAAACCATAGTATACACAATATTGAAAACACTATGATCTAGAAAGGGGTTAAACTAAATTTCCTAAGTATAATGGACTACAAGACTGAAATTCCCTTTATATGAAAATACTTCTTCGTTTTAGAACTCTCAGTTTTACGTTTCTTATGGACCTAGGTACACCCCTGACAAAAGAATGAGTATTTACCTACAATATACTATGTTTCAGGTTCCTGAGTATTCTTCTTACAACTTAATGATTTACTCGAGAGACTCACCGAGTCAGAGAGGGCTTTAAGGGGAGGGTTCTTAGTGACACTATTTATTTATTTTTTTGTTTATTCAACCATCCTCGGTGTTTGTGTTCCACTTTCAGTGAGTCAGTACAGACTGAGAAACGTTGGGGTTCCTGATATGTCAGGTACCTTAATAGGTCCGGTCTTATGACCTCACCCATCAGAAAGGGAAGAGGTCCCCTAGAAGGACTGGGTCCCTAGCTTGGGTCCAGAAGGTGTAACGTCCGTCTAAAAAATGGTTTCCTCGGTGTTCCCTTCGGGTCAACACTTATCTCATAGTTTTTTTTTTTTTTTTTTTTCGGTGTCCTTTTACCCATAATTGGATGTATTTCTAAACTTTTCGTAAATGTCAAAACTCAACCCGAATCTTACTTGGATAAGAATTCAGATGTAACGTTATCAGTATTTTAAAGGGTCNAGGGAAGAGGTCCCCTAGAAGGACTGGGTCCCTAGCTTGGGTCCAGAAGGTGTAACGTCCGTCTAAAAAATGGTTTCCTCGGTGTTCCCTTCGGGTCAACACTTATCTCATAGTTTTTTTTTTTTTTTTTCGGTGTCCTTTTACCCATAATTGGATGTATTTCTAAACTTTTCGTAAATGTCAAAACTCAACCCGAATCTTACTTGGATAAGAATTCAGATGTAACCTTATCAGTATTTTAAAGGGTCCTAAGACGTCACGACTCGAAAAGGAGAACTTCGAATTTCTCCAGCATCGATGATTCTCCTACATGACGATTTCAATAAAGACTTAAGACTTAAAGACACTTTTATCTCTTGTTTATTACGGTCTATAAAATACGTTCGTGACATAATAACGTTTTCAATCACTACTTTAACAAAAATTATTTTATAAACGAATGAAAGTCATATTTATTGATAAATAAGAAGGTTTCTATCATTAACAACACAAAGTAAAATGTAACTTTTTCTTGGTACACATAAATAATCGATGAAGTGATGAGTCTCTATTCACATACCGGTGATTTTCAACATATATCTATATGATTTTTGATATTACTTTTGAAGTGTAATTCAAAGGTACCTTGGAGAAAAGTGTCCCCGGGTCCCAGGTATATCGTAATTCGTTTTACTAACAAGTTTTATATTCTATCAGGAATGGGATACCTAAAAATCACATTGTCCGAATGTTAGAAACGTCAGGAGTGTTATCTTACATTTAATTCGTGTACACAACGTAAGTTTCCGAATTAACTTATTTAATTATTTAATGGTTAATCTAGAATAGATTGACCATTTAAATACTAGAGTAAGTTTATGTTGTGAAACTTTTCCATTATTTTATAGTAAAAAGTTAACTGTTCTGATTTTAAGTCTTTCAGATTCTTTGAACGACTTCAAATGGAGTTTGGTTCTAGACTTAAATCCAGAAAACCAGGGATTCAGTTAGGAGATAGAAGTAATGTAGTGTTCTAGAATAATTTGAGTAAGTTTAGTAAAAGTGTTCTTAAGTAATACTTTGTAGATAATAATTAGAGACACGACCTTTGAAATCCATTAGAATAAATACTCACTCATTCTACATCGGGACCCTAAAGAAACTTTCCTTACTACGATTTCGACTTTGAGGTCATGAAACCAGTGGAGTACACTTCTCAACTGAGTAACCTTTTCTGAGACTACGACCCTCCCTAACCCCCGTCCTCCTCTTCCCCTGCTGTCTCCTACTCTACCGACCTACCGTAGTGACTGAGCTACTTGCACTCAGACTCACTTGAGACCCTCAACTACTACCTGTCCCTCCGGACCGCACGACACTAAGTACCCCAGTGTTTCTCAGCCTGTACTGACTCGCTGACTTGACTTGACTTGACTTCTACGTTAATAAAAGAATCCTTCAAAACCCATCTTTCATCGATGTCGGTGACAATAAACGGTATTCATGTTAGTTCACAGGAGTTATTTCCTGTCTTTACCATATCTGGATTGTCTTCGTCTTCTATAATTCTTCTCCACCGTTCTTATGTGTCTTGTTGATATGTTTTTTCTAGAAGTGCTGGTTCTATTAGTGCTACCATACTAGTGAGTGGATCTCGGTCTGTACGACCTTACACTTCAGTTCACCCAGAATCTTTCGTAGTGATCCTTGTTTCGATCACCTCCACTACCTTAAGGTCAACTCGATAAAGTTTAAGACTTTCTACTACGACACTTTCACGACGTGAGTTATACGGTCGTTTAAACCTTTTGAGTCGGCACCGGTGTCCTGACCTTTTCCAGTCAAAAGTAAGGTTAGGATTTCTTTCCGTTACAGTTTCTCATGAGTTTGATTGAGTGGTAACGTAAGTAGAGTGTACGATTATTTCATTACGAGTTTTAAGAGATTCGGTCCGAAGTTATCATACACTTGGTACTTGAAGGTTTACAAGTTCGACCAAGATCTTTTCCGTCTCCTTGGTCTCTAATTTGACGGTTGTAGACGACCTAATAGTTTTTTCGTTCTCTTAAGGTCTTTTTGTAGATAAAGACGAAATAACTGACACGGTTTCGGAAACTGACACACCTAGTGTTGTTGATATCTTTTAAGAATCTCTGTCCTTATGGTCTGGTAGACTAGACGGAGAACTCTTTAGACATACGTCCAGTCCTTCGTCGTCAATCTTGACTTATACCTTTTTGTCTGACCAAGGTTTAGTCCTTTTCTCATGCAGTTCCTACATATAACAGTGGGACGAATGAATTGAAGGTACGTCTCATGTAGTACTCTTTGTAACCCGAACTACTTCGTGTTCAACCTTAGTTCTAACTTCTCTCTTTATAGTTATTGGAGTCTATACGTCTACTGTGGTGGGAATACCGTCTTTCGTCTCTTCTTGATTTCTCGGAGAACTACTTTCGTTTTTTCAACCGAATTTTGAGGTGTAAGTCTTTTGATTCTAGTACCGTAGACCAAGGTAGTGAAGTACCCTTTATCTACCCCTTTGTCACCTTTGTCATCGACTGAAATATAAACCCCCCGAGGTTTTATTGACGTCTACCACTGACATCGGTACTTTAATTTTCTGAGGAACCTTCTTTCAGGTTATACGATAGATGGTTGGATCTATCGTATAAGTTTTCGTCCCTGAAATGAAACGGTTGTTTCTAGACAGATCAGTTTCGATACTAAAAAGGTCGTCAGTACATACCCACACTCTCAACCTGATATTTCTTTCGACTCACGGTTTCTTAACTACGAAAACTTGACACCACAACCTCTTCTGATGACTCTCAGGGAACCTGACGTTCCTCCAGGTTGGTCAGGTAGGATTTCCTTTATTCAGGACTTATAAGTAACCTTCCTAACTACAACTTCGACTTTGAGGTTATGAAACCGTGGACTATACTTATTGACTGAGTAAACTTTTCTGGGACTACGACCCTTTCAGACTCCGGCCTCCTCTTCCCCTGTTGTCTCCGACTCTACCAACCTACCGTAGTAATTGAGTTACCTGTACTCAAACTCATTTGAGACTCTCAACCACTACCGGTCCCTCCGGACCGCACGACGTCAGGTGTCCCAACGTTTCTCAACCTGTATTGACTCGTTGACTTGACTTAACTGACATCGGTAATGGAAATATTGGTCTACAGTCGATCTTGGGAGGACAGGAACCCGTAGACCAATTTGAATTGGATTTATGTTGCACGTTCTGAAACAATCTCAGGTCTTAGATGACATGGTTAAAACACTCTAAGGTCTTGAATGAGTAAGACGACACAAGTGACCCCTCTTTTGAGGTTCAGGAGTGGTCTAATGTAGGGGTTTGTATGTGGGAGTTCGAGGTATGGTAGAGATATGAATCTTTGGATAGTATGTATCATTATGAACCGTCCCCCCCCTTCCCCGGGTTACTTCTAATACATCAGTAGATGTAGAGTGACGAAGTAAAGAAGGTGAGAGAAAGGGAGAGAGAAAAGTTCGAAAATACGAAAGAGTGTACATTATTAAAGTGAGTGTAAATCATGGTAAACCTTTTGAGTCGATACGAAGACAAACGAGTAGAAGATAAACACAAATACAGTTTTTAATGTTAAAATAAAAATGTCCCTTAGGACCATTCGTTTTATAAAACAAAAGTGATATAAAAGGAAAGAAAGAAAGAGAGAGGGAGTAGGAGCGACAGACTCCTGTCACATAAATGCAGTTTACTCTTTTAATTATAAAGTAAATTGACGTTGTATTAGTATGAGTTGTCAGATATTGATCATAGATACCCTTTCATGACCTTAATTAATACTACCTTACAGCAATCCTTAACCACATTGATAATCTTTACTTTAATATACCATTTGTCCAGTTCTAGTATAAAATGACGATAACAACACCGTCACTGACACCACCAATAATAGATAACTATAAGACAAAATGATTTAGTGAAAACTTTCACACCTGAAGAAAATATTGCAGAAATCCACAATAAAAATTTCTCTTAAAAGTCGGAGATTAAGTTAAGAATTCATCATTATTGATAAAAGAATATTATCTTTGATCTTACTTTATATAATTCTCGGGTACTGTACACGGTTTACAACACTCCCGACGACGACGACGACGATTCAGTGAAGTCAACACAGGCTGAGACACGCTGGGGTATCTACCGTCGGGTGGTCCGAGGGGGCAAGGACCCTAAGAGGTCCGTTCTTGTGACCTCACCAAACGGTAAAGGAAGAGGTTACGTACTTTCACTTTCACTTCAGCGAGTCAGTACAGGCTGAGGATCGCTGGGGTACCTGACGTCGGATGGTCCGAGGAGACAGGCACCCTAAAAGATCCGTTCTCATGACCTCACCGAACGGTAACAGAAGAGACACACTCCCGATGTTTCGTGTATTTTATTTGTTTTGTATATAAATGCAGGAAATCTCTAAAACGGTTCGTAACTCAGTACCTCTATGTCTCAACTCTCCCAACAATTATTAGCAGATCAGTGAACAAGAACCTTTTTGTTAGGTTTCTTTACTTTGAGATTTTCAACGTTTATTAAACAGAGAACGAACCCTTCACACTGAACACCGTCGGATTCTATTAAGAAGGACACACAAACGCATTTAGGAGAGATTCGTTATTGGATACAAATGTCGTCATCATTTCCACTAACACCCATTGTTTCATAACTCTGTTCTCGTCCTGAATCAGACGTTACTAAACTAATAATCATATACAATACCGAAACCCTAGTACTTTTGTTCAATACGTTGGTTCTCCTTGTGGATGTGAAGGAGAAAAAAAAAAAAAAGAACCATAAGAAAAAACGATTGAGATCAGTTTTCCGTCTTAAACGGAAACAACCAGACTTTAGTTCCGTATATCTTAATCTCTAGTCAACCTACTATTCTTTTTCGTCTTGATCAAGTGAATTCTCTGAAGACTTTAGAAAGTAAAGACCTCTATTTTAAGTTTACGACCCCTATTATTATGTAACATTTATTTCCAAGATAACGATGAACTACAAAAACTTTTTTATTTTACTTAAACCCAGATAAACTTTTGTTTCGACCCACGTAAATCACACACACAATCAACGAAGTCACCACAGTCTGAGAAACGTTGGGGGACCTGACATCGGTTGGTCCGAAGAGACAGGTGTCCTAAGAGGTCCATTCTTATGACGTCACACAACGGTAAAAGATGTGAGGTCCTATCGTTTTTTTTTTTTTCATCTTTCTTCTCCTCTCTCTTCGATGGATAGAAACGTTTCGGTTATCTTGACCTTTGGTGGACCTTCTCCGAGACTAGAACCGTTTGGAGTCCCGTTTTCTCATCCTCTTATATCGTGAAGACGGTGGAACCCACACCATCGATACTGTTATTCACGTTCCTTAAGGGAATCGTCTAGTAAAGGTTCTTGCGTAAGTCCAATAACATTCAACAATTTTAAACATAGTGACTAGACAGTGAATTTCTCGACGAAATCCTTTATCAGTAGAATAAGTAGTTACAGACGTTTCTTGACCTCCTCCTTACCTTCTATTGATAATAAGATAAGTAAGACAAGTGGTCTTTCTGTGTTTTAATCGTTGTAACGAGTAGGTGTCCGGTTCGCCTTGAATCATCTTCTCGTCTTATTTTTAGTTATTGTTAGTGAGAGACACCATATTGACAAGTCTTTGTCTCGTTATCCTCTAGGTAGATTCATGTCTGTTCGTTACTTGTGTCGGTAGTCTCACCGTTTTTATTTCTCTGCCTCTTCGGGTTCAGAACCATTTCTAGACCTCGTCGATCTTACGAGTTTGGGGCAACTACCTTCATATTTACCGTGTCAAACTTTTAAGACAAACTGTCGTAGAGGATTTCGACTGTATGTGTACTAAATATTGGGTTATTTACAACAGAATCCATTGGAGTTATCTTGAAACGTGTACACAAGGATTTTTTTTCTACACCATCATACAAGTGTCGTTATGATAAACATTGCCACGATTTAACCTTTAATAACTATTCAGATATCGGTATTTTATGTACAGTCAATACTATAAAAGTGTATAAGATACCACAATCACGTAACTTTTATTTGATAGATGTTAATATGTGTTTTTATATCTACTTAGAATGTCGGTATAAAAAACAACTCAATTTTTTTGGTCTGTGTCATTGGATATATGATTTGTTAACGTGAATATACCTCTTATTTTTATCCGTTTTTCGTTACACGTAAAAATCTTCAGTCTTAATGCTATGGGGAACTCTGTGTCCTACATTAATCTTCCCTTGTACTTTCTTCTGAGACATGACCATTGCAAGACACAGAATTAGGCCCTCGATCAAGTCAAATTTGAATCATTATTTATACACGTGAAAAACCATGTATACAATGTGGAGTTACTTTTTTAGAAATTTGTTATTACTCATTTGTAAGACACTCCTTCATATCTTATTCCCTTAATTTTCCCTTCTCTCAAGTGACACCTTACACCTGGATCCGTTATCTTAACTCCCAATGACATACACCTTCCCTACTACTTGTCACAGAATTAAGTCTCTATCGTTACACCCGATGTCGACTTCTACACGAGTATTTACACACGTAATAAAGTCTAGGAGACTCTTCGTCTACGTCAGTCCAAATCTATACTTTCTTTACACAATCCGATTTACGTAAACTCTCTTTTGCCTCACTCGACTTCCTCTGCCCCTCCCAGTAGTGTGGTACACGTCCAGACTAGGTCCCACTGAACCCCTTACGTCCATACAAACTACCTCCGTAAAACCTGACATCACAACCCGTTTCCTTTAAACCATTCCAGAAACGTCTTAGAATCTCAGTTTCAGTGGACAGTTTCTAGACGGAGAGGATCCTTTCCCAGATTGAATCGTAAAGACGGTAGATATAAAGTTCCACAAAATCTTATCCATTTATTTGCACATATTATAACTCCTCATTCAGAACTCTTAATCTTCACTTTATTTAACATTTTAAAAAGATGATTCTAAGTGAACTTCAATTTTGCTTTGATCACGAACGTTTACCAGAGTTATTTTCAAAGTAAGAAGACGTTAACGATAGACCTTATATCTTGTTTACGATATAGAGTTATTCTGTTTCTGTTCGTTAAGTTATCTTTTTATTCTCTTGCACTTATCCATTAAGTGTCTTTGAATCGTCTATAAATCAAAGTAATCAATAGTTTCTTTTCGTTTAAATTTGATGTTACTCTATCATAAAGTATAGGTAGTCCACCCAGGGTTTAACCATTTTGACCATTGTGACTGAAAACCACTCCTACACCCCTTGACTCTTGAACCTTTACCGACTTGTCTCACACCTGAAGGGACCACCGAGTCTACCATTTTCTTAGGCAGACGTTACACCCTCTGGACCCAAACTAGGGACGTAACCCTTCCAGGAGACCTCTTCTCTTGCCGATGAGTGAGGTCATAAGAACGGACCTCTTAAGGTTCCTGTCTCCTCGGACCGTCCGATATCAAGTACCCCAACGTTTCTCAGTCTGTGTTGATTTGGGGAGTGACTTCCCTCACATTTACATGTCTTAGTAGAACCTTTAGTGAAACCGTTATGACCCAACTTTGACTTCTATACATAATAGTAAAGAAAGACGGAATTCCTTTAAGAGTCGGTACATGTACTCTTTACTACATACTCTTACGAGGATTTTGTGACGAGCATAATCATTTTGCACCTCTGTTGATGTCACGGTAATATGTCTCATTGATGAGGGAGATAATTTATGAACCTAATTAAACCTAATTTTGTCTGAAAACTTAATTTTTTGACTATACAAGTCATGTTACGGAAAGTACATTTACAATTCCGAGGTTTATTACCATAACGTAGATAATAAATCTTTATACGTAATGTCCTTTCCAAGACAACTTCTTTTAAATTAGTTATCGGTTAGATTTTATCTTTACCTTTTAAAATGTCTTCGGTTGGAATCCTAAAATTAGGTCTCTGTTAGAAAGTCTTTTGAGACTACTGACAAGACTTTTGTATTCTCCCCACCGATAATAAATACACTAAAACTACTTCCACACATACGTTAGTTCGAGTATAGAACCATCTTTCAATGATGGTAAACGTTCCTTGTAGAATCGATTATCAATATCACAAAATCAAAATCATACCTTTCTACGTCCTATGAACAAAGACTTTTATAGACAGACTCCAGGACAAGACGGTCAAAAGGATCTTGTGTTTCACGGAGTATAACTAGAAGTGGTACTTAACGAAAGTCCTAATGACATCCAGTCACTGGTGTCACCAATCACTGAACGAAGAATCTCTTAACCTCCCACCCGTTATAATAAATAAAATGTTGGGAGAAAAGACCAAAATTAAAGTTGGCTCCAAACCCTTCGTAAAACACGGTTTAAACAGAGTGTCACGACCTTACGAGTAGGGGTCCAGTCCGTTTCTAAAGTAATTATCACTGGGTCACACGATAATAACGTGATTCGGGACAATTGATATCGGTTGTAAGAGACCTGACGGACAGAAGGATCAGATAATACCAGGTCCTTTACCAGGGGAGAACAACGAAGAAGGGTATAGATCTCAAAGTGATAATGATAGTAGATAGAGTCACGACACAACACGACACAAATCAACGAATCAGTACAGGCTGAGAAACACTGGGGTACTTGACATCGGGTGGTCCAAGGAGACAGGTACCCCTAAGAGGTTCGTTCTTATGATCTCACCCAACGGTACGGGAGGAGGTCCCCTAGAAGGGTTAGGGTCAGAGGACGTAACGTCCACCTAAGAAATGGTAGACTTGGTGGTCCTATCGGGTTCTTATGGCTCACTCATCGGATAGGGAAGCCTCTTCCGTTACCGTGGGGTGAGGTCATGAGAACGGACCTTTTAGGGTACCTGCCTCCTCGGACCATCCGACGTCAGGTACCCCAGCGATCCTCAGCCTGTACTGACTCGCTGAAGTGAAAGGTAAAAGTGAAAGTACGTGACCTCCTCCTTTACCGTTGGGTGAGGTCACAAGAACGGACCTGTTAGGGTCCCTGCCCCCTCGGACCACCCGACGGCAGATACCTCAGCGTGTCTCAGCCTGTGCTGACTTCACTGCGTCGTCGTCGTCGTCGTCGTCGTCGTCGTCGTCGTCGTCGTCGGATAGGGAAGGAAGAGGTCCTTTTGAAGGGTTGGGTCCTTAGATTGACNTTCACGGAGTATAACTAGAAGTGGTACTTAACGAAAGTCCTAATGACATCCAGTCACTGGTGTCACCAATCACTGAACGAAGAATCTCTTAACCTCCCACCCGTTATAATAAATAAAATGTTGGGAGAAAAGACCAAAATTAAAGTTGGCTCCAAACCCTTCGTAAAACACGGTTTAAACAGAGTGTCACGACCTTACGAGTAGGGGTCCAGTCCGTTTCTAAAGTAATTATCACTGGGTCACACGATAATAACGTGATTCGGGACAATTGATATCGGTTGTAAGAGACCTGACGGACAGAAGGATCAGATAATACCAGGTCCTTTACCAGGGGAGAACAACGAAGAAGGGTATAGATCTCAAAGTGATAATGATAGTAGATAGAGTCACGACACAACACGACACAAATCAACGAATCAGTACAGGCTGAGAAACACTGGGGTACTTGACATCGGGTGGTCCAAGGAGACAGGTACCCCTAAGAGGTTCGTTCTTATGATCTCACCCAACGGTACGGGAGGAGGTCCCCTAGAAGGGTTAGGGTCAGAGGACGTAACGTCCACCTAAGAAATGGTAGACTTGGTGGTCCCATCGGGTTCTTATGGCTCACTCATCGGATAGGGAAACCTCTTCCGTTACCGTGGGGTGAGGTCATAAGAACGGACCTTTTAGGGTACCTGCCTCCTCGGACCATCCGACGTCAGGTACCCCAGCGATCCTCAGCCTGTACTGACTCGCTGAAGTGAAAGGTAAAAGTGAAAGTACGTAACCTCCTCCTTTACCGTTGGGTGAGGTCACAAGAACGGACCTCTTAGAGTCCCTGCCCCCTCGGACCACCCGACGGCAGATACCCCAGAGTGTCTCAGCCTGTGCTGACTTCACTGCGTCGTCGTCGTCGTCGTCGTCGTCGTCGGATAGGGAAGGAAGAGGTCCTTTTGAAGGGTTGGGTCCTTAGATTGACCCCAGAGGACGTAACGTCCGTCTAAGAAACGGTCTACTCGATGGTCTTTTCTGGGAATGTCCTGATATATAAACTAGTTAGTAAAGTTCAGTGGATTAGTTGTAATACCTCTTACTTTACCGTTGGGTGAGGTCATAAGAACGGACCCTTTAGGGTACCTGTTCTTCCTCCTCGGACCACCCGATGTCAGGTACCCCAGTATTCTCAGTCTGTACTGAATCGTAGATTTATTGTTGTTTAATTGTAATTAAAATATACTCCGAATCAGTGTTTAAAACTATTACGTTCTTCGTAATTAGAATATTTTATCCGTCTTATGATTGTCATTTCGATCATTATAATTATTCCAGTATTCATAATTGTGATTCTTGAAGGGCAGACTGGTCAGACAAAGCGTGGTTGGTGATAGAAATTTCCTTTACTATATAACCGTAACAAGTGGTTTCAAGTGGTTTCTCCAAACTCGTATCTTCCGCTCACCACCCAGTAACACTGGGAAACATTTTGACTCTTTCTTTACAATAGAAGATTTCCTCAATGTACCGACCACGGTCTTCTTCTTTTCACCTTCAAACACCGACTCGTCCATAAAAACGATGACCCCTCCAGACCAATTACGTATTCGGTCTGTTTATTGCGTGTGATCTCTCCTCCCTCCTCTGACTTTACCCGTCTCTTTTTTCAAATACAATTCAAAAAGAACAGAACGGAATTGTATCGTTAAAATAAAGTAATCAAGTCTCGTAATTACTCTTACTGTGATAATATCCTCAAACCGTCACTTTCCCTTTTTCCTAATGGGTCATCCTAAAATCATGGATATAGTAAAAAATGTAATTTTTTCCAGATTTCGATCCCCGACCACGTGACCCTTATGGGTCTCTCTACCTTACACCTCCCTCCACCCCCCCACAAGTCCTAACCCTTGAGTACATGTAGGCACCACCCAAGTACAACTACATACCGTTTTGGCTGCGTCATAACACTTCATTTTATTTCAAATTTTTTTTTTTTTCCAAATTTCGATTATATTATACAATTATAACGAATTAAAGTCTTCACTAATCAATTACCAATGTGCAAATAAAAAAAATGAAAGTAAAAATTTCTAAAATCTTAACTTACACACTTCCGAATTATACGAACACCTTAAAGAAAGAGAATCACCCCTTTTTCTTCCCTTAAATTCATTAAGAAAGTAGTTTTTAGGGAAACTCGAAAATAAACGGTTTGAAGGAAGAAGGAGTAATACCCTAAATCAATTGGAGTTTGGTATAAATGAAGACACCAAAGTAAGACTTTTTCTTTTAAACCGACCAAATCTTTTTTTGGAAGGTAATTGGATCTAAGATTCGATCTCTAAGAGTCTCCTTTAATAAAAGAGACCGTGTCGACTTCTCTTTTCGGTTTCGTAAAAATACGATTGTGTCGAAGACCACTTTACGGTATGTCCAGTGGTTCAGACACTAGGAAGTACAGTAGGGGTTACAACCGGAACTTTGATCGGGACAGGGTCGATTGCGAACCTGGTCTTACCTTTGTAAGACTCTCACACACACTACGAGAGGACGCTAATTATTAATAAAAGTGTATGACGAAAATGAACAAGGGTTCAAAAAGTTTTAACGAAAGTGTGAAAATGAGACTCACCGATAGAGTAACAAATATTCTGTTTCCTTCAGTCGGTCCAACGATAAAGACTACCATGTCACGTACGATTGTATTCGAAAAACCGAATATGTTATTTAAATATAAAATATTTTACCTTTAAAAGAATTTCCGTCTTCACACAGGTTCACACGTGAACCCTACCTTTTGGTTCCGAAAAAAAGGTAGACATTTTAGAATACTAGACATGTTACAGAATATGAAAATTACTCTAACTTATTTCAAAGGAGGTATAAATAGTACTATCAATGCAATTTGTTTGTACTCTTCATACTAAAACGTCTGTATTTTTATTATAGATTAAACATAATAAACTTCATGAACACTAACTTCTTTACGAGGACTTTTAATAAAAAGTAAAAGTATATAAAAAAGTGTTTCGGAAATCTTTACCTTACATCAACTAAAACAATTGATCATTTAGTGACTTTTTATTTTTAAATCTTTATACTCACACCAATAGTTAAACAAAATTTAGTGACGATTCAACGAAGTCAGCACAGACTGAGACACGCTGGGGTATCTGCCGTCGGGGGGTCCGAGGGGGCAGGGACCCTAAGAGGTCCGTTCTCATGACCTCACCCCACGAAAATTTAGTGATCTCTTTGTAATTTTCGTATGATGAAAACGAAAAACTTATAGTCGAAGTGTCCTCGAGTCACCATTTTTAGGTGGACGGTTCGTTCTCTACGTCTGAGTTAGGGACACAGTCCTTCTACGGAACCTCTTCCTTTACCATTGGGTGACGTCATGAGAACAGACCCTTTAGGGTACCTCCTCAGACCGTCCGATGTCAGGTACCGAAGTGTTTTCTCAGTTTGTCTGGATCACTGATTTGTGGTTCTTCCTATGTACAACTCAGTTTTGTTTATTTTGAAAACGAGGATTTATCATAAATTGAAGTGCACCATTTTGTAGTATTTACTACTACAAAAAAAAAGATATAAAATTTAAATATTTTAAAATACAATTATTACGTAGAAATAAATTAGACACGAAACACTATTGGATCTCCCCACCCTACCCTACCCTCCCTCCAAGTTCTCCCTCCCCTATATACATATGGGTATCAACTAAATACAACTACATCCCGTCTTTGACTACATTACAACATTTCGTTAATAGGAGGTTAATTTTTGTTTAAATAATTTTTTTTTCTTATATAAAAGATATTTTTGAGTTTTTTATTACATGTCAGTCATAAAATTTTAAACAGAAATAAAAGAAAAAATCGAAGAACGAATATTTGGTACAATAAATAGAAATTTTGTACTGTTCAAATTCTTGAAAATTTTTAATAAAGTGAGTTTAATACCAAAAATCTTCTCTCCCCAGACATAATCAGTGAAAATTTTAAAAGTATGGTAAACAACTCGGAGGGAGGGACTTTATTTTTAAAGTCTATCTGAACCTCAGTAGACTCGGAGTCTACTACTTCGTTTCACCATCTTTAACGGGGTGTTAAATACCTACTGGATCATTTACTTAGTCGACTCCCACGATGTCGAAGAGGACATCCTCAGACAGACATTTAGACAACTTTAAGGTTAGGTTCGTTGTCTACCTCAGACTCCTTATGAGTACCGAGGTTTTCCCACAACCGAAGAAGACGTATGAATTCTGGACAGTAAAACTTCACTTCTACTATGATAAAGGGTAAAAATTGTTTAGGACCTTCAACAGTATGACTACATGGTAAACTTATTCCTATACTTTTTCGTCTATTTAGGTTTGATAGAATGTGTGTCATTTTTCGTAGGAATATTTCACATCAAAAACTACTCAAAACTATTTCGATAGTTGGGTAGATCGGTGATTACTAGGACTCACACAAAAAGTGCACGAATAACTGGTTAATATATGAAAGAAGATACTTCATGAACAAGTTTTTAACAGGGAAAAACAATAATTTACTAGAATAACAACTCGACATACTCAAAAATTTCTAAAGTTAATACTTAGAATGGTCTATTTACGTTGTGTTTACGAAAGAGGGACAAATACAGAATTTAAAAGTAAAAGAATCTTCACAAACTTTTCGTCGTCTAAGCTTAAAGTTATCCCAGTTTGACTTGTTAAAAAAGTTTTCAAGCATAATCATGAAAATATTAGAACGGAATTTGTGGAAACGGATTAGGTTTCACACTTTTTAAATAAAACACAAAAGAAGATCTTTAACCTATTAAAATCGAAAATACAAATCCATATGCTGTAAAATACAATTAAAAACACAAACCACACTTCGTTTTTTGTTATAAGTAAAATAACGTACACCTGTAAGTCAACAAGGTCGTGGTAAATAACTTTTTTTCCATTAAATACCTCAATGAAATCGTAGACGTCTTTTAGTCAACCAGACTTCCAATTCTTGAGTAAGGATCCTTAATCTGAAAGACTCAAATTTAAGACAGAGTCAAGATATAGTACCACTAGAACTCACTTGAATAAGAAAAATAAGGTCCGTATTTTCGATTCTCGATTCTAGTCTCCAGAATCATTATATTAAATGGGTTCTAATGTGTAATCACCGTCTCGTCTCTGAACTTGGGTTTAGTAAACTAGAAGACAGGTATTGAGTAACTTGAGATCATGTAACTGAAAGTAAAAAAAGGTCGAAATAACTCTATATTAACTGTATTTTGTAAATTCCACATTTTACACAACTGAACTATATGAATATATAATGTTTTACTAGTGGTGGTATCGAAATCGATTGTGTCGGTAGGAAGTCGTATTACTGGTAAAGAACACTACTCTTATAACTTCTAGATGTGAAAGTCGTTAAAAGTTCACATATTACAAGAATGACAAATCAGAGATTCAGTAAAGGCTGAGAAAACACTGGGGTACCTTACATCGGTCGGTCCAAGGAAACAGATCCTAAAGGGTCCGTTCTTATGATAAAGGAAGAGCTAACGGTAAAGGAAGACGACTCCTAGAAGGGCTGGGTCCCCACCCTGGACAAAGAGGACGTGACCGTCCCTTTAAGTAATGGTGACTCGGTGGACCTTTCGGGGGAGATCACATATTATGTCATAATGATTGATATCAGTGGTATGACATATGGTCTAGGGGCCTTTAATAAACGGAATATTGATCTTTAAACATGGAAATTAGTTGTAGAAGGGTAAAAGGGGTAGGGTCCAGAACCATTAATGGTGAGATAAGACAAAGAAACCGAAAAATTCCAAAGTGTATCTTTACTATAATGTGTCACAAACATGAAGAGATGGACTAAATAAAGTGAATGGTATTACGAGAGTTCAAAATAGGTACAACAACATTTACCGTTAACAGTACCGATTTATTATAAGAAAATATATACAAGGTGTAGAAGAAATAAGTAAGTAGGACTTACTTACTTTGTTGAAATCCAACAAAGGTATAAAACCGATAACACTTATTAGGACTTTACTTGTACCTTCACGTCCATGGAGAATTTCTAGGATAAAAATAAAGGAAACCTATATTGAGTCTTTATCCTAACAACCTATTATATCATCGAAATAAAAATTAAAAAACTTCTCGAAGGAAAAGAGGTCTAAGAACGGTTATAAACAATAGAGAACACCAAAAATACTATTGGTGTAATTAGCCATATTCCACTATAAAGTAGGAGTAAAACTAAACGTAAGGGGACTACCAATTACCACAACTCTTGGAAAAGTACATGGACAACCGGAAATCATACAGAAGAAACCTTTTTTACAGATAAGTCCAGGAAACGGTAAATTTTTTTTTACTAATAAAACAACGATAACAACTCAAGAAAGATATAAAACCTATAATCGGAGAATAGTCTACGTACTAAACGTTTATAAAAGAGAGTAAATCATCTGATGAAACCAAAAAACACTACATCAAGGTAAATAAACAAAAACGAAAAAAGGAACACGAAAACCATGGTATAATTTTTATTAGTAACAGTTCTGTTTGCAGGTTCGTAAAAGGGGGAAACAAAACTGTACACCATAAAGTAAAAGTAAACTAAGTTCTATATAAATCTAAAAAGGAAAATAAAGATGAAACTTGGTAACAAATGAGTTTTCACACAACAAATTGTGTGAAAATATGTTGATACTCCTGCATCAACATATAAAGGGTCTAAAGAAGGACAATGACTAAAGATGAAAACATGGTAGCACCAACCTTTTGAATGAACCATACTAAAGTTGGAAGAATGTTAAAGATTCTGAACACTGAGTAGTTATACTAGAGAGAACCACCTACAAGACGTACTGAAACTTTTCTTACATACAAGATAAGTTATTTTACAAGATATAAATATAGACAAACCGAGTTAACCGGATTTCATATCAGGCTTAGGTTACAAAGAGAAAACTAAAAGACAGACCTACTGAATAGCTAACAATTTTCACACCATAATTTCAAGTGTTATAATGATATAAAAACAGATAAAGGGGGAAGTCTAAAGAATCTTAAACGAATTATATAAATCCACAAGGCTACGACCCCATATATATATAAATGTTAACAATATGAAAGAACTACTTGACTCACAAAACAGTAGTATAGTTATGTTACTCGAAGAAACAGAAAATAACGATAAAATCCGAATTTCAAATAAAACAGACTATATTCATACCGATAAGGACGAGAGAAATCCCGAGGTGAACTTACTTTATAAAAAAAGATAGGGGAATTAAATTCAGACACACACAGGAATTTTGACTTCACTTAAAGGACATCCGTCGCACGTTGACAGAAACAAAACTAGGTAGATCGGTGTGAATGCAGAAAACTAAATTCTTAAAATTAAACAAATGTAAATTTCATTAATAACTGTCGAGTTTTGAATGATTAGAGTAATATAATTAACGAAAGACTAACAAAATATCCAAGGAACAAGGAAATAAAGAGAGAACGACACAAGGAAAGACCTAACCATTAAAGGTATCACCATACACGTAACTAAGGGAAGATAGAAAAAAATTTTTAATTAATTAAATGGAATTAACTTCCTATTAATCAAATATTATAACATCACCAAATAGAGAAAAAAATTAGGTAAATTTTTAGAAGAAAATGTATCTCATTTAAGAATAAAATAGTTTCATGATGTATTTCGTAGAATATTTATCATCAGATAAAATACAACTATTGTTAACTTGAAGTTAGTGTATGTCCCTGGTCTCATCCGTCGTCATCACCGACCTCGGTCACCACACGATGTCTACGGAGACACCACTATCCCTCACCAACGTTTGTGTATACGTCACCACCCTTGGCCTCGCACGTCTTTACCGGGTCCGGTTGACGCCCATCTGACTGTCTACATCCCTGGGACCGACAGTCATTCGTCATGGTGCCGATGACCCAAAGTGGTACCCAAATACCGTACTTTTGGTTGCTACTTCCAGTTCGATTCCCGTACGTGCACGTGCCCACTTCAACGACCGACTACTACTCGTGTCACTACGACGGGTCTCTGTCTTCTATCCCGAACTAGGTCCGGGGGTTTGTCGAGCCCCTGGGATCGACAACTGTACCAGAGAGTACCGTGATGTCAGAGAGGGGTCCGTCCGTGTACCGTCACCTTAGACTACCATCCACAGTCCGGTCACCACATGTTCTCGTATCTACATGTACGTGGTACTTCTTCCAGTCAATACCCCAAGATTCGACCACAGAAGGTAAGAGTGTCTAAGTCTCCTGACCCAACCGACGGTCACACCAAAGACCCAAGGTCATCCCCGTCATCCCTCTCTCGTCCTTCCCGGAATCCACTGACCGTGGTCACTTGTGTTTATGAACACGACGTTTACGACCATTCAAGACGTCCTCCAGATGTCGTCAAGAAGACCGGTAACCAAAAAAGGGTCGCCATTTACTGCGACCCAAACAGACGTTTCGTCCAGTGACACTTGATACTAACAAGGGAGACACCCGACGATGACCGTCGGAGACGAAAAGAAGGACAAGGATCGGCAGAGATATACAGAGTCGTAATTGCCAGACCCACCTCATTCTGCCTTCACCCTGAAGACACGGTTCGGGGTTTTCGACCTCTTCGACCAACGAGTGACACGAAAGGACCACTCCCCTTTAAAAAATTGACCCCTCCAGGGAGAACCGGGACTCGGTCGAACTCTCTACCCCTTTTCGTCCGTTTCGTTTTGACAGAAGGAAGAGGAACAAACAAGGTGACACAAACAGCTTCAAAGAATTTGCCTGAGGTCCCGAGGGGGTCTCGACAAAATTAAACACTGATCGACGACTTAAAAATTAAAACACCCTCCCTCCGACCCCACAGGATCCGACGGAAAAACCACTTTAGTGAAGATGTGACTAAAAAATTTTTCGGTGTTCAGAAAACTTAAGAAAGATATTGACAACCTTTTGTAAGTGTGAAGTTGTTTAACTGAAAAATGTGCGTACATTTTCCTTTTGTTCTTCGGATGGTTTGTTAGATGGTAAAAAGCTCTTATTTAGATGAGAAACGTTAAGGATATTCTCTCGAAGATCGGTTTTTATAAGTGAAGTCTTAAAGGTCTTATTTAACGAGTGAAATTTTTACGAGTAAAGTCAAATAGAGAAGACAAAACACATATAAACAGATTATCGAATTCTATTAGTCAAGTTTTATCTAAGTCTACTAGTTTGTAAGTCTTGTTTATTTACTTTAACCACAAGATCTTCATCATACCGGAAAGTTTACGAAACTTATTCGACCAGGGAGAGACTGAGATCCTAACGTTTGAAGATTTAGTTTCGTCTCCTCAACCTTATAGTCTTCGGTAAGGTCTCTTAAAGAGTTTTTCTCTTCTTTGACTCTCTAAAGAATGACTCTAAAGAGAAAATAAGAACTTAAAAGTCAAACTGAAGGAAGATACTTTAGTTCTATGACTCAACAGTATGAGGGAATCTATTAGTAAAAGTTCTTCGAAAACAACACACACATACCACACCTTACTTTAGCATGATGTTCGTTTAAACTGAACCGTTTCGGACATTCTCCGTGTCGTATCACAAAAAAGTAAACTCAAAGATGAAGAGAAACTTTATATACTTAGGTTTTTACATTTGTAGTCCCCTGAAGGGACCACCAGGTCACCAATTCTTGGGTGGAACGTTACGTCCCGTACGTCCAAACTAGGAACCAGGCTCTAGTTCTCTAGTTCTAGAACCAGGCTCTAGTTCTAGAGTGTACGAGGCTCTGTTCGTTCGGACCTGTGGTGTTGATGACTTCGTCCGTGTCAACTCAGGTGTGTAGTGTTTCTTTCTGGGTGCACTACGTTGTTTCTAGGACACACGGTGTTGATTCTGGGCTACGTCGGTTTGTTTATTTATGTAATTTTTTTTTACAAATTTGTAGTCCGGTCTCGTAAAGCTTTTGAAAGTAGAAAGTTTCTATTTCATAATACATTCCTTTGTAACTTTCTTTTCGTTACTGTTTGGATCCGTCATATAATTTTTCGTCGTTGTGATGAAACAGGTCCTTCCATACATTTGGATATACATATCAGTGTTGATACCAAAAAGGTCATCAGTATATGTCTACACTCTTAACCTGTTATTTTTTTCGACTCTTGGTTTCTTGACTACGAAAGTTTGACACCACGACTTCTTCTGAGAACTCTCAGGGAACCTGACGTTCCTCTAGTTTGGTCAGTGAGGATTTCCTTTAGTTGGGACTTATAAGTAACCTTCCTGACTACTTCTTCGACTTCGAGGTTATGAAACCGGTGGACTACACTTCTCGGTTGAGTAACCTTTTCTGAAACTACGTCCTCTCCAAACTTCCGTCCTCCTCTTCCCCTACTGTCTCCTACTCTACCAACCTACCGTAGTGGCTGAGTTACCTGTACTCAAACTTGTTCGAGGCCCTCTACCACTTCCTGTCCGTTAGGACCACACGACATCAGGTACCCCAACGTTTGTCGACCTGTACTGACTCACTGACTTGTTGTTTTCCTTTGTAACACTCGTAGGTATTGATACGAACTGAGAAACGTTGAGGTACCTGATATCGACCGGTCCGAGGAGACGGGTAATTTAAAAAGTTCGTCCTTATGACCGACTCCACAGTAAAAGATGACATACCCTAGAAGGGTTGGGTCCCTACTTTGGGTGTAGAGGACGTAACCATCCGTCTAAGAAAATGGTAACTCTGTGTATCCTTCGGGATAACGGAGAGAGTTTTGTTTCGTGTCTTGGAGAAACCGGTCTACAATCCTTAGTTTCTCATTTCTCTCCAAATAGACTAAGGTTCACGGACTGGGACAGAAGGACTCAAAGGGAATGACGCAGGAAGAGTGTGACTGAGGGTGGCCACGACAGTTCGACCGAAGGAGTCAAGTACCTTGAAGGAAAATACAATCTAGAGATGTACCTTTTGGGGATAAAAACACAAAAGGAATTATATTAACTCTAGATGACTGTGTAAAAATTTTCAATAGTTTATCTTGTTTCTTTTTCATGTGTATCCTTTATTACAAGGTCTTTGTGTAATCAAGTATTTCAAAATAAATTGAGGTATCTGTGGGAACGAACTTGAAGAATGAGGAATGTCATCTAGACAGAGATCCACTTCCGACCCATATTGGACACCGGATTAGAGATCCTAAGAAGGACTCCGTGAAACTGGAACGTAACAGTTTGGCTTCTCTGTCTCAGGGTCACTCATCAGGTGTTTTAATAAAGGGTAAGTAAATGTCAAGAGACAAACTCTTTACCCACCTGGGTTTCCCGTGGTTTTCTCTAATCTCGAAATATATATGGGTGGGGTATGTCGGTGGTTTGAGGTATACTAGTGTGAATGTCGTTGTTGTATGAAGTTTTGAGGTATGCGATCTATCGGTATTAGTACGTCGAATTAGTAAATAATTTGAGGTGGAATATGGTCCGTCATACGATCCACGAAATGGACGATAAGATGAATTCCGTTCTTGATGTACTATAAACTTCATAATCAAGAATTTATGAATATTATTCCAGAATAAAATGGACGTTTCAAAAGTGATTGAAAAAATCTTGTTTTTCAATCTTTTTAAAACACACACACGTGTCACATGTATTGTATTTTAAATGGTCACATTGGTAAAAACATTTCAAGTCAACGTAATCATGTAAGTGTGATAACACTTTGATAGTGGAGATAGGTTGAGGTGTTACAAAAATAGCCGGGTTTGACTTCGAAACATGGTTACTTTGTCGTTGAGTGGTAAAGTAGGTCAGGGACCTCTACGGTAAAGGAAAGACAGAGATACTTGAGCTAATTAGATCTATGGAACATATTCACCTTAGTATAGTAAAAACGGGAAAACACTGACGGAATAAAGTGAATCGTATCACAGAAGTTCAAAGTGGGCACAACACTGTACACAGTCGTACGATGTCGTGGTGCATCGTACAAAGCGGTGGGATTTTGTAGGGGACATAAAGTGGATAACTTTGGTGAGTGGAAGGGGTGTCTTTCGGGGACCGTTTGTGGCGAGAAAAATGACAAATAAAAAGGAGAAGGTCTTACAGTACTTTTATCTTTATTATGTCATCATAAAGTCTCACTGAAGAAAGTGAACCGTTGTAACTACAGTTTACGTAGGTACAGGAACACACCGAGTAAGAAAGATAGTGACTTATCATAAGATAGTTTACCTAAGTAGTCGAATAAATACGCGAACGGATAATTTCGAAAGAACAAACAAAGGTAAAGACCGTACATCTCTATTTTGACGATATTTGTAAGTTCACAAAAAAGAAAAATTCTGTATCCAAAAAGTCAGTCAACCCACTTATGGGGTCTCACACTGCCGACCTATTATACCATTCAGATACAAATCGGAACGTTCCTTGATCGTTTGACATTAGGTTTCAGGGCATAGTAAAACGTAAGGGTGATGGTTACTTACTCTCAAGGAGGACAAGGAATAGAAACGGTCACAAAACTCAAAATCGGTAAGATTCTCCACATATCACCATAAGTAACAACAAAATTAAACGTTACCTACCGTAGTGCCTGAGTTTACCTGTACTCAAACTCGTTTGAGACCCTCTACCGCTTCCTGTCCCTTCGGACCGCACGACGTCAGATACTGCAGTGTTTTTCAGTCTGTAGTGGATCGCTGACTTGTTGTTGTCCTTACTGTTACTGTTACTATATAGTGCACCTCGTAGAAAAGAATACCAATAACCAGTAGAGACATAGAAGATATAATCTTACAGACAAGTCTAAAAAAAAGAAACGGGTAAAAAACTTAACCCAATGAACAAAAGAATAACTACTCAAAATTCTCAAGAATCATACAAACCCTATATTCAGTATTTTCGGAGTACTTTCAGTGAGTCAATACAGGTTGAGAAACACTGGGGTTCCTGATATGTGAGGTACCTTAATAGGTCCAGTCTTATGACCTCACCCATCGAAAAGGGAAGAGGTCCCCTAGAAGGGTTGGGTCCCTAACTTGGGTCCAGAGGGTGTAATATCCGTCTAAAAAAAAATGGTCGACTCGATGTTCCTTCGGGATTTTTCGGAGTATTAATTAGAAATTAATTAATTTTAGATCTATATCACCCGTTGATGTTAAATTTTTAAGTACCACGTTCAAAAAATCTTATGTCTCTACTCTGTCTCGAGAAAAAGTATGCCCCGAATATTATTTCTCCTGTATTCTCCTTATTCTTTTTTATCTTTGTCGAGAAATTCCCTCTTATATGATGATGGTGTATCATTACATCAGTTTTTTAATATGATCTCAAATGTCCTTTTGTTCTCCCGATTTCCCTCAAACTATTAGATCATAGTTATCCTTCTCTACGATTCTGTCTCCTTATTTTTTGTTGATAAAACTTCCACCATCTTTATCCTTTGTTTATTTTGAATTTCCTAGCATGAATTCTCGACTTTCTTCTCTCTCTTCACACAACACTAGTCTCCTTTTGACCCTGAAAAATAGTAAACTTACCAAAGGACGAAAAGACATACTTATTGTTTATTTACAGTAAACCTTTTATTTTTGTGAGTAATTAGTATTTTATTAATACGTCAACTTAAATTAATTCATATTACTATGACCATACGGATTGTCTTTTGAATGATTCTGTGTTTCGTCATATCAACTTCAAAGTTTCACAAGTTGGGGTTGACCCGATCCAAAGGAGAGTCGTATCCGTGACTCTTAAAAGATACTCGTCCTAACGACGTTAAAATCTGACACTGACCTTTCATGGAAAAAGGAGGGAGTTTAAGGGGTAGATGAGGGAATACGGACTTTAAGAAATCACTCGTATTGACGGGAAACTGGGGTAATTTGTTAACCTAATTTTACGGTTTTTGTCATAAAGACAGTGGGTTGGTCTATATTTGAAAATGTCTTTCTACACACACTGACTCTAGTCCGAAGAAAAAAAGTCTCCTTTTCATAAAATTATTTTCCTTGTACGATCTTCCTTTTACCTCTCTAAACCTCTTCTGTCAAACTTCTCCTTCTGTTTCAAAGGAGGAGTGTTGAACGAGAATTTGTAGGAACTGTAATTGAAGACACCGGTGGGTGACGAAACCAAAGTAGCATTACGAAGTACAAAAGTACATTCTTGTATACCGATCAACAGATATCATAGTCTACTTCAGTGGTCTTAAAGTTTTCCGTTTGTATGAAATGGGTGATTAATAGGACACGTTTTGTTCTCTATTCGTCTTTCTTATGTGTCCACACCGAAATGTAATATAAAATATGACTGATTTGAATGTCCTTTATCCAAGGAACTCATTACTACAGAAGGAAATCCGATTAAGGGTCATATCTCAAGGCCCTTTATAACGAGAACATCTTCAGTGAATCGAAAGAGATACTAGGACGTTGTCCCCGTTTATTAACTATTAAGGATTTTCAAGTAAAGACCACGAAAACCGACAGAGAGAAAAGGTATCTAAGTGAACGATAATTCCATCTCTTAGAATAAAAATATCCTGGGATCTTCCTTCACCTTTGGACACCTTTATAGATTTGTAAAAATATATGACGAAAAAGTAGACACAAAAATTTCTCTTGTGGTTTATCATATAAAAGAAACTACAATTCTGTCAAAACAACGTACCAGTTCTACCGTTTTACTAATACTTTTTGACTCCCTTTAACACTCTACACTCGGTCTGTCATTCTTTTCTAGTAACACATGGTCCTACGGTCTGAACGATATCCTTTAGGATAAAAACACACAAGGACATAAATAAAAGTGAAATGTCAAAAGATAACAAAAATTTTTTACGTCTTAATAAAAAATTTTGTCTATGTACATGTAGACATGTTAAAACCCCGGTAAGGAGACACGCAAGACCACCATTCTGATAGGTAGACTAATAAGTCCTCTCAGTCAACATAAACGATATAGACTTTTTCTGTCATTTCTAGAAATAATCACGAGGGTCGGGGATCATGTAGATTAGAGTGTAATCCATACCGATACGGGGATTACATAGAAAAGACAAAAACTCTTACCTAATTCTTATCTCCAACACCCCCACCAAAACAAATACGACTACCAACGGTATTGTTGGTTGTTATTGTGTATCCCAGTGCAGAGACGACGACTTATGAATCTATAGGAACTCCTTTAAGAGTTGGAGTTTTCTTTTACCAAAGTCCTTCTTATCTTTCCTGTCTTATGTGAAATCGTATGTGATTATGTTCAATCTTTTGTAAAAAAAAAAAATGATCTTTCTTGGTCGTAGGTTTCGAAGATTCGGTAACTTATTTCGTGTGTTTCCCGAACAATAGATGTCTACATTGTCTCTCAAAAGGACAAATACGTTGAAGATTTACTGACTCCGAAGGTGGGGAGAGAGACTGAAACTCAAAAAAGAGGGTAAGTGGAACGTAACTAAGTGAGATGAAATTAAAACCTTCTCAGACGTTACGTCTACTCGTTAACTTCCCCGTATTGAGTAATCGTTTTAACCGAACAGTCCATCGGGAGTTTCACATGGAAACAGAATTAAACCCAGATTTCGGGTCATTGTCCAGTTACTTAACCGATTCAAATGTCAAACTCAGTTGGAAGATTCTACCAAGTCCGAAGGGACCACCGAGTCGGGAATTACTTAGACGGACGTTACTCCCTCTGGACCCAAACTAGGGACCCAACCCTTCTAGGGGACCTCTTTCCTTACCGATGGGTGAGATCATAAGACCGACCCTCTTAAGATACCTGACATCTCAGGTACTCCAGTGTTTCTTAACCTGTGCTGACTTACTGAACGTGGAAGCGAAAGATTCTACCAAGTCAAAGATCAGAAAGGGTATAGTCGACCAGGTGGTGATTCAACACGAAAGTTGGACCACTTCCGTTTATGTACCTTTGACTCTTACATGATGATTAAGAAGTCAAAGAGAACAGGACACCGAGTGTCTAAGGACGGAAGGACCGTCTTCCCTCTGTGGAGTACTCTCCGATTCTTTCGTAGTACCTCCTTCACTGTAAATCTGTCTTAGAGTTCCCCATTCATCCTTAAACACTACACTCACGTAACTATTATCTTCCCTAGTTGTCACAGTACCCTCTTACATGTTGTAGAATCTTTGACAATTTTTTTTTTTAAACCACACCGATCCCATAATCGTCCCTGTCTACCGACGTTAGTGGTAGATGTCACTAAAACCTCGGGGGGGGGGGTGGTGGTAGATGTCACTAAAACCTCGTCTTCTATTTTCAGAAGGCGACAAATGTGACAAAGGGGTAGATAAAGGGTACTTCACTACCCTGGTCTACGGTACTAGAAGCAAAAGACTTACGACTCGAAATTCGGCTGAAAAAGAGAGAGGAGAAAGTAGAAGTAGTTCTCCGAGAAATCAAGGAGAAGTGAAAGACGGTATTCCCACCACAGTAGACGTATGGACTCCAATAACTATAAAGAGGGTCGTTAGAACTAAGGAACACGAAGAAAGTGGGGTCGCAAAGAGTACTACATGAGACGTACCTTCAATTTATTCGTCCCCCTGTTATATGTCGGAACTACATGAGGAAAAGGATAAACCTTGGTCAGACAACAAGGTACAGGTCAAAATTGACAAAGAAGGACTGAACGTATATCCAAAGAGTTCTCCGTCCAGTCCACCAGACCATAAGGGTAGAGAAAGTCTTAAAAGGTGTCAAATAACACTAGGTACGTCAGTTTCCGAAACTGTATCAGTTATTTCGTCTTTATCTAGAAAAAGACCTTGACAGAACGAAAAGACAACTAGGTCGCCTACAACCGTTAAACTAGAGACCAAGGAGACGGAAAAGATTTTGGTCGAACTTGTAGACCTTCAAATGCCAAGTGCATGACGACTTCGGACCGAACCTCTTAAAACTCGTAATGAAATGATCGCACACTCTACTTACGTTAACACACAAACTCGTAAGAAACCGTAACGGAAAGAAACCCTAACCTTACTTTTGACTGGAAAAGGTCAGGACACCGGTGCCGACTCAAAAGGTTTACACGACCGTATAACTCACGTCGTGAAAGCGTCGTAGTAGAAACTCCTAAACTTTATCGAGTTGACCCTAAGGTAGTAGAGGTGATCGAAACAAGCATCACTACGAAGGATTCCGGGCGAATTGAAGTGTAAGGTCCCACAGACCGAGACCCACTCACTAGTGTGGTAGCACTAATTGACCCAACACTTCGAGATCTTACGTTTATTCCCTCAATCAAAAAAATCATTTTAATAGTAGAACTGTAGATAAAAAACTCTATATAAAAATTAAGTTTTCATTTTCCCGTTTTTCTCTTTTGATCTATAAAATAGTCATAATCTATAAAACAGCCATTGTTTAATGAAACGGAATAGAGTGGTGACTAGTGTTAACTGTGGAACTAGATTACCCTCCCATCTTTCGACAAATTAGAACACCCAAAGATATATTCCAAAATTTTTCCTTCATTCTACTAGTGAAAATCAAGAAATTAAAATTGACCACTACCATCAGTCGACATGAGTTCCTTCCTCTCAACTAACGTTCTTTTAGTACACAACTTTTGACATCTTTATAAACCCCTCCCTACTATCTTAGGACTTACCGTCACCTTCACCTTTATACGTCCTCTCCTCTAAACTTTTCGTATACAACCATAGACAAAGAAGACTCTCTAGTTATTTTTGATTTACTCTCTCTGATTTTCCTTTACGGAACCAGGGAAAATTCCGATAACCATTACAATTGGTATCGTTAAAATTATTTCTGTCTTCAGTATAACAGTATTTTAACCCTCGTTTACTTTCTCTTTAACTATCTCTTTTTTTGTAATATTTTGACCAACACTCCCTTCCTCGTTCTGACCGACTACTGGTTTCCCTCAACATTCCAGTTCTCCTCAAAACCATTTCTACCTTGAAACTTATCTAAATGCACTCTTTTCGTTCCTTATTTAATTAACCTCTTGATTCTATTGACTACTTCATTTCAGGGTCTCTTTAATTTCTTGTCCTAAGTTCAATTCTTAATGGGTGCACCTACCACAAAGTCTATGGTTTAGGGACGATACTGTCCTTTATTTCATTCCCATCCCCGACCATATCGATCTACCTCTCTACTCTTTTCCCGTCGATCGACATACCAGAGAACTCCATTTTTACTTCTAGTAAACGGTTTTTACTCTCCCCCTCAGTACCATCCACCCCCCGAATTACCAACGATAACGGAAATAAGTGAAAGGAAGACTATTGGTCTGGAACTAAAGGGAGATTCTTTGGTGAAGTTGGGGGGAGGTTGGGGGTAAGAGTCAGGTACATGAAATACTTTCAACTTAGGTGAGATCCGTGAACTGAATCCAGACCAGTTAGTCTTAAGTGCAAGAAGACGTTTTTACGAACTGAGTCCCTGCATAAACTTGGAATTACCTTGTTTTTCCCTTTAAAACGACCCTTTATGTGACCTACTTTAATCCTTCTATGTCCTTCACTTTAGTGGACCGGTAGTTGAACGTTCATGTACCTTGGGTTCTTACCTCGGTCGTGGTCCTCCCACCCCGGTTCTTTGGTCCGAACCACTGACTGTCGCCAACCCAGGACCCAAGCCGATCTGAACTGTGATTGAGAATTGACTCTATAAATCAATTCGTCGTTTATTTAAGGGAAAAGAGTCCTTCAATCAAACCAACTTAAAAGACTGTGTATTTTGTCTATTTAATATTGACTCATCCTTTCGACCTTTGTCACTAATATCCCCACTCATTTTCTCTACGGTTCCCCTTCTTCTTTAATAAGTGTCCGTCTTTATTCCGTGGGTAAGTAATACGGACTATAATAGAAATTCAAAAGGTATTTAAAGGTTTCAATTTTTTTTTTTATTCTAGAATTGACGTCAAGAGTCCTTCTGAACCCAAAGATTTAGAGGAGAATACTTTATTACATTAGATGTTATTATAGTCTAAACGACTCGAAGGGTAAAGTGAAATATGAACATTTTCT
This sequence comes from Capra ibex, assembly GCA_006410555.1. Lineage (NCBI taxonomy): Eukaryota > Metazoa > Chordata > Mammalia > Artiodactyla > Bovidae > Capra > Capra ibex. The sequence goes on from SJYO01041852.1 coordinate 74,941,114, forward strand.
TCCACAAAGTAACAAATAAATTTGTAATTTTTTTATTTATTTGTAATACTCTGTATAATACCAAAAGTGTATACTTTAGTTGTTCGGGTGTCTTAAACGGAACCGTCAATCATACCAGCATGATGTTTCACACTACCAAGGTCGAATGGGGTGAGGATTATAGTTAAGGGTGTAGACAGAAGAAAAGGGGGAGGAAGGGTGTTTACATGAAACTAACGAATGGATTCTCGATCGGTAAACTAGTTCCTGTTACCTATTTTACTTTACGTTCGTCTGTGTCAGAAGGTTCTGTGAAACCCTGAACCCTGTATCAGTACTCTAAGTGTCAAACAGTCAGTCGTTCGATCATTTTTTCGGGGGAGAGGGGGAGTTTTCTAATGTCGGTACTTTAATTTTCTGTGAATGAAGAACCTTCCTTTCAATACTGGTTGGATCTGTCGTATAATTTTTCATCTCTGTAATGAAACAGTTGTTTCCAGGTAGATCAGTTCCGATACCAAAAAGGATAGTAGTACATACTTACACTCTCAACCTGATATTTCTTTGGACTCACGACTTCTTAACTACGAAAACTTAACACCACAACCTCTTCTGAGAACTCTCAGGGAACCTGACGTCCCTCTAGGTTAGTCAGGTAGGATTTCCTTTAGTCAGGACCCACAAGTAACCTTCCTGACTACAACTTCGACTTTGAGGTTATGAAACCGATGGAGTACGCTTCCCGACTGAGTAAACTTTTCTGGGACTACGACCCTTTCTAACTCACGTCCTCCTCTTCCCCTACTGTCTCCTAGTCTACTAACCGACCGTAGTGACTGAGTTACCTGTACTCAAACCCACTTGAGGCCCTCAACCACTACCTGTCCCTTCGGACCGCACGACTCCAAGTAGTCCAGTGTTTCTCAGCCTGTGTTGACTCGCTGACTTGACTTGACTTCGATCATTATTGTGTGTGTTGTATAACGTTGATAATTTCATAACATTTCTTTTGTGTAGAAGAAGACGTACATGTTCTTTGTTTTCAAATTTTCTGTTATGAATGAAAATGGTACACGTTTGGTGAGACTGTAAAAACAAGGGTAAGATAAAGGAAAAAATTTTTTTACGACTAACATTAAAGGATACAAATGAAGTATTGGATGATGGTACCCCTCTAAACCGAATCAGTCTTTTCAATCTCTTGAGAAGGGATTCCTTTACTACTAACTCGACTTCAGTTGTCTACTCATTCTCAATCAATCCAATTCCTTCCCTTTTTCTCAGTAGTCTCCTAAATCGTTCACGTTTTGGTTCCCCGTTCTCCTTCACCTACACATGAACCCTGACTCCTTTCGGTCACAAACCAACGTCACGGAACACTTCCCTTGACTACGGAATACTACACTTTCTGTCTACCGGTTGTGGTCTTTCCTAGGAAGTTCGGTACGACACCTGACAACGGAAGCTCTTGTTATATTACCGTAACTTCTGAATAAGAAACTTTTATAACATACTCGATTGACATGTTTTTTACACATCTTGTGAATCCCACTCCCTTTTGGAATCGAATGTAAACTCATCTACAGTCAAATATACCTCTCTTCATAGAAAAATCGTGATTTTTCATTAAGGATTACACTGTATTTGTCTACGAATATCAAGATTAAGGGTTTGTGGATCCCTTCAAATAACTATTATATCTAAGGACACAAGATGAACGTTTTTAGAACTAAACTACTCACAAAAATCCTTAGACCATACGTATGTATAAAATTTCAGGGTACCTTTAAGACTACACGTCACTTCTATATAATTATCTTGATAATTCCCCCACGGAGAGAAGAAATAAGATATGAGTAAAGGTACTCACTGGGATAGGTCAAGAAATTGACATTTACGATAGGGTTTAAATATATTAAATTCGGTTTGAAGAGACAACTTGATGTATACTGATATACGTCGACAAGTTATAAAATGTAGAAATGAACCCACTAGGTTAACCTTAAATATTGGAATCTTTCTAGTTGTATTTTGAAATTTAGGGTTCGGTGAAGGGTAGGTCAGAAGAAGGACACAAAGGGACAGAGACACTACCATTGAGGTACGAAGGTGAACTAGTTCGATTAGAGTCTCGGTAGGAATCATGTAGTGACATAAAGTGTGTCAGTTAAGTGATCGTTCAGAACAGTCGAGATGGAAAGTTTCTGTGGAAATGGATTACTGAAAAGTGGTCGAAGTTCCGAAGGTGATGTTTACCTTGGTAGTAATAGAGCACGGACTTGACAACATTTTAGGATACGTGACCAGAGGAAAGTAGAAACAAACAAGATAAAGTGTGACACGTCCCATTTGGGACTTTTTCTGTCCGTTAAATTGAGAAGACAATTTTTTAGAAGGTTTATCGAAATATTAAGTCGATCTCCTTTAAGTTTCAAGAGTATAGGATGTTCCGTGTTTGGAAAGTTGGAGTGGTAGAGTTTGACGAAAATGATCATTAATGTCGGTATGACTAGGAATTTATACAGTATCTTGAGGACAGAATCCTAGAAACGTGGACTATCAGAGAGACGGACCTTGTGATAAAGAGGATCTTGATCGTTTAAACAGGCAGTGAAGAAAGTCACAAAACGACTTTATATCAATACTATCTCAGGAAGAATTTAGTGAGATATATTAAACATATATATGTGTAATACATATAACACACACATATATATATATATATATGTTTGAACAGCTAATACATATATAAACAAATACAATTGTATAAATATATACATACATATGTATATATATTAAACAGTTGTCAGTGAGAGTTATCACTGACTAGGAACTCTCCCTTTGAAACCGGATAACGACATAGAAGTCATTGTCCTCTTAAAGAACCATCTTAGAGTTATTTATAAACTCCTTACTTACTTACCGTATCTTTTTCTTCTCTGTCACTCTGTCTGTACCTCCTCACCTACCTCTATCCAAAGTTCTGGTACTTTACAAGTGTCACCGTAGAGACCTGGTGGACGGACGGTAATCTTTACCAGTTGGGGGTAGGAGGAACCGTCCGTTCCAACACATATACGTTTGACTTGAAATCCTCTCTGTCCTTCTGATAGTCCATCTCAATGGACATAACTGAGACGACAGTCTATCAGACTAGGACTTGAGGTCAAGATGGTGTAAAGACACACTGAAATCAGTTCAGTGGGTTGGAGAAGTTTGGACATATGTCAGTCAGTCAGTCAAGTCAACGAGTCATCATAGGTTGAGAAACGCTGGGGTACTTAACGTCATGTGGTCCGGAGGGACAGGTAGTGGTTGAGGTCTCAAGTGGGTTTGAGTACAGGTGACTCAGTCACTACGGTAGGTCGGTAGAGTAGGAACCAGCAGGGGAAGAGGAGGACGGGGGTTAGGGAGGGTCGTAGTCCCAGAAAAGGTTACTCAGTTGAGAAACGTACTCCACCGGTTTTATGACATCAAAGTCGAAGTCGTAGTCAGGAAGGTTACTTGTGGGTCCTGACTACAGGAAATCCTACCTGACCAACCTGGAGGAACGTCAGGTTCCCTGAGAGTTCTCAGAGGAGGTTGTAGTTTCAAGTTTTCGTAGTTAAGAAGCCGTGAGTCAAAAGAAGTGTCAGGTTGAGAGTGTAGGTATGTACTGGTGACCTTTTTGTATCGGAACTGATCTATCTGGAAACAACCGTTTCATTACAGAGACGAAAAGTTATACGATAGATCCAACCAGTATTGAAAAAGAAGTTCCTCATTTGGAGAAAATTAAAGCACCGACGTCAGTGGTAGACGTCACTAAGACCTCGGGGTTTTTTATTTCAGACTGTAAATGGGGATTTCCTTGATGCACTTAAGAACTCCTCTCCTAATTTACTTCTACTAAGTATGTAACATAACCGTGTTTCTTCAATAGGAGTTTATCATTGATAACAAGTAATAGTATACCATTTTCTCATCTTACCCCGATCACTCACCACCCTATTACTTTCTTTCTCGTTTCTTCTCCTAGTCTTCGAAGTTCTACAACCCGAATGAGACGTCGTCTATAAATCTATTGTTTTCAGAAAGAGTGGACAATTTTACGAATAAATTTCATACTCCAAAACTTATCTTGTGGTCAACAGTGTTAGAAAGATCACGACTGGATCACTCTTGAAATCTAAAGTACTTATCTCCATTCCTTCCATGTTAGTCAAGTTTACAGTCTACTTTTCTCCTTCCATCAACTCTTTTTGTTTTTTTGACTAAATCGTCTCCTAAATCACGCAGTACAATGTGGTGTAGGACAATAAAAACATCCGACAATTGGTCATAGTACATAGGGTCGTCGTGTTCCTGTCAATTCTGATCAAAATGAGCTGTAGTCGTTGGTAACGGTCCCTGTTCGTGGAAGACGAAATCAGCTATACCGGTAGTTTACTAGATCTTTTTATGTTCGTTCCTTAGAGAACTCTTGGTCGTAAGTCTCTTTACCATCTACTTAATATCGTAGTACATCTATATCTTGAAATAAAGATGTAAGTTAGTGTTATTATTTTTCTGGGTTTTAAGACATTCTACAAAAATATATGATTGAGACGATACAGAGAGTAAAGAATAAAGGGGTTATATGACGACGACGACGATCCGGCGAAGTCAGCACAGGTTGAGACACGCTGGGGTATCTGCCCTCGGGTGGTGTGAGGGGGTAGGGACCCTAAGAGGTCCGTTCTTATGACCTCACCCAACGGTAAAGGAAGAGGTTACGTACTTTCTCTTTTCACTTTTACTTCATCGAGTCAACACAGGCTGAAGCGTTGGGGTACCTGACGTCGGATGGCCCGAGGAGGTAGGTACCCTAAAAGGTCCGTTCTCATGACCTCACCCCACGGTAACGGAAGAGATGGGGTTATATACCGTGGAAATTACCTAAACATTTTGAGGATTAAACCTCGTCCTTTACCGTTGGGTGAGGTCACAAGAACGGAACTTTTAACATACTTACCTTCTTGGACTGTCCAATGTGAGGTACCCCAATGTTTCTCAGCCTGTACTGATTCTCTGACTTGTACGTTTAGAGGATAATCGAGTATAGGTCACCACAGTAAATTCCAAAGGTACTAAGTTTTCTCACGAATTTATCTAATTCTCGGTCAAGTGTTAAAATTATACATAGTTTTGTAATTTACGATTTTATATATAGTGTCCATAGTTATACTAGTTCCGTTAGTCTAACCACTTTTGAGAGAGTCTTTACCGACTAGTGTCTGTACCTTTACATGTTAACCCGTAATTACAACAAAAATTAACCCCGAGATACTAAACCGCGACGTTGTAGAGTATGATGTTTCAGTTGTCTATCCGGTAAGAATGGAGAGAGATTACGGTCCCCAAAAGATGTTTGGGGTTATTGATCTATGCAACTACTCATTGTTTACTTAGGAATTCAGTCTGTGACTTCGGTTTTTATGAGTAACAACCTGTACTTTGTTAAAAAAGTAACATTTTAAGTTGTAAATTTAGTGTAGTCGATACCCTGAGGTCCCTTTACAGAGGGGAGACTTCTACCGACCTTACTTCAAGTACCTTTCAGAGGTAGATTCGTACAGGTGGTATCTCCTTTTCCCGGAAATGGTGGGGTAGAACTCTACGCGACGACATCAAATGTATTTTCTCGGTAGTCGGTTGTCTACGACCCGGTCCTACTTCAGACCTTGGTCGGAATCTCGATTCACCTGGTCGTGGAGTCCTTCCAGAAAGACTCTATTCTTCCCTGTTTCTTTCTCCACTTACTCCGCCAGAATTACTATTTATTCCTCCTTTAAAAGACCAGGAAAAACTGAGGAATGTGTTCCGTTTGACAACCGGATCTGTAACTCCTTCTTGTTCTTTTTCCGATCGTACTTTGTGTGACGGTGTCGTGTAATAGAAATATGTCACGACAAGACTTAGGACTATTTAGTTTATATTGGTCCCGTTGAATTAACGGACCTCTGTTTGTGTGGGCTTTTACCAAATCCCCACTTCCTACTACATTTACGTAGTCAGTAAAGATCCCTTATCGTCTAAAACATTGAATTATCGTAGATTGTGTGGTTTACGGATGGATTGAATCATATCGGAACTACGAATACAACTTCTAAAAGTTGTAACATATAATGTCCCCGAGTGTACTACAGAGTCCGTATTCTCTCCTCAACGTAGAGGGGTAGAGTCTATATGATAGACAACCATCGTAATCACCCTCGTAGGAAGGGTACCGACGGTGTGACATTGTATTCTCCAAGATACTTGACTCTCTTCGTTTTCCAGTATAACTGGGTAGGATATAGACGACCAGAACTGTCATGGTGGTTCTCTACTACCCCGTAGAGAATTTGGTGGAAATTTATATATAAATTTTCTATTCCTCTGATCCAAAACACCCTTGATAGGTCGTATAGTCCCCTCCTTCTAGGGATCCGATTGGATATTTAGTCCCGGTCACTAGTGGTTTAAAATTTTCGTTCGGGGTTTCTCCTTTAAAAAAGAGATCGATCTTCGGAGTCGAAAAAGAGTCGAAAGTCCATCCGAAGATACTTCAAACCCGATATCAAGTCCGAGTCATTAACCTATCCAGAATTGCAAGTACCGTCTTAACGACTTCATAGTTTTTGACACGAACATCAATGTCTTAATATAGAAAGTCCACGCCCGAGTTAGAAGGGACCATCGAATCTACCATCTCGCAGACTGATATTACACCCTCTGGACCCAAACTAGGAATCCAGACCTTCTAGGGGACCTCTTCCTTTACCGTTGGGTGAGGTCATGAGAACGGACCTTTTAGGGCACCTGCCTCCTCGGATGTACCAGACATCAGACCATCCGATGTCTGGTACCCCAGTGTTTCTCAGCCTGTACTGACTCGTTGAAGTGACCAAGTTAGTAGGATCTCTTTATGTCCGTCTTATTAATTTACTCTTCCTGTGACTACGTTTAGACAACGTTTACAGAAGGATATCTTCAACAAGTCACTGGTTTCTAAAAGACCGTATGACGACAGGTACTCCAACGTTTCTTAGCCTGTACTGACTCACTGACTTAACTTGACTATCTTCAAAAAGTCACTGGTTTCTAATAGTTATGGAGACTCTGAGACCGGACCTATAAATCTTAAACCTCTTCTCTTCCTTTCTTTTACCTTCTCTTTCTTTCACTTGTTTTCTTCCCTATACCTATAAATTAAGAATTTTATGAGTGGTTTATAGTCCCTCTTCATCTTTGGAGAATCCTCACCTATGACTTTTTCGACAAAGACTCCTATCACCTCTCTCCTCGTTGTTTCGTCTAAGACCATCTATTTCAAGAGATTCTTTTATACTCTAGTTTACGATCGTCGTCGATTCACGAAGACACCTCTATATGAACTTAACTCTTACACTCACTGGTAGGGTAAAGAGACAAGAAGTCGTCCTCATTAATCTTTAATCCTCTTCGTTCTCCCCCTTCATCATAATCTGGGAATTTTATCCCTGATTTCTTCTGGTGTTTTAGTCAGGACCCTAGAGTCGAGTATAGAACCAATATCCAAGACTTCAGTACTATCGCACAATTTCCGTACGGAAGGTGTAATTTTCGAAACTCCCAACACCCAAGGAAGGGATTCACCTCCCATGTATATGAGTCAAGAACTTTCTGGTTTTAGGTCACCGTACGAACACAGAGACGATTGAGGTGTTTCGTTGAATCAATAGATAGACTCCTTGGTGACAAATCTTGATTCTTGTGCCGGAGAGTCTTTGTCAATCTTTCCACGGCATCCCTATCTTTGCCAAAGTAGATTACTGTTTAATCTGAGACTGGGTGATTTCAGAAAAGGGATTGATATACGGAGATAGTCAATTTTTCGTCTCCTATCTTCCTGGAAAGGACTAAAACGGGAAGGATAGTAACTTTAATACTCCCTTGTCAGAATGAAGAGTATGTTTCTATCACTAGTTTTATAAACATATTACGTAAGTATTTAATCGTTGTTATCTGGAAACGCCAAACTCAAGACCACAAAAAGTTCCCCCCATGTAATATCTCTCTGACATTAAGAAACTTCTTTAACATTTTAACATTGTAATTTCCTTCTCTACCGGTACCCATGGAGTAACGTTCCCGTAAGTTACACTTGACATTACTGTGACTGTTCTGATAAAAATAGAAGAGATTCCAGGACTATGGTATAGTGGTCTCATCAGATTCCTTTTTAATTAGTGTAACCGACGATCTTCAATCTCCACTCCTCTTTCCTTTTCACAATTATTAAGGTAAAATAGAACTCATAGAAATATCTTCCGGGGAGTTTAACTCAGATTTGTCAAAAATTAATTCCTTCGAAGTAATGGACACCTATCATCCCATATAACTTCCCTTTAAGTACTGTTTCCAATGGCATGAAAGTCATGCACTTTACTTACAACCGATAAGTGTTCCGTTTATTCTGTAGTTTTACAATTTACTGTGTACCTTCACGATTATCTTTAGCACCTATTGACGAATCAACCTCTAATTACTAAATTTTGTAGACAATTTTTCAATGACCGATTGTCAACGGACCGACGACAAAGATTCAGCACAGATTGAGAAACGTTGTGATACCTGACATCGGGTAGTCCGTCGATCTTCTCAATATTCTAGGGTGCTAGGGTTACGGAGTGATTGACTTTTTCTTCAGACCTTTTTCCGTGCATTTACAGACAACTCATACTATGAGAAGAATTTTTACGAAAAATAAATTGACGGGGTCCAGAATCAACACCGTGTTCACTAGAAGTCAGAAACGACACCCGTACACCCACTCACGTACGAGTCAACGAAGCCAGCACGGACTGAGAAACGCTGGGATACCCGACATTGGTTGGTCCGAGGAGACAGGTACCCTAAGAGGTCCGTTCTTATGACCTCACCCAAAGGTACGGGAGAAGGTCCCCTAGAAGGGGTGGGTCCCTAATTTGAGCACATAGAATACAGAGAACGTAACCGTCCGTCTAAGAAACGGTGATCGTGGTGGACTCTTCGAGTACCGTACATCCTAGAAAAAAAAAAGTCAACAAGACACCCTTGACAATCAACACCGTATACCCTGGATCAAGGGGTTCATCTAAAGTTTGTACCCGGGGGATATAACCCTCTCACCTCAGAATCGGTAACCTGGTGATCCTTTCAAAACTCAGACTGAGACAATTAACAGATAGATTTCGACTCATTTTTCGACAGGGGGCACAGTTCGTTCCGATTACAAAACTGAACGATGTTTTAACCACAAGTATGAACTCTGTGATAATAGTACGCACGTGGTTGTCCACTATTCTTTGTCCCCTTTGGGTGAAACAGAAGAGTCGCCTTAAAGAAAACGTAAATTTATCTACAAAGTCCTTTACAATAGTCTTCAGGAGTCATCCAAAGTCGTGGAGTACTTGACCCACGAAACACCACTTTAGGTCGATCTCCTCCATGACATTGGGTTCGTTGTGCATCCCCGTCACTTTCGTCTGTATAGAACGAAGTCGACGTCGTCAAAAGTATTTTCGTAGGTGACAAGTCGTACCGTTCACCCACCGTCGTTACTTTCGGCACCACAGACACTGGTCTCTCCTTCGAACCCAACAGAAGTAGTCGGGGTACGACGACACACAACTCCTATAAGAAGAACTGCTTGTAGAAGACTAGGACGGTCTTTAAAACAATGGAGGGTCATAGAAAAATTGTGTAAATAAAAAAACGAATATAACACTAAACAAGAAACATTGATTACTGTAATAATAGAAGGCGATCTACAATCCTAGTGAGACCCTTAAAAAAAAAAAAAAAAAAAAAACGGAAGATCCACATGTCTCTTATCATCGTAAACAAAACGTCCTATAATATTTTTTAATGAATTTTTAACTATACTTGATTACACGGTCTAAGATCTCTTCTACTCTTTCGAACCCATTACGTCTTTCTTCCTTTACTGAATTTATACTTCTATTCCCTTAAGGAACCACCAGGTCGTAAATCTTGTGGTACGAAAGTGACGACTCCCGGGTCCAAGCTAAGGACCAGTCCCCTGATTTTTAGGGTGTTTGGTCCACCACGTCGGTTTTTATTTATGTACTCACAAATTTCAATTTTTTTGTTTTATTTTTTTGTACTCCTATTTAGGTCATGAAACTGTGGTCTCTGGTGACATATAACCCCAGGAGTTCCGTGACAAGATCTGGTACTAAAGAAAGGTCTAGAGAGTGGTCCATCTAAGGTATACATCAAGAGACACGACTACAGAGGGTATGTTGTCAATGTCGTGTCTATGAAGGGACTCAAGGTGTGACTATATGTCGATGGAGGAACTGTTAAGGTGAACCTATAAAGTGTCCATAAACTTAAAAAAAGACGAATTCTCTCTTAAGAATTAAGATGATGGTAGATTTGTACAAGGAAGGGGTCAGAAAGGGGTCAAGGAAGGGGTAGTTATTTACCGTAGAGTTGTGTGAGTTAATAAAAGTAATTTGTTGATCCTTATTAAGAACTTAAAAACAAACAAGTAAGAGACTCAGTACAAATTGAGAAACACTGGGGTACCTGACATCTTACGGTTCGAAGGGATAGGAAGTAATAGAGGGACTCAAACGAGTTTGAGTACAAGTAGCTGAGTCAATGTGGTGGGTTGGAAGAGAAGAAGAGAACAGGGGAAGAGGAAAGGGTCGTAGTCCCCGAAAAGGTCACTCAGTAGAGAAGTACAGTCCACCGGTTTCATAACCTCGAAGTCGAAGTCGTAGTCAGGAAGGTTGTTTATAAGTCCTGACTAAAAGAAACCCTACCTGACTAACCTAGAGGAACGTCAGGTTCCCTGGGAGTTCTCAGAAGAGGTAACGGTGTTAAGTCTTCATAGTTAAGAAACCGAGAGTCAGAAGAAATACTGAGTTGAGAGTGTAAGTATGTACTCATCACCTTTTTGGTATCGAAACTGATCTACTTGGAAACGTCCGTTTCACTACAGAGACAAAAAATTATGTGACAGATCCAAACAGTATTGACAAGAAGGTTCCTCGTTCGTAGAAAATTAAAGTACTGAGATTAGTGCCAAACACAACTAAAACTTCGGGTTCTTTTACTTTAGATTATGGTAAAAGTGTAAAAGGGGTAGATAAACGATACTTCTCTATCCTGGTCTACGATACTAGAAGTAAAAAACTTATAACTCAAAATTTTTTCAAAAAAGTGAGAGGAGAAAGTGGAAATAGTTCTCCAAGAAATCGAGAAGAAGTGAAATCAACCGACATAGGTTGAGTACTTCATATATGTACTTCGTATATAAGTAATAGAAGACTGTAAAGATGTAGAGACGACTATTGTAGGATCAGATGCGTAGTTCTAATGAGTGGATCTGGTCCGTAACTGTTTGAAAAAGATATCTCCTATTTTATCATGTATAAAAGTGAAACGTCCAGTATGTCAAGGATAGTGTTAATAAGTTTATAACGGTAACATCGACCTTTTATCAAGTCAAGTCAAGTCAACGAGTCAGCACAGGCTGAGAAACGTTAGGGTACTTAGCTTTGTGCGGTCCGGAGGGACAGGTAGTGGTTGAGGGCCTCTAGTGAGTTGAGTGCAGGTAGCTCAGCCACTAGGATAGGTGGGTAGAGTAGGAGACAGCAGGGGAAAAGGAGGACGGGGGTTAGGGAGGGTTGTAGTCTCAGAAAAGGTTTCTCAATTGAGAAGTGTACTCCACCGGTTTCATGACCTCAAAGTCGAAATCGTAGTAAGGAAGGTTTCTTGTGGGTCCTGACTAGAGGAAATCTTACCTGACCAACCTAGCGGAACGTCAGGTTCCCTGAGAGTTCTCAGAAGAGGTTGTGGTGTCAAGTTTTCGTAGTTAAGAAACCGTGAGTCGAAAGAAGTGTCAGGTTGAGAGTGTAGATATGTACTGGTGCCCTTTTTGGTATCGGAACTGATCTGCCTGGAAACAACTGTTTCATTACAGAGACGAAAACTTATACGATAGATCCAATCAGTATTGAAAAGGTGCCTCATTCGTAGAAAATTAAAGTACCGACGTCAGTGGTAGACGTCACTAAAACCTCGGGGGGTTTTATTTCAGACTGTGACAAAGGTGCCAAAGGGGTAGATAAAGGGTACTCCACTACCCTGGTCTACGGTGCTAGAAGTAAAAGACTTACAACTCGAAATTCGGTTGAAAAAGTGAGAGGAGAAAGTGAAAGTAGTTCTCTGAAAAATAAAGAAGAAGTGAAAGACGGTATTCCCACCATAGTGGACGTATAGACTCCAATAACTATAAAGAGGGTCGTTAGAACTAAGGTCGAAGAAGGTCAGGTCTCAAAGAGTACTACATGAGACGTATATTCAATTTATTCGTCCCACTGTTATATGTCAGACTGTATGAGGAAAAGGATAAACCTTAGTCAGACAACAAGGTACAGGTCAAGATTGACAGCGAAGGACTGAACTTATGTCTAAAGAGTTCTCCGTCCAGTCCACTAGACAATAAAGGTAGAGAGTCTTAAAAGGTGTCAAATAACACTAGGTGTGTCAGTTTCCGAAACCATATCAGTTATTTCGTCTTTATCTACAAAAAGACCTTGAGAGAACGAAAAGACTACTAGGTTGTCTACAACCGTTTAACTAGACACCAAGGAGACGGAAAAGATTTTGGTCGAACCTGTAGACCTGCAAGTACCAAGTGTATAACGATTTCGGACCGAACCTCTTAAAACTCGTAATGAAATGATCGTACACTCTACTCACGTTAACACGTCATCAAACTCGTAAGAAACCGTAACGGAAAGAAACCCTAACCTTACTTTTGACTGGAAAAGGTTAGGACACCGGTGAAGACTCAAAAGGTTTAAACGACCGTATAACTCACGTCGTGAAAGTGTCGTAGTAGAAAGTCCTAAACTTTATCGAGTTGACCTTACGGTAGTGGAGATGATAGAAAAAAGCATCACTACGAAAGATTCCGGGTGAACTGAAGTGTAAGGTCCTACAGACCGAGATCCACTCGCTAGTGTGGTAGCACTAATAGAACCACCACTTCAAGAAAAAACATGTCAAGAAGACACATCAACGGTGGAGAAGAATTATAGAAGACGAAGACAATCCAGGTATGGTAAAGACAGGAAATAGCTCGGGTAGAAACATACTTTATAAGGGAACTATAGAGATTAAAAGAACTTCCCTAGAGATCAGAAAGGGTAAAACAAGGAAAGGAGATAAAGAAACGTAACTAGCGACTTCTTCCGAAAGAATAGAGAAGAACGACAAGAAATCTTGAGACGTAAGTCTACGAATATAGAAAGGAAAAGAGGAAACGAAAGCGGAGAGAAGAAAAGTGTCGATAAACATTCCGGAGGGGTCTGTCGGTAAAACGAAAAAACGTAAAGAAAAGGTACCCCTACCAGAACTAGGGACAGAGGACATGTTACAGTGCTTGGAGACAGGTATCAAGTAGTCCGTGAGACAGATAGTCTAGATCCGGGAATTTAGACAAAGAGTGAAGGTGACATATTAGTATTCCCTAAACTAAATCCAGTAGGGACTTACCAGATCGCCAAAAGGGATGAAAGAAGTTAAAGTCAGACTTAAACCGTTATTCCTCAAGTACTAGACTCGGTGTCAGTCGAGGACCAGAACAAAAACAACTGACATATCTCGAAGAGGTAGAAACCGACGTTTCTTATATTAGTTAGACTAAAGCCACAACTGGTAGACCACTACAGGTACACATCTCAGAAGAGAACACAACAACCTTCTCCCACAAACGATACTGGTCACACAAAAGAACCGTTTTGAGATAATCAGAAACGGGACAAAGTAAGGCGTCAGGTTCCGGTTTAAACGGACAATGAGGTCCACAAAGAACTGAAGGATGAAAACGTAAGGTCAGGGGATCTTACTTTTCCTGTAGAAAAAACCCACAATCAAGATTTTCCAGAACATCCAGAAGTATTTTGGCAAGTTGAAGTCGAAGAAGTCGTAATGACCAACCCCGTATCTGAACCTATTGACACTATAACTTACTGGCGTCATCATCTACATTACCAGAAGACTCAATTTAAGTGGGTAAGGTCAGGTAAAATCAATTGACTAAGGATCTTACAGATACAAGTGAGAACGGTAGAGAACAAACTGGTGAAGGTTAAACGGAACTAAGTAGCTGGTCTGTAAGGTCCAAGGATACGTTATAACGAGAAATGTCGTAGCCTGGAACGAAGATAGTGGTCAGTGTAGGTGACGACCCATAACCAAAACGAAACCGAGGTAGGGAAGTAAGAAAGATCTCAACAAAGAGGTGACTAGAGGTCATCGTATAAGTCGTCGATGGCTGGACCCCTCAAGGAGAAAGTCATAGGGTAGTAAAACGGAAAAGGGTGACAAGTACCCCAAGAGTTCCGTTCTTATGACTTCATCAAAAGGTAAGGGAAGAGGTCACCTAGTGTAAGACAGTCTGGAGAGGTGGTACTGGGCGGACAGAACCCACCGGGGTGTCCCGTACCGAATCAATCTGTTCCGACACCAGATCACACTAATCTAACAGATCAAAAGACACTAATACCAAAGTCACACAGACGGGAGACTACGGGAGGTCGTTGTGGATGACAGAAAGAACCCAAAGAGAATGGAACCTGTACCCCATAGAGAAGTGTCCGACGAGGTCGTTTCACGTCGGTGACGAGGAATGGAACCTGTTCCCCATAGAGGAGTAGTGACGGGGAGGACTGGAACTTACACCTGATCGAGGAGAGCCGGGAGGACGCAGGTACGTCGGTGGGGAGGAACCTGCACCCCAACGAGGAGAGTCGGTGACGGGTACTGGAGTCCACACCCCATCGAGAAGAACCAACAAGGACGAGGTACCGTCGGACCGTGAGAGCCGGCGACGGGGATTGGAGCCTGCAGCCCATCGAGGAGAGCCGACGTGAACACACGGTAGCGTCGGCGGGTACGTTTTTCAGTCACAACTGACACAAAGTTATTTTGAACTAAATTTTTTTTTTTTTGTCCTCCGTCCGGGTACCTACTATTAAACGGATGGAAAATATATTTGACAATATTAATAGAAGTTTAACACAAGACACAGGTTTAAAATACGATGATACCAAGGTACGTTCTTGGTTTTCAAACATTTTTGTATTTCGTCTAGTATAGAAGAACGGTGTATTTTAGGAACTTTCTGTAAAGTCACGTTCATTTTATTTTATATTTGAGAAATGGAACCGGATCTTTAAGAACGTACAGTACTGTGAACAAATAGATAGACTGGAGTGTATATCACTAGAAGGGAAATATTGATTTGAGGTCGGTGATGGTTGGAAAAATTTTAAAAATAAATAAATAAAATTAACCTCCTATTAATGAAATATCATAACACTACCAAAAACGGTATGTAGTTGTACTCAACCGGTATCCGTATGTACGCAGGAGAAATTTTTGTTGTTGTTGTTGTTGTTCCAGAAAGGAAGGGGACTAGAAAAACGAGAAAGACGAACCTCAGGCGAAGACAACTAACCAATGTCCTGACACAGTGAAAATACGAAAACCACAGTCGAATTTACAATTGTGAAACTACGGGTGATAAAATTATATTTATAAGGGTCAGATATAATAAAAATAGTTCAATACTTTAAATGAGTTGGAGACAATGTCGTAGATAGTGTTTGAGATAGAACAAAGAAACAGACAAAATAAAATTGGAGAGGATGATCTAATATTTGACTGGTCGGGATAAGTAGTGATATACAATTTGAGGATCATGTCACTTTCAAAGTTGTTTATGTTTAACTCATATACCTACTTGTTTAACCTTCATTTGTTTCAGTCCATGTTTATATTCATAGACTTTTATCCCTGTAGACTTAATTCTTTTAAAGATGGTCCCTCTCTTTCTCTCTTTCTTGTGAGTTTCTCTGGTTTGGTTCCTTTAAAGTTTGATAACAACTTCCCTTGTCATCTTTCTCGACTGGTTTTTATTTATTTATTTGTTTGTTTGTTTGTTTTCGAAAATGTACCGTAAATCAGTCGTCTTCCTTGAACCTCTTACGCCCCACGACAGTAGACTTACCGATATACTGAAGTTTTTTTAGACGTATCGTGTATACCACACACACACACGAATCAGTGAGTCAGTACCGGTTGAGAAACACTGGGAAACGTGACATCGAGTGGTCTGAGGAGATAGGTACCTTAAGAGGTCCGTTCTTTTGACTTCACCCAACGGTAAAGGAAGAGACCCCCTAGAAGAACTCTTGACTTGGAAACAGAGGATGCAGAGGACGTGACGTCTACTAAGAAATGAGTGAATTGGTAGTTCTTTTAGTAGTCGTATATATCATCGGTAATGAAAATAATAACAAGAACCGACTATAAAATAATAATAGTTTGAGATATTTCTCGAGGTCATGAAACCGGTGGAGTACGCTTCTCAACTGAGTAACCTTTTCTGAAACTACGACCCTCCCTGATCCCCGTCTTCTTCCCCTGCTGTCTCCTACTCTACCAACTTACCGTAGTGACTGAGTTACCTGTGTTCAGACTCACTTGAGGTCCTCGACCATTACCTGTCCCTCCGGACCGCACGACGTTAAGTACGCTAACGTTTCTCAGTCTGTACTGACTCGTTGACTTTACCTGACTTGACTTGACTAAGAGACATAGGAACCACTTTCTTCGGTTTTCCGGTAAGGTTTGTACTCAGTCGATCTCAGAGAAAAAACAATAGATCATAAAAATTTCTCATGAAAAGTTTGTCATACGTGTCTTTAGAGGACTTCAAACAATTTATGTCTAACTACCGTTGAGGAGGGGGGTAGTACACGGGGTAAAACTAAATTATCAAGATCCCGTCCCGGGTTCTTAAAAAAATGAATAACAAAATAACCCTATATGAAGTATTTTAAGCACACGACATTTTAAGTAGGTAAATTTCACATGTGAAAACCACCAAAAATTATACAAGTGTTTGAACACGTTGGTAGTGGTGATTAAGGTTTTATAAAAGTAGTGGGGGTTTTCTTTCAGGTAGGGGTGAACGTCAGTGAGAAGGAAAGAGGGAAAAGGATCAGGGACCTTTGGTGATTATAAAGACAGAAAACCTAAACGGATAAGACCTAAATCTTTTCCGTCTCCTTGGTCTCTAGTTTAACGGTTGTAGACAACATAGTATCTTTTTCGTTTTCTTAAGGTCTTTTCGTAGATGAAGACGAAATAATTGATACGGTTTCCGAAACTGACACACCTAGTGTTGTTTGACCTTTTAAGAATTTCTCTACCCTTATGGTCTAGTGGACTGGACGGAGGACTCTTTAGATATACGTCCAGTTCTTCGTTGTCAATCTTGACCTTCACCTTATTGTCTAACCAAGGTTTAACCCCTTCCTCATACAGTTCCGATATATAACGGTGGGACGAATAAATTGAATATACGTCTCATGTAGTACTTTTTACGACCTGACCTACTTTGTATTCGACGTTAGTTTAATGACCCTCTTTATAGTTATTGGAGTCTATACGTCTACTGTGGTGAGAATACCGTCTTTCACTTCTCCTTGACTTCTCGGAGAACTACTTTCACTCTCTCCTCTCACTTTTTCGACCGAATTTTAAGTTGTAAGTTTTTTGCTTCTGGTACCGTAGACCAGGGTAGTGAAGTACCATTTATCTACCCCTTTGTTACCTTTGTCACTTTCTGAAATAAAACCCCCCGAGGTTTTAGTGACGTCTATCACGGACGTCGGTACTTTAATTTTCTGTGAAAGAGGAATGTTCCTTTCAATACTGGTTGGATCTATCGTATAATTTTTCGTCTCTGTAATGCAACGACTGTTTCCAGGTAGATCAGATTCCAAACCAAAAAGGTCATAAGTACATACCTATACTCTCAACCTGGTATTACTTTCGACTCACGGTTTCTTAACTACGAAAACTTGACGCCACAACCTCTTCTGAGAACTCTCAAGGAACCTGACGTTCCAGCTTGGTTAATCAGGATTTCCTTTAGTCAGGACTTATAAGTAACCTTTCCGACTACGACTTCAACTTCCAGGAAATGAAACCGGTGGACTACACTTCTTGATTGAGTTACCTTTTCTAGGAATACGACCCTTTCTAACTTCCGTCCTCTTCCCCCGTTCTCCTACTCTACCAACCTACCGTAGTGGTTGAGTTACCTGAACTCAAACTCGTTCGAGGTCCTTAACCACTACCTGTTCCTTCGGACCTTACGGTGTCAAGTACCCCAGCGTTTTTCAGCCTGTGCTGTCTTGTTGACTTGACTGACATCTAAAATCAAAAGTAAAAAAATTTCGTGATTGTTACAACTTGAAAAAAAGTACACGAATAACCGGTAAACATATAGAAGAAATTTCTTTACACAAAAACTTATGAAACAGGTAAAAATTAACCTAATAAACAGAGAAATAGTAATTCAACATTCTCGATAAACTTATAAGACAGATGATCTACGAATAGTATGTATGTTAAACGTTTATAAAACAGGGTAATATACCTGACAGAAAAGTAACATAAATAATTATATAGGGAACTTTGTGTTTTCCGAAAGTAAAATTACTTTAGATCAAACAGATGAAAGAAACCAACAATCAGGAAAACCACAGAATAGATTCCTCGGTAACGGATTAGGTTCTTGTATTTCTGATTGTGGAACCCTTAGAGTCAAAAGAAGATCTTAATATCAAAATCGTGAATAGAAATCCAGGGAACAAAATAAGTCCGGACATAATAACAACAAGACGAACTTAGGTTATAAAGATTGTCAAGTGTTTTAGGAATGGGTCAAGACAAAATACTAGAATTTCAATAGTCCCTTTGACATGAACAGTTTCAATTGTAATATAATTCTGTGTAGTCTAAGAGGTCCTTAAAATGTATTAAAGACCTCGTGAATATTTAGGTATGTTCTGTAGTCTTACGAATCATACTGAAGAATAAACTGTTATGAAGAGTCCATTAAAGAACTTAGGTAGATTAACCAAATTATAGAGGAAAAAATATTCCTTTTTAACTAAAATTCTTAAAACAGTTTTTATAGTTCTGTAGACCAGTCTATTCTAGTACTCAGTGACATGTTTATTATGAAACAGTAAGTAAATTGGTTTTACTATTATTTCTGAAACATCCGTTTATACCTGTCAATGTATTGACATTCTGGATCGAACAAATTCATTAGTTTCTGAATTATACTTTGTGTCCTTTAATTCGGAGAGTGGAAGACTCTACTGGGTATAGACAGACACCTCACACAAAGAGGGTCCCGGTAAGAGTAGAAAACTTTACCTGGTGTGAGACACATATTTTACCCACAGAGAGATTTACTTAGGTAAAGAATGGAATTTTTTTTATTTGTGTCTTTTAATAAAACTGTTCCTTGTTTTAGAAACAAAAGATCCGTTTAATGAACTTTCCAAATTTTTTTTGAAACAAATGTTACAAAATAATTTTCGTCTAATTATAAGATTCTAAACTCAGTTATCTCTTAAGATATCATGTAAACTAATCTAAGTTTATAAGACATAGTTTAAAAATATAGGGTTTGTCGAAGAGACTAATGAATAGTCCAATCGTATTTTTGTATGAGTCTCTACGTTGTGTTTTCTTTTTCAATATTGAACCGGGACTTAAAAAAAGGGATCCTATTAGAGAAGGTGTTTCTGACGAAAAATATATATTTGAACGGGACATTGATCAGAACCTAGTGTCTCTCACAATTCCTGTCGAATTCTTTAGATCTGTAAAAAATAAGATGATAGTAGTATCTGGTTTTTTAGTGAGTGGTTCACCTACAAGTCCAATCTACCTCTACAGAAACTTGGAAAAGTGAATCTCTAACGGAAATTTAAATCTCTAATAGAAAAAGGTTGAATGAAAGTCTTTACACAAAAAAGGAGAAGAACATTGACAGACGAAAAGATGTAAAGGTGTAAATGTTCCGGTAGGTGACACCAAAACAAAGAATTCTGGATTTCTACCAAGGTTGTCTTAGGTTGTGACAATGTTTTACTGTGTCGTTAAAAAGAAAGGAGTCATTTTGAGATATAAACATGGGACCTGTCAATATCTTAAGTTCCGTATTTTCTCGACTAATACCCTTTTGAAGTGGGAATCGGTACTGTACCACACCGTATAATAGTTATATGTTACTTCTTCTTTTTTTACTTTACTCGTATTAATGTGTATATTACTTTTAGAGAACGGTGACTGTCTCCATTTCAATTGTTCAAAATTCAATTCCTTTACTCTGTCAGGAAGATCTTAGACCGTTTGTTTGAACTCTCTATCTTTCCGACTTTCCCTGTCTCTCATTTTTTATCAATTACAAATCCATGTGAGGGTCTACTTACTTGTATAATTGAAAGACTTGGGTACTTCAATGGGACCTTCTGAGAAAGAATTTATAGTGGAATACGTTGAAATGATTGTATTTCATTAGTCTCTATTATCAAATGTGATGAATCGAGAAATATTTTTCGAAAGGTTCAAAAGGAAAGGATCGGTACTACCTCGCTGACAAGACGGTTTTTGTCAATTTTTGATTTGTGTTAAATAATATAAATTTTATATGTACTTTTAGTATGTTGATTTTTTTATTTATTAAACTACAATTTTACCCGTCCCTTGAACTTTTTTGTAAAAAAAAAAGGTTTATTCTCTATGTTTATCGGTTCTTTATGTACTTTTGTACCAATTGTTGTGACTAGTAGTTCCTTTACGCTTATTCTTGGTGTTCCTCGATTGTGAAGTGTGGACGATTTTACCAATAATGTTTTTCTGTTTTCTATTGTTCATAATCGTCCTAGACCCTTTTGTTTTGAGAAAACATGATAATCACCCTTACATTTAACTACCTCGGTGATACATTTTGTCAAACCTCGGAGGAGTTTTGCAATTTTTATGTTGATGGTATACTAGGTCGTTAGGATCAAGACGGTTTCCTCTACTTTAGTGATAGAGTTTCTTTATAGACGTATTGAGGACAAGTGACGTCGTAACAAGCATTATCGGTCCTATATCTTTGCCGAACAAACACAAGTGACTGTCTTCTTACCTATTTTTTACACTATATATTACACTATGTATACATGTATGTGTGTCTGTGACGTCATAATAAGTCGGTATTCTTTCTTTCCTTTAAGACGGTAAACACTGTACCTTCCTGAGTTCTTGTAATACGATTCACTTTATTCAGCCGGTTTCATTCCATTTATGACATATTATAGTGAATGGGATACCTTAGATGTTTTTCGGTTTGAGTCTCTTTGACTCTCAACTTACCACCAATAGTACCAAAGCCACGCACCCACCTCCTTCATCCCTCTATAACCATTTCCCATGTTTAAAGGTCAATATTCTATTTATACTTTCTAGATTATATGTCTTTTTTCTTTTCTTTTTTCTCTTTATCTTAATCTTTTGATGTTTTAAATGGTCTTGATTACTCACTTAAGTCATTCTAAAATCCTATGTTTCAGTTACACAAATTTAGATAAAAAGACATAAGGTCATCGTTTATTAATATTTAAATTTTAAATTTATAGTAAATGTTATTTTATAAATTATTTAAAACGTTATATATATATTCTTAAGACATGACATTTAATATTTTGTATCTTCTTTTCTAGATTTTTGACTTTTCTACAATTATAGTACAAGTGTCTAATCCTCTGATTTACAACATCTGTTTTTAATTGGGTTTTAACTGCGTATATAAGTCATATTATAGTTTGTTCTTAAGACTTTTCGAGTAATAACTTTTTTACTGTATAGGAAATATTATAAATACATTCATTCATTTCCTTAATAGTGATAGGTATGTTAATACTTTTTCTTCTGGTCTCAACTTCCTTAGTGTGATAAACTAAAGTTCTGAATGTTTTCATGTAATTACTCCTGTGAAACTAACCATATTCCTTTCTCCTCATCCAGGTACTTTAGTTTATGTATGTTTATATCTGTGTGTATCTATAGTGATTAACTTAAAACTATTTCCAAGGATCCTTTAAGTTACCCTTTTGTAAAGTTTTTGAACGACCTTATTTACCTATAGATACACCCTCGTTTTAACTTCGTTATTTAAAGTTGGTGATGAAACTTGTTAAGTATTTTAAATTAAACTGAACCAGGTATATGTATTTGTATTTTCGAGTGTTTTTTCTTACTCTTTTACGGTAAAAGTCGTTGTACCTACCCGGTACTCTACCCAGTATGACTCACTTCATTTAGTCTGTCTTTTCCTGTTTATACTATAGTAAATGTCCACCTTAATTTTCTACGAATGAGGAACCTTCCTTTCAATACTGGTTGGATCTGTCGTATAAATTTTCGTCTCTGTAATGAAACGGTGATTTCCGGGTAGATCAGTTCAGATCCAAAAAAGGTCATCAGTATACGCCTACACTCTGAACCTGATATTTCTTTCGACTCGCGTCTTCTTAACTACGAAAACTTGACACCACAACCTCTTCTGAGAACTCTCAGGGGACCTGACGTTCCTCTAGGTCGGTCTATTAGAATTTCCTCTAGTCAGGACCCACAAGTAACCTTCCTGACTACAACTTCGACTTTGAGGTTATGAACCGGTGGACTACTTTTCTCGACTGAGTAAACTTTTCTGGGACTACGACCCTTTCTAACTCCCGTCCTCCTCTTCCCCTGCTGTCTACTACTCTACCAACCTACCGTAGTGGCTGAGTTACCTGTTCAAACCCATCTGAGACCGTCAACCGCTACCTGTCCCTCTGGACCGTACGACACCACGTACCACAGTGTTTCTCAGCCTGTACCGACTCTCTGACTTGACTTGACTATCCACCTTCGAAATTTTTTATCATGTTACTTGACTAAATGTTTTGTCTTTATCTCATTGTCTATAGCCTTTGTTAGAATACCAGTGGTTCTACCTTTCCTCCTTCCCTTTTGACCCTCTAACCCTAACTGTATATGTGTACTTATAAATATTTTATCTATTGATTATTCCTGGATAACATATCATATCCCTTTAGAAGAGTTATGAGACATTAATGGATGTAACCTTTTCTTAGAATTCTGTCTCACCTATATACGTATACATATTAACTAAGTGAATCATGTCGTCTTCCATTGTGTTGTAATATTCAGTCAATATGAGTTTTTTACGATTTTCCCATTTCGAAGATCTTCTTTTGTGTCCTCTTATACAAAGTTGGAACCTCACTATTACTAAAGAATCTCTCCAGTATGTTTCTTAATAATTAGCAACTTCTTTTTACCACCGTGTCACCATTTCTTAGGTGGACGTTGACTCTACGTCCTCTGTGCCCAAGTTAAGGACCCACCCCTTTTAGGGGACCTCTTCCCGTACCGTTGGGTGAGGTCATGAAACCGGACCTTTAGGTACCTGTCTCCTGGGACCGCCTGATGTCGGGTGCCCCAGTGTTTCTCAGTCTGTACTGACTCGTCCGTTTGTGTTTCTTTTTATACCAACTTAACTTAAAGTAGTCTTAAATTTTAAAGACAGGGAATTTCTGTAAGAATTCTTTTATTTTTGAATTTGACATCTGACCCACTTTGACAGCATAATATAACTAGTTAGTTTCCTGAACATGATCTTATATTTTAATTGAAGATGTTTACTTATTATTTTTCTGTGATTAGTTCTTGTTTTATCGGTTTTATAAGTTTGTATATAACGTGTTTACTTTTGAATGTTCATTGTTCAGTGGACCTTTTCACAAACCGTAGTGATTATTAGTACTTTATCATTAATTGTTATGTTACTCAAAGGTAATTTACAGAGAGGGTCCTTTAAGGGACCGTCAGGTCACCAACTCTAAAGTACGAAAGTGTAAGTTCCCGTGTCCAAATTAGGGACTACCCCTTTAATCCTAGAATGTTCGGAACACCGTGGTAGTTTTATGAAAAATTATTTTTTATTTTTAATTAATTACAGAGATGGTCTTCGATTTTAATTTTTTTATATATATACCTACACCTTATTAGTCTTGTGACAATGAAATGACCACCCTTATATTTTTTGTTAAATCTTCAAAAAATACTTCGACTGATATATGTATAGGATACTGAATCGTTAAGGTGAGGATACATGATTAGGTTTTTTATTTTTATAAATAAAATAAGTAGATAAGGACACAATTTTTTTCAGTTTTAGATTACTGAAGTTTGTTATCGACGAAAAACAGAGTCTTAATAGACTCGACTAAGTTGAGTTAGTCCATCAAGAAACGAGGTATATCCACCTCAACATCAGAAAACTTTGAACTGACACGACTTTACGTATTCTATTAGTAAATATACCTACAGTTGACCACGAACAAAATCGACCCTTGGGTTGACACCCGTAGTTTACCTCACGGACCTAAGAGAAAGGACACCAGAGACGTGTACCAAACTCGGAGAGTGTCGTCTCACCAACTCAAGTATCTCCCTTGAAAGGTCTTCTGTTACCACCTGTGTCGTCTATTTATGAGTGTTCAATGTATCGTTGTGAAGACGGTTTAATATAACTAGGTTTCGTAAGTGTCTTTGTCAAGTCTAAGTTCCCATACTTTTTATCCACGGTATAATTTTACTCTCTTTGTCTTCATTAAATACTGGTAGAAATAAGACTCTTGTGTGTTTTTATAAATATGTCACTGACACACCTAGTGTTATTTGACACCTTTTAAGATTTTGTCTACCCTTATGGTCTGGTGGATTGGACGGAGACCTTTTTGGATATACGTCCAGTCCTCCGTTGTCAATCTTGACCTGTACCTTGTTTTCTGACCAAGGTTTATCCTTTTCTCATGTAGTTCCGACATATAACAGTGGGACGAATAAATTGAAGATACGTCTCATGTAGTACTCTTTGCGACCCGACCTTCTTCGTGTTCGACCTTAGTTCTAACGGCCCTCTTTATAGTTATTGGAGTCTATACGTCTACTGTGGTGGGAATACCGTCTTTCACTTCTCCTCGATTTTTCGGAGAACTACTTTCACTTTCTCCTCTCACTTTTCAACCGAATTTCAGTTATAAGTCTTTTGATTCTAGTACCGTAGACCAGGGTAGTGAAGTACCCTTTATCTGCCCCTTTGTCACCTTTGTCACAGTCTGAAATAAAAACACCCGAGGTTTTAGTGACGTCTACCACTAACGTCGGTACTTTAATTTTCTGTGAATGAGGAACCTTCCTTTCAATACTGGTTGGATCTATCGTATAACTTTTCGTCTCTGTAATGAAACGGTTGTTTCCAGGCAGATCAGTTCCGATACCAAAAGGACACCAGTACATACCTACACTCTCAACCTGACACTTCTTTCGACTTGCGGTTTCTTAACTACGAAAACTTGACACCACAACCTCTTCCGAGAACTCTCAGGGAACCTGAAGTTTCTCAAGGTTGGTCAGGTAGGATTTCCTCTAGTCAGGACCCACAAGAAACCTTCCTTACTACGATTTCGACTTTGAGGTTATGAAACCGGTGGAGTACGCTTCTCAACTGAGTAACCTTTTCTCAGACTACGACCCTTCCTAACCCCCGTCCTCCTCTTCCCCTGCTGTCTCCTACTCTACCTACCTACCGTGGTGGCTGCGCTACCTGTACTCAAATTCACTTGAGACCCTCAACCACTACCTGTCCCTCCGGACCTCACGACGCTAAGTACCCCAGTGTTTCTCAGTCTGTTCTGACTCGTTGACTTGACTGACTTGACTACCTGTGAAATGAGTATTTCGGTTTAACAATTGAGGTTGATTTTTACTAGGTCAACAGGTAAGTGTCTACTTACCCACTTGTTTAAAACCATATAAACATGTGGACTTAGAGTAAACTTAATAAATTCCTTGTAAGTTGACTTACTTTTCCTTATTCGATGATTATAACTGTTATTGTGTCTATATATAGTGTTTATAATTCAGTTCGTTTTCTTTGTTCCGTGTTTTCTTATACATACCTTACTGAAATAAGTACACTTTAAATTCATGTTGGTTTGATTTTTATTCTCATTACCCAAGGAGACTTCTTCTCTCTGACTTACCTTTTCTCGTGTCTAAAAGACTCCACTACTTTACAAGATATAGAACTAATGAAGAGATGTATAAAGTTTTGAGTAACTTGACATGTGAATTCTACATACGTAAAGTGTACATTTAAAATAGAGTTAAAAAAATTTAAAAATAAAAATGAAATAAAACGAAATGTTATGACATAACCAAAACGGTATGTAACTGTACTTAGTCGGTGCCCACATGTACTTAAGGGTTAGGACTTGGGGGGAGGGTGGAGGGTGGGGTATAGTAGAGAGACCTAGTAGGGGCACGTGGTCGGGGTTCGTAGGACACAGGACATAACTTGTATCTGACCACTAAAAAAAGAATGCACTATCATGTGTCTTTATATCTTTTATTCTCGATGGGAGAAAGAAGAATAGTTGTCAGTATACTTCTTTTTCTACCAGAACCATAAAAGTGAATTTCTTCTATTCAATTCTACAGTGTCTTTCAATCACCGTAACTATGTATTCATCTTAGATCTATCCCGTGGTTAGTACCAATTTTTTGTGAAAAAAGACAAGTTTTGAAAAAAGATTATTTTTTTCGAATAAAAAATTCATCAAAGTCCAAGTGTCTTTTAACTCCTTTCATGTCTTTAAAGGACGGAGATGTGTCCGTATCGAAAGGGGTAATTGTTTAAGAGGGTAGTCTCACCACGTAAATAATGTTAACTACTTGAATGTAACCATGTAGTAATAGTGAGTCTTAAGAACCAGATGTTACTCTAAGTGAGAACCATAATTTATGTAAAATCCATACCTGATTACGTATTACTATTCATAGGTAGGGATGTTATAGTATGTCTCATAAAAGAGACGGGACTTTTAGGAGATACGATATAGATAAATAGGGATGGGTCGGGGAGTTGGAGACAGTTGGTGATTAGAAAAATGACAGAGGTATCAAAACAGAAAAGGTCTTACATTATAACAACAAGTCAACGATTCAGTAGAAACGTTGGGGTACCTGACGTCGTACGGTTCGAAGGGACAGGTAATGGTAGAGGGTCTCAAACAAGTTTAGGTGTAGGTAACTCAACCACTACGGTAGGCTGGTAGAGTAGAAGACAGTGGGGACGAGAAAGACGGGAGTTAGAAAGGTTCGTAGTCCCAGAAAAGGTTACTCAACCGAGAAACATAGTCCACCGGTTTCATTACCTCAAAGTCGAAGTCGTAGTCAGAAAGGTTACTCGTAAGTCCCAATTAAAAGAAATCCAAACTGACCAAACTAGAGGAACGTCAGGTTCCCTGAGAGTTCTCAGAAGAGGTCGTGGTGTCAAACTTTCGTAGTCAAGAAGTCGAAGAAATACCAGGTCGAGAGTGTAGGTATGTACTGATGACCTTTTTGTTACCGAAATTGATAATACCTAGAAACAACCGTTTCACTACAGAGACTAAAAATTATACGACAAATCCAAACAGTATTAAAGGAAGGTTCCTCGTTTGCAGAAAATTAAAGTACCGACGTCAGTGGTAAGTTTCACTAAATTTTCGACGTCTCAGGTTCTTTTATTTTAGACAGTGATAAAGGTGAAGGGGGTAGTTAAACGGTACTTTTAAGACACCTTTTAAGAATATCTACCCTTATGGTCTGGTAGAATGGACGGAGGACGCTTGGACAAACGTTCAGTTCTTCGTTGTCAATCTTGGCCTGTACGTTGTTGTCTAACCAAGGTTTAACCCTTTCCTTATGTAGTTCTGACACACAACAGTGGAACGAATAGATTGAATATACGTCTCATCTAGTACACTTTACGACCCGACCTACTTAGTGTTCGACTTTAGTTCTAACGACCCTCTTTATAGTTATTGGAGTCTATACGTCTACTGTGGTAGGAATACTGTTCCGTTTCTCCTTAATTTCTCGGAAAACTACTTCCACTTTTTCCTCTCACTTTTTCAACCGAATTTTGAATCGTAGGTTTTGTACTTCTAGACCGTAGGCCAGGGTTGTGAAGTACCGTTTATTTACCCCTTTGTTACCTTCATCACTGTCTGAAATAAAAGAAGTCGAGGTTTTAGTGACGGTACTTTAATTTTCTACGAACAAGAAACCTTCTTGTCGATACTTTTTGGATTTGTTGTATAATTTTTCGTCTCTGTAACAATTTTTCGTAACGGTTGTATCCAGGTATATCAGTTTCGATACCAAAAAGGTCATCAGTATATATCTACACTCTAGACCTGTTATTTGTTCTGACTCACGACTTCTTAACTACGGAAACTCGACACCACGATCTCTTCTGAGAACTCTCAAGGAACCTGTCGTTCCTCTAGTTTGTTCAGTTAGGAGTTCCTTTAGTTGGGGAACTAAAGGAACCTTCCCTACTACGACTTCGATTCGAGGTGATGAAACCGGTGGACTACGTTTCTCGGTTGAGTAACCTTTTCTGGGAATGCGACTCTTTCTAACTCCTTTCCTCCTCTTCCCTCACTTTCTTCACTCCACCAACCTACAATAGTGGTTGAATTACCTGTACTCAAACTCGTTTAAGACCCTCTACCACGTCCTGTCCCTTCTGACCACACGAAGTCGGGTACCCCAGTGTTTCTCAGTCTGTGCTGACTCGTTGACTTGTTGTTGTTAAACAGTACTTCACTACCAAACGGAAGAAGAAGAGGTCACTCTTATAGAATATCACCTTATATGTCATACATACCAAAAAGTCCAATCGAAGAAAGTGCATTATCCGTAAATTCAAAGGAATAAAAACATCCAACTATCTATTAAAGGAAATTCGTGACTTATTATAAGGTAACAGACAGATATAGTATGAAATAGGTAAACAGATAACTTCCTGTAGAACCAACCAAGGTTCAAAACTGTTAGTGTTTATTTCGACGACATATATGGACGCACGTTCAAAAACACATCTGTATCAAAAACTGAAGAAATCCATTACCTCTTACTAACTCTCTAACATTTGTCTCTTATACAAAACAAAATATTCTTGGATGGTTTGATAGAAAGTTCGACTAATACGGTAAAACGTAAGGGTTCGGGTTACTCGCCCACAAGGACAATGAGTTGCAGGAGTGGTCGTAAACCACCACAGTCACAGACCTAGAACTAGTAAAATTATCTACACATCACCATAAAGTGAGAACAACAGAATTAAACGTAAAGGAACTCCTATATGTTATATCTTATAGAAAATTATTATAAATCATAGTATAATAAACGATAGACATATAGAAGAAACCATTTCAAAACATTTTGGAAAAAAGGATAAAAAATTAGTACGAAAAACACAAGAATAAAAACTCAAAGTTCTTAAGAAACCCATAAAAACTGTTAACAGAAAGTAGTTTATACAAAAAGTGTTTATAAAAGAGGATCAGGCACCAGACTGAAAAGTAAGAGAACCATCACAGAAAACCTCTTTCTTTCAAAAGTAAAATTACTTCAGGTCTAACAGTTAAGAAGGGAATTAATTGACATGAGGGAGTTAGATTCAATACTAAAATAAACGTTTGGTAGTACCTTTCGATTAACCTATATGAAGTATATTTTGAAAGTTTTGAAAGTAAACAATAATTTTTTAATGAACACGTATTAGTATAACATTCGTTTTCGTCGAAATCAGATAAAGATTATAGAATCGGTGATAATAAAAAAGAAATGATACTGTATCAGGAACCAGTATCGTAAATGGTCAAATCAAGAGTTTAAATTTGATCCCTTTTTACTTTCAACAAGGGTTCCTTGTAAGACAAGGTTTCTTTTAATGAAGGTAGACTAAATGATTTTGACTTTTTAAAAAAATTTGGTTTTACTAAGTTTCGTTTTGTAAAATAATTACCAGACCAGTCAAATGAGAGGTCTCCTTCGGTACGAAATTTTAGGGTTGTCCAATCATTCGATGAGTATCAGGTATTAATCGGTCTTAAAGATCCTAAAACACTGAAAACCAAACCGTAACGTTGTGGAGAATACAGTGACCCGAGTTAAAGGATTAAGGGTTAAGAATACTTTTATTATAAAGTTTTTAAGTATTTTCACCAATAAATATTATTCCAAATACCTTTTAAAACACCATTTGCAGTGATATATCAGGTAAGGAGCAAAAGACAAAACTTAAAACAAAACAACCACAACGATGACAAGCAAAACCAGGGAAACCGGACAATATTGTTTCAGGGTATCTGATCCATCGAGTATTTTTTGTCTTTAACGAATGTCGATACCTGTAACCCTTCCAGTCCTAGGTCCAGGACTTTCTAAGTCACAGACCACTCTAGAACAAAAGACCAAGTATCTACCACGGAAGAGTAACACAATAGTAGTGTGCTACTTTTCCTCATTCCTTCGCTACACCTCGGAGAGAATACACGTGTGATTTGGGTAAGTACTATCTAGTCGGGAGGAGTGGAAGGTTTCCGGGCTGGAGGATTATGGTAGTATAAGTCCTAATCCTGGGGTACCCGACGTCGTGCGGTCCGGAGGGACAGGTAGTGGTCGAGGGCCTCGAGTGAGTTTGAGTACATGTAGCTCAGTCACTATGGTAGGTTGGTAGAGTAGGAGACAGTTGGGGAAGAGGAGGACGGAAGTCAGAAAGGGTCGTAGTCCCAGAAAAGTTTACTCAGTCAAAAAGCGTAGTCCACCGGTTTCATAATGAGCAGTTTACAACTCAGAAAGTGATAAACAAGTTCATCACTGTTCTCTCCGGTTGTCTCTCAAGACTAAGAGATCCTTCATGTATTTAATGTGTGTATATTCGTGTAGTGTTAATAAGAATAATTTTGTCGTTAGTTAATACAAGATTATATATAATTTATTTTTACTTACTATAACATTCAAGTACGTCTTCACCTACAAGAGGAACTTTTACAATGCTTCTATTACCACCCGTTTTCGTCATATCATTTACTGGTAATAATTCACGTTAGAATCTTCAGATTGAAGGTGTTTCCTAGAGACATCATAGTTTTTTTCCTTCAATAAATTTGATCTACTAGGGAAGATTCTAAAAGAAAAGAATGACTCGGGTCTGGTTTAAAGACTTTTGAAGGGTAAAGACTCTTCGGGTTTCGAAAACTGTTGTAAATTGTAAAATTACGAATAGAAAAGAAATAAAAGACACACCAGTAGAGAACAGTTTCTTTAAAGACCGTCCGGTCCTAACGTTCCGACTTGTTTTTATTGATCGATGGGCTATACGGGTCCTCCACCGTTCCTTTTCGGGTGGATGACAATGAACCGCGGAACGAATCAGATCTGAGTTAGTTTTAAGTCATGAGTAAATGAGGAAAGAGTTCGTCTAAATTAACATTTACCCATCGTCCTTTTAATATATTACTTGTTTTCATCCTTTTTGTAAGAACTGTATGTCATTAAGGCCCCGTTGAAACTTCGGTTCAATTAGGGATTTACTACGAGGAAAAAGGAACCAGACAGTTCGGGTTACACCTTCCTCTGTTTGACGTAACTATAACGGTTCAATTGGGGTTTCATGGACCGGAAAAGGAAAAGAAAACAATGAACGCACGTTTGTTCATTGAGATAAAAGGTGAAGTCGAGAATGACTAACTATTTGACTATAGAATCTACACGAATTGAACTATTACTATACAGATGTATAAAAGAATGACGTTATATATGGTAAAGACTTCCGTTACCATGGGGTGAGGTCATGAGAACGGACCTTTTAGGGTACCTGTCTCCTCGGACCATCCGACATCAGGTACCCCAGAGATTCTCAGCCTGTGCTGACTCACTGAAGTAAAAGTGAAAAATAAAAGTACGTAACCTCTTCCTTTACCGTTGGGTGAGGTGGGTGTGGTCACCAGAACGGACCTCTTAGGCTCCCTACCCATCAGACCACCCGACGGCAGATACCCCAACGTGTCTCAGCCTGCACTGACTTCATTGAATCGTTTCCATTATATTTCTTATCATCTGTAATTTTTTTATCTTTGAATCTTTTTATACACTTTACCGGACAGTGTTTGATTTACCGGATCCAGTATATGATTTAGTAATTTCCGGAGAGACTAAACAACCTTCTCTAGTTAAATCTTATTTTAGGGGTATGACAATTGTAAGTTGTGTCATATTAGATCAGTCTTAGAAGGGACTAGTGAATAGAGGTTGTTAGTGATTCGATGTGTTTTGTACATACAACCAGTTATGAAAACAACTCATATAAAAAAGAAAATTATAGTTTATAGAACGACCAAAGACTTATAAGAAAACTTATCAAGCCTCAGGTTTCTGACTTTTATGGTAGACATGTCAGTGTCTTTGTTAAAGGTTGTAGCTCTTTTCGGTTAAGGTTTATCTATTCAAGTTTACTAATTACTGTCATTTGGTGGGATAAGAAAGGAGTAATTGAAATTCTAGATGAACATTGAATTGTGATGTTTTAAATTTTCAATAGTTATAAACGGTAGTTTACAAGTATCTGACGAACGATGACTTGACCCTTGAATACCCTGCAGTACCCTCTTTATGTTTTGTAGTCCCGACTAAAATTTCAAATGCCAATTGAACCCTCTCTGTTCTCTTTTTAATACCTTATTAATTATTAATTGAGACAGAATCCTCTATCCAAATGTTCATGTAATTAACAAGTTTCTAGTTTTCACCTTCCTTATGTAAAGGTAACCGAAACAGTATATTTGAAAGAGACTCTTCGATTCTGAAACTTGACCAGTACTTCTTTCTTTTCCTGAATCTTTCGTCCGTCGTCAAAAACTGACCAATCGGACTTTCGGAGAACCTACAAACTGTAGTAACACTGGAGTCCTCAATCTATTTGACACCTAAAGTTGTCGAATTTTACACTAATAATCCGTTATTTCATTTCTCCAATTGGTCTACACCTCTCGGTGTCCCACAAACGGTCATGATACTTCTTTCACGAACCATTAGACCTTTGATAATTTTAAAAGCACTCTACCCAAGAGATCACGAACTGAAGGTCAGAATTTAAAAGATAAAGAATTGAGAGACCGGAAAGATAGGGTTCAACTTTTTACTATTCTTTTATAAAGAATGGACGGAGACTCTTCGTTATACTCCGAGTTTTCTAGAACTTACACAAAACTCTCGACGTTTGGTAATTCTTACTGAATTAAGGAGAGTGTATGGAGACACCACAATCCTGATTTCCAACCAGAACTGGTCGTCAGTTGGAAAGTCCGATAGTCCTACAGTAAAACACCTAACAAAACAATATGGAACTCTCTTTTCATTGTGTCACAGAAAGAGATGATGGACGTGCACCCACGTCCGTCCGGTTTTACCGAAGGGAAATCTGAGTGTTATTTCTTCGTTAATGAAAAACTTCTCGAGACGGAGGACACCATGACCCACAGTAACAGTTGACGTCCCTCAGAAGTCTGGTCGGTGTAAGGATACACGGAAACGTGTTCCAGACGTAGCCCTTACGGATCTGTCTTCGGTCTTACCCGTTACGCGGACTTACTAAAGTCACTCTTGAATCCAATTCAATGGACGACGAAGAACCGTTGGGTTGTCGGTTAAAGATCACTCCTGAAGGATAATGGATGAAAGATCGATATCTTTATAAATAAAAACGGAATATGAGACATTCGTTAAGTTCCATTCAACTAAGTCCCACGTTTGGTCCACTTCGTATGTTAGACATTCTCACAAGTCTCCTTTACCTTTAATATAAAGTACTGGGAAGATACTAGAATGGTAAACTACGGTTTTGTTTAAGTATACAAGGAAATATGAATTTTGTCGAATAAACCTAGACTTTGTGTGTGTGTGTGTTCATGTAAAAAATTGGATAAACTCAGTAATTTGTTAAAGGAGGGTGTTTTAGAATATGACAGACACAAAGGGGGGTAGGGGGGGGGCACCAATTCAGCGTAAATTAATAGGTTCTAAAAATTAATGTAAAAACTTCAAAATAGACTAGGTGTAGTCACTTCGAAAACAGAAATCTATGTCAGACTACCGTAGTGGCTGAGCTACCTGTACTCAAACTCACTTGAGGTCCTCAACTACTACCTGTCCCTCCGAACCGCACGACGTCAAGTACCCCAGCGTTTCTTAGTCTGTGTTTACTCACTGACTTGACTTGACTTACAGATTTTCCCGAAGGGACCATTGAGTCTACCATTTCTTTGACGGATGTTACGTACTCTGGTCCAAGTTAGGGACTCACCCCTTCTAGGGGACCTCTTCCCTTACTGTTGGGTGACGTCTAAGAACGGACCTCTTAATGTACCTGTCTCCTCGGACCGTCTGAAGTTAGGTACCCCAGCTTTCCTTAGTCTTTTTTGTCACTGATTGTTTGTGTGTTTTACAGATTTTTCCGTTATATTATTCAGACTTCGATAAAAGGGTCTAGTGGTGAGGGATCTTCCTACTTCCTAAACGTAATCAACTCAGTTCATATTACGACTACCCTAGTCCTTCGATGTGTCCTATCTCTTCCAAGGTAAATTAAAGGGTGTTTTACTCCAGTTTGAAGAGTCGGGAGGAATTGATACCTTAAAGGATGCAAAAGAAGATCTGATTTTCAAGATTTTCAGATACTGTGGAGGAGGGACGAGTGGTTACCTGCACTATCGGATGGTTTCTTCTACACACCTCCACAATTCTTTTAAAAGGTCCCAGTACCCTCTGTTCGTTTTCTTAAAACAAGGTACTGACCAAAGACTAAAAGTAGTACGAGGGACTAACGGAACCGAACGGTTGACACTCCTGTGTTCAGAACTCTTGTTAGGTCTTATCCTAGATCACTCTAAAGGTACTTTCCTTCAGATGTGCGGTAAGGTTATAACAAGGGTACGGACGATACTTTGACTTGTACACTTTCTGGGTCGGCAATTTTGAAGTCTCAAGATACCTGAAGGGACCGTCAAATCACCAATTCTGGTGTGATAGTCACGTCCCCTATACTCAAGTTAGGGACCAGTCCCTTGATTCTAGGGTGTACGGTGTACCACGTCGGTTTTTGCTTTTGTTCGTTTTTTCGATTGACGAAGGTGTCT
This sequence comes from Capra ibex, assembly GCA_006410555.1. Taxonomy (NCBI): domain Eukaryota; kingdom Metazoa; phylum Chordata; class Mammalia; order Artiodactyla; family Bovidae; genus Capra; species Capra ibex. The sequence continues at coordinate 74,976,126 of SJYO01041852.1, forward strand.
CCTCTATTTTTCGATGGATCGGGTGTCGAAGTCCCTCGTCGACATCCGAGTGACCCTGATCTCGTCCTAACACCTTTGTCCGAACCAGTGTGGTGACTAATACTTCGACCTACCAAGGTCTTCGGACACACACACTCAGTAGGAGGGTAGAGTACTTCAATCAACTCACTTCACTCACCCCACGGTAGAGTGACGGTTTGACTAAGTCTAGGGATCTTGGTTTGAAGGTCTACTCGGCGAATTTGAGTAGTCTGAGGTCCCGAAGAGGTTTGACCCAGTTAATGTGTAGACCGATCCAGACCTCGGTATGGTTCTCCTACCCGAGACCCCGTAACGACATCAGACGTGAGTAGGGTGGGGGTTGGTTCTGGTATCTCAGAAGGTTAAGGTATCACATGACTTGACGACTTTCGTTCCGTAAAAAAGAGTCCCGTTAAACCACCCACTAAAAAAACTACTAAAAACAATTTGGTGGAACTGTACGTACAAACGTTTTGATACATATTTTAAGGGTCTTTCACCTGAACGAAAACGTCGGATAAGGAAGGTGACTGAAGTTCACCCTCATGTCTATGAAAGTAGTAGAATAGAACCGAAGATTGACGACCGACTTCAGGTCTCTTAATGTTTGATTAGACTCCTTCGATCTTACCAAACGGCCGTTCGTCCTCACTTTCCAAAAAGTCATACCACAGCAAACTCTGTGTCGAATGTAATTGATTTATCATTATTAATAATGTCAATATTATTATTAATCTTTTCCCCAGTCTTTTAAAAGATTTTAGATTGGACAGTCGATTTGAAGGGACGTCCAAGTCACCAATTCTGAGGTACGACGGTTTCGTCCGAACGCCAACCTAGGGACTAGCCCTTGTTTCTATGGCGTACAGGCAGGGTGGTGGGGGCGGGGGAGCGGGGCCCGTCTCGGTTTAATTAAAATTTTTTCTTTTTTCTTTCTTTTTGTTTTGTTTTTGTTGGGGAGAGGGGGATTTCTTGTGAAGGTCACCGAATGAAACACGGAAAGACAAATCTACTTCTACTCCCCGTAGAGACTTTTCTGTGGACAGTAGGACCTCTTTGACCGAAAGCGATCGGGCCCGACCGGGCCCACCTGTTTTAGAGGCGTCCTGACGAAGAATGAAGGTCGCTTTCGTCGTAGGCGAGGTCGGTGGCGACTCGCTGGATTGTCTAGGTGGCGCCCGACGAGGAGGGTTGGTGGGAGGAGTTTGGGGCGAGGAGGTCGGGGGTGAGGTGGGCCGGGGGAGAGGGGCGGGGTGNAGAGGGGCGGGGGGAATCAAGTCCCTTAAAGGGTTCGTAGGATTTCCAACTCAAAGGACGGACCTCCTTCCCCGGTCCCGTATATTTTACATACGACTTCTGGGCTCCGTCAGTGTTCGCGAGACCTCGAAGCTTAGGGCGCGGAAGAGGGAGGAAGCCTTGGGAGACGTCAGGAGAGAAGCGGTGATACTCTGACGATAGGTCGGCGCGGCGGGCGGAGAGGCCGGGGAGCCCGAGGGACACGCGCGACGAGCGCGACGACGACGACTGCGGCGGGCACGGGGAGCGGTCGCCACTCTCGCGCTCTGGTCGGCTCGCGTGGGCCGCCCACCTCGCCTCGCCGCAGGGCCCGCACCCCTTCACAGGGTCCGCCCGCCCGACCCTTTCTCGAGAGGGTCGTTGGACGGGATATTGCCACAGAGAGGATGGGATCGACCAGGACAGCGCCGGCAACACTCTCTCGACGCAACACACACAAATTGGTGGTGTGGCCCTTAAGTAGGGTTTTACCAGTCACTAGACGTCCACTGGCGGCGCCCTGGCGTCACGAGGTTCCACCTTCACCACATTCAGGATCACGCGCCGCGACAGGTGGCACTGGAAACGTTCTTCCTTCCAAAGGGGGGTGGGGTGGTAGGGCGGAATCAGAAGTCGGGGGTGCAAGTACCCCCGTAGAAGCAAAAGAGACACGTCTCGGTGGAACTTCTTACCTTCCCTTCAGACAGACCTGGGTCTTCGAGGAAACTAGTTCTTCTAGCAGGTCTTTTATAACCTGTCCATAGACAGTGAAACGAGAAAGACCAAGGAATTAGACAGAACCTCACACCTAAACAGTTTCAGGAATGGGATACAGACTCTAAACCGCTGGTGTAAGGTCTGGTACAAATTTTATTTTTCTTACAAGGCCTCTTCCCTTTCAATAAGAGGTTTCAGGACCCTTTTGAGAATAGTACTCAGAGTTGTACTTAATGGATTCTCCAATGTGTCTTGAGTGATGACTCTACATAAAAAAAACAATTCCTGAGATGGCAGACGAAAAATAACTAGGATTTGGGACCAAACTTTTGTTCAACCCCATCTGTCTACACACCTTTAAACCAATTTAACTATATTAAGAAAAAAGTTGTCACCTTTCTTGTTAATTTTCTTTCCTGGCACGCAACCTTCTTAACGGGTCAAGAAGTCGTCTTAAAAGACCCCTGGAGACCTGGGTGACTTCTGTTCTTCGTTCTCGAGTAAAAGAGGTTACTCAATCCAAAGACATACTTCAGGGGTGATACTTTCTCTCTTTCCTTCCCCCTTAGATACGAACAGGAACGTCGAAAGACGAGTCAAATACAGGACAAATCGTATCATAAAAGACGAGGAATAAACGACAATAAAATTGACAATACGATAAGTTTAGAAATTCTCAACTGATTTAACACTTAGTTCCTTAGCGACTAACAATTAGGAAAGTTCCACTGATGACAACAAAGATCTTACATCAAGAATATGACGGTACCTTTTTCGACACACTCTCACTTACCTTAAAGTAACCTTACGACATATACCTCTATATAACAATAGGAGTGAGAGAATACTTTATCCTTGATGAAATCATAACAAAAAACCCCTTATATAATCTCTTAAAAGAATGAGAACTGGGACCCTTCTATAAATTCAATATGACGTAATCTTTAGACTCACAATATGTCAATAGACACATCTTATATAAAGGAATAAATCTTAAAGATTTATATACTCAAGATATTCCTGATTATATAAGAACAAGATATTTAAATCTGTAAACTACAGAAGGATCATACCGTATTACAGTACTGAATGAGTAATTTGGAAACTAAAATACACCATAAATAAACGATAAAATAATCTTCATAATATAAAGATCGGTGGTTCATACATAAAACCTAATTATTTCTTCGATCCTTGATCCATTTAAGGAATAAAGATCAAAAATATCTTTATGTAGGGAAATCTAAAAATTCTCATTTCCATTAGAATTGTTACTAGATATGAAACTTTCAAGACTTTTGCATAAGTTCCAGAAACTTATATTTGAGTAATGCATCAAATTTTTTTTACGTGTCGGAACGATTTTAAACGTCTGTGTACATGACATAGAAAAATTCATAAGCTGGTAAAACAATGTTTCTTAATGTATACGTAGTGTTAATGATACAATTTTAACATGAAAAATTTACATAGAGTTACCAAATATCACGAAGAAAACAGGAAACCTTTTTTTATTTTCTAAATATTTTAAATAAGTTCAAGTATCAAATAACATGACAATGTTGTTACAGTAAGGAGGAATTAAGATGTAACGTGTACACGAACGATTCCGTGAAATCAGTACAAACTGAAAAACTCTGGGAAACCTGATATCGGACGGTCCGAGGAGACAGGTACCCCAAAAGGTCCGTTCTTATGACGTCATCCAACGGTACGGGAGGAGGTCCCTAATAGGGTTGGGTCCCTAGTTTGGACGTAGAGGACACAAAGGACGGAACGTCCACCTAAGAAATGGACGATTCAATGACCCCTCCGGGGGTCAAGGTGTAATGGTTTAACATTTTTAATTGGTACGAGAAGAGACTGATCGTCTGTCCTGGGAGTAAAGGGTTACAGGAACACAATCAAGTTGGATAGAGGTCCGAGTGAAGGGACGGTCAAGGAAGTATCGTGGTTGTTGGAAACCCGAGAAATCTTTTGTGTTATACATTCTGAAGGAATGGAATTTAGGAAATGACTAAGGGATAAAGGATTTGTACTTTATGTTCAACGTTTCGTACTGTTTGGTCCAAGACAGAATACTGAGGACTAATGATGAAGTTTCAGTAAAAAGCCATCGTATTAACGTCAGTTCTTAAATCAAAGGGATGACCCGTACAAGGAAGGTCCAGATACGGAAACCATCCTGGAGAGGGACCTTTCCGGAAGTATAAAAAGATAGGAATCTTCCTTCGAATAAGTGGGAAGTTTCAAGATAAGTTTGTTATGAAGGAAGTACTTCAAAAGGAACCGTGATGGTCGTCTTAAATACCAAAGGTAAAACTACAAGGGTATCACAGAAGATTCATAAACTTAAGTGCCCTTATCGGTTATCACGTAACGAAAATCAACGTATTTTCCTAAAAATGGGATGAGATGATCTCAAGAGGGTCTCGTAGACGGTGTAAAGTAAGCAGAGACATAGAAGTTATGGACTATGTCTAACTGAATTAATTTATTCAATAGAACCTTGAGTCCAACATCTATCATAGGATTTTAGTTAGTGGACCGAGTAACATTCACTACTTATATAACATTAAGGAAATGGGAAAAAGGACAGAACAGATGTTTATTAGGTTGCTCTCGAAACCATTCGTATCAGGGAAGTTGGATATTGTGTCTTGGGAGTGAAAGTGGACTGATTGAGGGTAGGAAGAAGGTTTCCGTCAAATAGACAGTGCCGGAGAGACTGGGAAGAGAGGGTGAATCTAATTTCGGGGAAAATATAGGACAGTATACTGACAAGAAAAGGAAGTATTATCAAACAGTGGTTGTAATGACATCTCGGATACCTCTGATATGTTTACACCAGTAAATAAATCACAGATAAAGTTGAAGTGACATTTGAAATATTCTCCTTCTGATATAAATAGTATAAGCGAAGACAAGAATTCTATCACTGATTGCGTATCATTGTGTATCCCAAATTTGTCCAATCACTTGATTCGTTTAGGGTGACAGAGCGACCATAACTTTATCGTTAAATTGTATATATCGAGTAAGACTTCTTTTCGTTCTTTTGTTTTCTCTCGTTGATTAGGTTAATCATATGTATGTGTGTTTGAAGTTAACCTAATTATACAATATATACGAATGTAATTATACAATATATACGGTTTTGAAAACTGACACACCTAATATTAGTTGACACCTTTTAAGACTTTCTCTACCCTTATGGTCTGGTGGACTGGACGGAGAACTCTTTGGATATACGTCCAGTCCTTCGTTGTCAATCTTGACCTGTATCTTGTTGTCTGACCAAGGTTTATCCTTTTCCTCATACGGTTCCGACATATAACAGTAGGACGAATAAATTGAATATACGTCTCATGTAGTACTCTTTGTGACCCGACCTACTTCGTGTTCGACCTTAGTTCTAACAGCCCTCTTTATAGTTATTGGAGTTATACGTCTACTGTGGTGGGAATACCGTCTTTCACTTTTCCTTGAGTTTTCGGAGAACTACTTTCACTTTCTCCTCTCACTTTTTCAACCGAATTTCGAGTTGTAAGTCTTTTGCTTCTAGTACCGTAGACCAGGGTAGTGAAGTACCGTTTATCTACCCCTTTGTCATCTTTGTCACAGTCTAAAATAAAAACTCCCCGAGGTTTTAGTGACGTCTACCACTAACGTCGGTACTTTAATTTTCTGCGAATGAGGAACCTTCTTTTCAAGACTACTTGGATCTATCACATAACTTTTCGTCTCTGTATTGAAACGGTTCTTTCCAGACAGATCAGTTCCGATACCAAAAAGGTCACCAGTAAATACCTACACTCTCAACCTGACACTTCTTTCGACTCGTGACTTCTTGACTACGAAAACTTGACACCACAACCTCTTCTGAGAAACTCTCAGGGAACCTGACGTTCCTCTAGGTTGGTCAGTTAGGATTTCCTCTAGTCAGGACCTATAAGTAACCTCCCTGACTACGACTTCGACTTTGTGGTTATGAAGCCGGTGGAGTACGTTTCTCAACTGAGTAACCTTTTCTGGGACTACGACCCTTCCTAATACCAGTCCCCTCTTCCCTACTTTACCGACCTACCGTAGTGGTTGGGCTATCTGTACTCAGACCCATTTGAAGTCCTCAACCACTACCTGTTCCTCCGGACCACACGACGTTAAGTACCCCAACGTTTCTCAGTCTGTGTTGACTCGCTGACTTGACTTGACTTGACTACGAATATAATTGTACATACATACAAATTATCACATATGATTATATAATAATTATACGGGTATAAAGTGGATTCATTAAGATATAGAAAGGTAGAGAGATCAGAAAGGGTAAGACAACGAAAGGAGATAAAGAAACGTAACTAGTGACTTCTTCAGAAAGAATAGAGAAGAACCATAAGAAACCTTGAGACGTAAGTCTACGAAGATAGAAAGGAAAAGAGGAAACGAAAGCGAAGAGAGGAAAAGTGTCGATAAACATTCCGGAGGGGTCTGTCGGTAAAACGAAAAAACGTAAAGAAAAGGTACCCCTACCAGAACTAGGGACAGAGGACATGTTACAGTGCTTGGAGACAGGTATCAAGTAGTCCGTGAGATCGATAGTCTAGCTCCGGGAATTTAGATAAAGAGTGAAGGTGACATATTAGTATTCCCTAAACTAAATCCAGGATGGACTTACCAGATCACCAAAAGGGATGAAAGAAGTTAAACTCAGACTTAAACCATTATTCCTCAAGTACTAGACTCGGTGTCAGTCGAGGACCAGAACCAAAACAACTGACATATCTCGAAGAGTAGAAACCGACGTTTCTTATATTAGTTAGACTAAAACCACAACTGGTAGACCACTACAGGTACACATCTCAGAAGAGAACACAACAACCTTCTCCCACAAACGATACTGGTCACGTAAAAGAACCGTTTTGAGATAATCAGAAACGGGACGAAGTAAGGCGTAAGGTTCCGGTTTAAACGGACAATGAAGTCCACAAAGAACTGAAGGATGAAAACGTAAGGTCAGGCGATCTTACTTTTCCTGTAGAAAAAACCCACAATCCAGATTTTCCAGAACATCCAGAAGTATTTTGGCAAGTTGAAGTCGAAGAAGTCGTAATGACCAACCCCGTATCTGAACCTAATGACACTATAACTTACCAAACGGAACCTCTGCTTGTCTCTAATAAGACAGCAAAAACTCTAACGTAGGTTCATGACGTAAAGTCTGAGAAAACAACGGGTACTACCGATGAGGTAAAGAAGACTCCCTAAGGACGGGCGTCATCATCTACATTACCAGTAGACTCAATTTAAGTGGGTAAGGTCAGGTAAAATCAAGCGACTAAGGATCTTACAGCTGCAAGTGGGAACGGTAGAGAACAAACTGGTGAAGGTTAAACGGAACTAAGTACCTGGACTGTAAGGTCCAAGGATACGTTATAACGAGAAATGTCGTAGCCTAGAACGAAGATGGTGGTCAGTGTACGTGTTGACCCATAACAAAAACAAAACCGAGATGGGGAGGTAAGAAAGACCTCAATGAAGAGGTGACTAGAAGTCATCGTATAACCCGTGGATTACTGGACCCCTCAAGGAGAAAGCCATAGGATAGTAAAACGGAAAGGTACGACAAGTACCCCAAGAGTTCCGTTCTTATGACTTCACCGAACGGTAAGGGAAGAGGTCCCCTGGTGCAAGACAGTCTGGAGAGGTGGTACTGGGGGGGCCGAACCCAACGGGGCGTCCGTACCGAACCAAAGTAACTCAATCTGTTCCGACACCAGGATCACACTAATCTAACTGATCAAAAGACACTCATACTAAAGTCACACAGACGGGAGATTATGGGAGAACGTTGTGGATGGTAGAAGGAACCCAAAGAGAATGGAAACCGAACCCCATCGAGAAGTGCCGACGAGGTCGTTTCGTGTCGGAGACGAGGAATGGAACCCGCTCCCCATAGAGGAATGGCGACGGCAAGGACTGGAAGTCGCTAGTTACGTTTCTTTATCTCCTTTTCTTGTCTTACCCTTTCCGATCTCTAGAGAAGTTCTTTTAATCTCTATGGTTCCCTTGTAAAGTATGTTTCTACCCGAGCTATTTCCTGTCTTTACCATACCTGGATTGTCTTCGTCTTCTATAATTCTTCTCCACCGTTCTTATGTGTCTTCTTGATATGTTTTTTCTAGAAGTGCTGGGTCTATTAGTACTACTGCACTAGTGATTAGATCTCGGTCTGTAGGACCTTACACTTCAGTTCACCCAGAATCTTTCGTAGTGATGTTTGTTTCGATCACCTCCTCTATCTTAAGGTCAACTCGATAAAGTTTAGGACTTTCTACTCCGACACTTTCACGACGTGAGTTATACGGTTGTTTAAACCTTTGGAGTCGTCACCGGTGTCCTGACCTTTTCCAGTCAAAAGTAAGGTTAGGGTTTCTTTCCGTTACGGTTTCTTACGAATTTGATGACGTGTTAACGTGAGTAGAGTGTACGATCATTTCATTACGAGTTTTAAGAGGTTCAGTCCGAAGTCGTTATGTACTTGACACTTAAGGGACTGCAAGTTCGACCAAAATCTTTTCCGTCTCCTTGGTCTCTAGTTTAAGGGTTGTAGGCGACCTAGTACCTTTTTCGTTTTCTCAAGGCCTTTTTGTAGATAAAGACGAAATAACTGATACGGTTTCGGAAACTGACACACCTAGTGTTATTTGACACCTTTTAAGACTTTCTCTACCCTTATGGTCTGTTGGACTGAACGGAGAACTCTTTGGATATACGTTCAGTCCTTCGTTGTCAATCTTGACCTGTACCTTGTTGTCTGACCAAGGTTTGTCCTTTTCCACATGTAGTTCCGACATATAACAGTCGGACGAATAAATTGAATATACGTCTCATGTAGTACTCTTCGCGACGTGACCTTCTTTGTGTTCGACCTTAGTTCTAACGGCCCTCTTTATAGTTATTGGAGTCTATACGTCTACTGTGGTGGGAATACCGTCTTTCACTTCTCCTCGATTTTTCGAAGAACTACTTTCACTTTCTCCTCTCACTTTTTCAACCGAATTTCGAGTTGTAAGTCTTTTACTTCTAGTACCGTAGACCAGGGTAGTGAAGTACCGTTTATCTACCCCTTTGTCATCTTTGTCACAGTCTGAAATAAAAAACCCCCCGAGGTTTTAGTGACGTCTACCACTAACGTCGGTACTTTAATTTTCTGCGAATCAGGAACCTTCCTTTCAATACTGGTTAGATCTATCGTATAACTTTTCGTCTCTGTAATGAAACGGTTGTTTCCAGGCTGATCAGTTCCGATACCAAAAAGGTCACCAGAACATACCTACACCGTCAACCTGACACTTCTTTCGACTCACGGCTTCTTAACTACGAAAACTTGACACCACAACCTCTTCTGAGAAACTCTCAGAGAACCTGACGTTCCTCTAGGTTGGTCAGGTAAGATTTCCTCTAGTCAGGACCTACAAGTAACCTCCCGGACTACGACTTCGACTTTGTGGATATGAAACCCGTGGAGTACGTTTCTCAACTGAGTAACCTTTTCTGGCACTACGACCCTCCCTAATCCCAGTCCTCCTCTTCCCCTGCTGTCTCCTACTCTACCGACCTACCGTAGTGGCTGACCTACCTGTACTCAGACCCATTTGAAGTCCTCAACCACTACCTGTTCCTCCGGACCACACGACGCTAAGTACCCCAACGTTTCTCAGCCTGTGTTGACTCGCTGACTTGACTTGACTTGACTACGAATATAATTGTACATACATACAAATTATCACATATGATTATATAATAATTATACGGGTATAAAGTGGATTCATTAAGATATAGAAAGGTAGAGAGAGGTATATATATTTTATAGTTAATCCAATTGTCTAGAAGATACTAATGTATAGTTATATAGATATGTTATCTCACACACATTCTCTGTTCGTCTCTATCTTTCTGTACTATTGTGGATCTCGTCTAAGTCTCTACTCAAACGACTGTTAAAAAAAGTCGTTATAATTTTTCGTGTTCTATGGAGTTTAATTTTTTTTTAATTTGAAAACATCATAAGATAACGAGAGAGTTTATCGTAAAAAGGAAACTTGGGTACTAAATATAGCAATAGGATTCCTTTGTGATTTTTGAGTGTGGTTCAGTGATATTTTCAAACTTAATATTTAAAGTCACAAAATTTGTTCGGGAGTAAATAATATAGTCGAGGTTTTATGAGTAATCCACGAACTATTACCGGTTAATTTCACATAATTTAAGGAAAACTTACCTATTTTGTGTTCGATACACTTCTTTATTTGTAATGATTAATGAAGAAATAGTATTAAGTTCTAGACAAAAGGGGTCTTCGTTCTAAATTTTCAAATCAAACGAATATCTAGTATCTGATCCTGGAGTAACGTTATAAGAAGTTCGACATAAACAATACCCGAACGGTATTGACCGGCAAGATGTTTATTTTAACTAGTGTCATATAATGGTTTCATATTAGATGTGTTCTTGGAGTCACTGTCGATGATGAGTAGTTGGGACGACGATGAAAACTGGGCCGGTGGTCGTTTTTATTTTTTGTTTCTGTTAGTTTCTGTGATCGTTTTAGTTTTTATTGTACACGTGTACGATTCAGTGAATCAGCACAACTGGGAAACACTCGGGTACCTGGGAGGTCCAAGGAGACAGGTAACCTAAGAGGTCCGTTCTTATGACCTTGTATATGTCCCCTTTAATTAGATTATATACAGAAGATTCCTATATGGAACATAAAGGGAGGTTCAGAGATGTATGATACAAGTGAGACAATAGGGAGACTTTAAGTGACAGTACATACTTTAGTGACCCTTAACTTGTTTACGAGTCGATTTTACATAACATACAATGAGGGGGTTAGGTCTGTTAAAAGTCACATGTTAGCTACGATGAGTAAGATGGTCTAAAAGAACAAACGGAGACCCACACAGTGTAAGTGTATTAGGAAGTTAAGGACTTCTATACTGTTCCAGATACTATTTGATACTGATCACCAAATCAAAAAGATAGTATCAAAATTAAGGACGTATTCCTTTTCTCAATAACACCAATTAAGAGTACAACAAGTATTGAAGATTGAGAAAGGACCTACAATGTTTGACTCTTTAAATGGCCCGTCGTCTTCGTAGACCCCTAAAGTTGAACGGAGTGACTGATTCAGTGCCTTCTGTTCCTCGTACGTACACTAAGACTAAAACTGACTACCAGGAATCACCGAAAATCAGTCTTTTTTAATTATTATATAAGGACTTTTCCTAACGAGTATGAAGTCTATACATCTCACTTTATTACTGTGTCTCTTTACCTCGAATCAAAGTTTTGAAACGAAGATGTTTCGGATATCTAAGGTTAAAGGACTTATGACTCTTTAACCCTTTTGTAGGGGGTGGGAGACTTTTTAGGTAAAAGAATTACCTACACAAAGGTGATGGTGTATTTACATACTACTGATAAAGACTGGGTGAAGAGTCTAAACTGTTTCTCTTTTTGTCAACTTTTTCTTTTTTCTTTTTTTCTTTTTGTCAACTAAACTAAGTGAGGGTCATTCTCTCTGGTCGCTATAAAGAAACATCAAACACTACTTCTCGTTTCAGTTTTGTTAACATAGAGTTCAGATCAAACATAAAAATCGATAGACTGAAACCGTTAAATAAATTGGGGACGTAGGGAGTCAGAAGAGTAGACATTTTAGTCATGTTATTATAGATAGAGAGTCGGTTACTTCTGATTGGACCTTGTTTCAGTAAAAAACTATTTACAATCAAGGAAAGAGCTCACAGGATTAAGTTTAAGGAGAAATTTACTCTTTTGACTTTCGAGTTAAAATTTTAAAAAAAGTATAAATAATGATAGGAAAGATGGACACACACTTACTACTTAAAAATCACGAAGATTCTTTAGAAAAGAAAAAGGTGGTCAGAAAGAGTCTTTCGGAGACTTTTGTTACGATGTATAAAAGACAGTTACTACACTACTGTAAATTTTTTACATACTACATAAAGGGAAGATATTTGTAAGTAGGTATAACTTACAAATAGGTACAAATAGTAAATATTTAGTTATTCTTTGTAGTCATAACTGTAAATAACTATTAGAACAAAGTATGGTCTGGAACATGCCCTAGGAATACTGTAATCCCAATGTTTCTACTCTGCGAGAGTTGGAATCAATTCCAGGAAACCGTCGTTTCTATAACAAAAGAGACTGTTTCGAAGAGAACTTTCAACTTGCTTTTCCTTGATCTAAAAAAAAAATCCTTGATCTAAAAAAAAAAAAATTCTCTTTTTATCGTAGAATCCACTGTAACGGATCTTAGTTTGAGACTCTCCTCTAAAGGGACACCCTTTACATAAATCCTGGCGAGATTTTTCATTGTAGAGAATCCTTCATTCCTTCGTCGTCACCCATCTACCTTTTGACGACGACATTGTCTTCTAAGTCCCCCTCGAATACTCTTCGAGACCTCGACCCTACCGGAACATCGCAATAAGACTTAACACCGTCCGTCTGTCTGGAGACTTAGGGGGGTGACCGGTCGGTAAACTACACCCGATGGACGCCACTCACCCGTATCAAAACCCGTTCTGTCACAGGAGTTCACCACTCGACTTGGGTCTCTCCTACAAACAAGACACGATAGACCCCGGTGGTGTCTATGCCTTTTTTCGGCACCACGCGGTAAGTCTCCTAGGACTTTTCCGTACGACCTGTAAGAAGTACTCCTTCCTCGTCCTCCTCCTCCTCTTTCCTCTCCGTTACCCTTCCCCTCCTCTCACCTTCCGAGAACAGGAAAAAGAGACAAAAAAAAAAAAAAAAAGCCGACATGACCCAGAAGTGACTCCACGTGATCGATGAGAACAACTTCGTGTACCTGAGTCATTAAGGTCGTACACCCGAATCAATAGGGAACCGTACACCCTAGAATCGAAGGGGTAGTCCTTAACTTGAGCTCAAGGGACGCAACCTTCCACCTAAGGATTGGTGACGTGGTGGTTTCTTCAGCGTAAGAATAGAAAATAAAGAAAGAGAGAGGAAGGAGAGGGAAAGGACGAGAAGAGAAGGGAGGGAAGAGAGGGGACGAGGGAAGGAAGGAAGGAGGAAGTAAATAAGGACTCTTTATAGTACTATAATGAATATCCTCCTGCTTGTCCTCCTGGGTCCACGACTTCGTCTTTAGAGTCAGTCAGCGGTCCTGTTTGGTGGAGGGTTCACTTACTCCGGTAAAACCTGAAAAGTCGGGAAGGCCAACGAGAGACTGGTGGGGGTGAGTTCACATGAGTCCGTTCTACTTTCGTTTTCATGAAGAACAATAACAAGTCAGTGATTCAGTACAGTCTGAGACCTAGGGTCCCTGACTTCGTAAGGTCCAAAACGACAGGAGGTGATTAGAGGACCTCAAACGAGTTCAAGTACAGGTAACTCAACCACGTCCCACGTGCGTACGAGGTAGCACGGTCCGAGACGTTAGGATGCCTGACATGGAACGGTCTGAGGAGACAGGTGACCTAAAAAGTCCACTTTTATGACCTAACCCAACGGTAAAGAAGGAGGTCCCCTAGAAGGGTTGGTTCCCTAACTTGGACGTAGAGACACAGAGGACGTGACTCGTCCGTTCAGAAATGGTTGACGTGGTGGAACCTTCGGTAACCCAATCACTACGATAGACTGGTAGAATAGGAGACGGTGGGAGAAGAAGAAGACAGAAAAGGAGAAGGTGTCAGAAAGAGTCGTCGTCCGAGAAAAGGTTACTCAGTCGAGAAGCCGGAGAGTAATCGTGTGTCTTAATAGTCTTTACTGTCTGAACAACATTCGGTGATTCAAACCCTTACCGAACAATACGTCGCTTTCCCTCAACTTTTTACTAGTAGTACATAGATTACAAGTTGTTTACCGTCGTTAGTTGTAGTAATTTTTAAATGTACGGACGTCTTGAAACGTTACAAGAACACATTATCGTGGGTCCTTCTATAAGGCGGAGGGTGAAGAAGTGGAAGGGGAGAGGGAGGTGAGGATGGGGTACGGAGTGGTGGGGACCCATCCTTTAACGGAGTTAATTTAATCACGGTCTCATAAACTTCAGTTCCGAAGGGACCGCCAAGTCACCAATTTTTTTTTTTGTTTTTTTGTTTTTTGTCAGGTGGACGGTCACGTCCTCTACACCGAAACTAAGGACCCGATCCTTCTAGGGGACCTCTTCCTTTACCGTTGGGTGAAATCATATGAACGGATCTTTTAGGGTACCTGTCTCCTCGGACAACTCGATATCAGGTACGTCAACGTTTTCTCAACCTGTGTTGAATCAACTGATTCTGTTGTTGTAAACTCCAGACCTAGTGAAAACAGGTGAATTTCAATATGTCTTTTGTATAATCTAAAGTCGTGAACATCCTTTATAAAACAACCGATCATAAAGTTGAATAACTAATTTCACGAAATTGTCTGACTAAGAGGTAAAATAGTAAAGATTCTAGATGATATAGTTAACAAAATAATGATTAAACATCCACTACCGAATAAGGGAAGTATGAACCCTCTACAGTCACATTTTGTCAGATGTATCTCGTCTTTATTGTATGTAGAATTAAAATTTCCGATTACAAGGAGGTCACAGAAATCTATAAAAGAAAAATTTTATCGATTGTCTATTCAAGACAAAACTCAGAATCTTTGGAATGATTAAAGGACTTACTGTGACGATAAATATTATGTTACCGAATTTCCTTTTTCTCTATTTCATTCAATGGTGTGTGTGTGTGTGTTTGTCCCACTGTTTCATTCAAAGTATTTTTCGACAGTTTAATAAAAATTTGTGTTCTTTGACACTGTGATTAAAAGATCGTAAGAAAATTTAACATTGAAACATATTCGATTAAAGAAAACGAATTTATTGAATAAATTTTATAAAAAATGGGTAAAGACATGTCAGGTGAATAATCACAGTCATAACAAAGAGGAGTACCTTTAGTTTTTTCAATACGTGTGTTGTCATTCTTGTCAATCGTTATCATCGTCATCGTCACATATCATCATCATCATTTAATGATAAATATAGGGTAACGAAACGTGTTTATAAACTCCAGAGTAAAAAACAGACCGTGTATTGTCTATGAATTATAAATAACTTATTTACTTTTGATCGATTTTCGTAAAATGGAGTTTACGACTGATTATCCGAACACTTTAAAATCACTGAGTTCTTTATACAAGTAGGACGGAGTGTTTGGAACGACTGTTACACAGAAAACACTGTTTTATGTGAACAACTAGTTCTGTTGCTCGACTGCTAGGAGACGATGTACGATGGAGAAAGGACCATAGTTGATTGAGTTCATCGTAACAATTGAGTCTTCTGTAAGGTATGTCAAAGGGGGTTTCCTAATCCTTGAACACTGATTAGCTTCGCTTGGTCCTCCCTTTACACCAATCATAAACATTCTCCTCCTTTTCTTCATCTCTTTTACTTCAACGAGTCAACACAGGCTGAGACGCTGGGGTCGTCCGAGGAGGCAGGTAGCCTAAGAGGTCCGTTCTTATGACCTCACCCAACGGTAAAGGAAGAGGTCCCCTAGAAGGGCTGGGTCCCTAGCTTAGGTCCAGAGGACATTGACGTCCGTCTACGAAATGTGGCACTCGGTGACCCCTTCGTGTTTTTGATTTTTGTTCTCATTTGTCGTACACAACACCTTCCTTCTCTACTCTTCCTGTCTTTTTCTTTCCGATACTTATTACGGTTTTGGAAAATACAGAATGAGACCTTTACCAAAACTTGAATGTAAACTCATGTCTATCTAGACTAAACTTTCAGTCACGTCCGTGTAACCGTACGTGCAGAGAACTGACGAGATATCTTTGTGTAACAATTCATTGAGTAACTTTTGTATGAAGGAACGATCACGAAATTGTCAAATCTACTTTATTACTTAGGAGAATCTTCGTTATATGAGACATAAGGTAACGAAACGTAGAATAAAAATTAAGTGTCGTGAACACTTATAACGTTGTAAAATTAGTGTTATTACCCCTTTCCAGTATGTCAGTAGTGAGTCCTTCTTGATCTTCCTTTAAATAAGGGGACCAGGATAAAGGACAACTTTAAGAGAGACATTAAGTGAAGTGTACCAGGGAGAATCTTCTTATGATTAAAAGTCAAATTCTAAAAGGAACTCAAATGGACGATCTGATACTTAAACCCCCAACCTTCTCCCCCCTTTAGTACAATTAAATTATACAAGATGACAATCTGACGTTCAATATTCTTCTTTTGATAATCCCACCTCTTTTTATTCCTTATGTAACATTTCGTCTTTAATTCTTGAATTTATCTGTATCAGTCCTTGACTATTTGTCCTTTTTTACCGAATTTTAAAAAAATTTCAACCTTTTTAATAAATGTGTTAGTAAGTATACTATTTTCCATTAAAATATGTGAGTTGTAAAATTCTCAAAGAAGATCTTAAAACTTCCATATTTATTTATTCGTCTTTCCTTTTATCCTTCGAACTTATAACATAGTCTAAAGATGTTTCGACATTCTCCTTCTACTGGACACAGACCCCCGGGTAGGAAAGAAGGGTCGGAAGGTTTAGTGAAAAAATATGGTGAACGTGAAACCCAAGTACACTTCAGATCAAACTCTTGACACTGACTAATCTTTTCTTTCTCTTTGAAAGGAAATTACTCTTATCGACTAAATAAGTGATTGTGATAAATCGATACTGGATGACATGTAACGTAATAGGATGAGTGATGTCCTATGTACTCCGTAAGTTTCTTTAGAGGGTGTACGGAGACGGTTTTCACCTGTCTCTTCCCAGACAGTCACGAGTGCTCAGTGTCTGTAAGTCTAATACACTAATAACAAGATGAACACGCAAAATCAATTATGACGACACTTAATTTTTTATTCATTCGGAATTACGGGTTTCATATAATTTTCGTCTCCATCATTTTATTGGGGAATTGACTAAGGGAAAGGAATTAAAAATCCTTCCCGACACAAAAGACCCTCACTTTCACTTTCAGTAAGTCAGTACAGGCTGAGAAACACTGTGGTACCTGATATGTCAGGTACCTTAAGAGGTCCAGTCTTATGACTTCACCCATCGATAAGGGAAGAGGTCCCCTAGAAGGGTTGGGAGGGACCACCGAGTCTCCAATTTCGTAGACGGACCTTACACCCTCTGGGTCCAAACTAGTGACCAAACCCTTCTAGGGGACCTCTTCCTTTACCGTTGGGTGAGGTCATGAGAACGGACCTCTTAGGGTACCTGCCTCCTCGGACCATCCGATGTCAGGTACCCCAGCATTTCTCAGTCTGTGTTGACTCGCTGAAGTGAAAGTGAAAGAGGACATAACGTCAGTTTAAGAATTGGTCGACTCAATGGTCCCTTCGGGTCCAAAAGACCCTCACAGAGACAATTAGTGGGGAACCTAGATCTACATCGGGACAGGGGGTCTTACGACCTCCTCCCCATTCTCTTTCCCACTTCCCTTCCCAAGGATCGACTGCAAAGGTATAGAGCTTCTGTCAAAATCCAACATTGGTATCTAAATATACAAGTAAAAACATTTCGTGGATACAAATAACACCTGTTCCAAGTAATAAAACGTTGTAGATTCTAAAAATCTACAGGACTCCACTGTCACATACCATTTTTTATCTCGATTACTTAATTGGGTAGACATTTATAGAAACAAAGAACGGACCTCTTAACCTATCTCCTCGGACCGCCCGACGTCAGGTACCCCAGCGTTTCAGTCTGTGTTGAGTCGCTGATTTGTCTTATATATACATATATATATAAATATACATAATATATATACTACGTATATTACATATAATATATATGTATATATATCCGAAGGGACCATCGAATCGACTATTTGTTAGAGGACGTTACGTCCTCTGGACCCAAGCTAGGGACCCAACCCTTCTAGGGGACTTCCTCCCTTACCGAAGGGTGGGGTCATAAGACCGGACCTCTTAAAGTACTTGACATATCAAGTACCCTAGCGTCTCTCAACCTGTACTGACTCGCTGAAAGTGAAGTTTATATATATATACATGTATACATATGTACGATTCAACAAAATCAGTACAACGTGAGACAACCTGGGGTACCTGACATCGGACGGTCCGAGAAGACGGGTACCACTTAGAGGTCCGTTCTTGTGACCTCACCCAACGGTACAGGAGGAGGTCCCCTAGAAGGGCTGGGTCCCTAACTTTGAGACAGACAATGCAAAGGACGTAACCGTCCGTCTAAGAAATGGTGATCACGGTGGACCCTCCGGGTATATATAAATATATACACACACACACCCACACACACATATATAAACCGTACGGTAACTCCGTACGTACTAGAAGGAACTGGCCCCTAACTTGGGAACCGGGGATACAAACCGGGGATGCAAACCTCTCGTCTTAGAATTGGAGACCCGGTGGCCCCTTCAGGTTTATAAAAACGATATTAACTATTTTTATTTAGTAGAACCTATACCTTACCAATTTGGTAGAGACTCTTTCCATGCAGTCCTGAACAAGTAGTCCAACCGTCGTCTACTCGTCTTCTTTCATAGTTTCCTTCCTACATATACCCACACAGTATGAACATAAATCTACTATTGGCGACTACGCACATGTAGAGATCCGACATAGTGTCCTTGTAAAACAATTCTTTAAGTTACGTTTGTCTGAAGGAGCGATTGTGAAATTATCAAATCGAACCTATTACTTAGGAGAATCTTCGTAATATGAAGTACATGAGACAACGAGATACAGGGTAAGAATTAGCTCGCGATTCCCTTACATCATAAAATTAGTATTGCGATTGGTTATAGAAATAGATCTCTCGACAACGATAAAAACAGAGAATACTTTATAAACAACGGTTCTGTCCTAATGTAAAGAAAAGGACGTAACTCAACCATATCATATAAGAACCAATAGTTTTGTGAGTATATTGACAGTCTATCACTTTACCATTCATAGGTACTACACACTCTTTCGTACTATGTATTGACGTACTAGAATAAATGTATTTTTACCTACGAATCATAGTTTGCTATTTGACGAACACTAATACCTACTGACAAAAAACAAAGAACACAAAAAGTCAAAGGATAATACGTGTACAATTGAAAATTCTTTACATACCGGGATTGTCTTCGTCGACTATAATTCTTCTCCACCGTTCTTATGGATCTTGATATGTTTTTTCTAGAAGTACTGGGTCTATTGGTACTACCACACTAGTGAATAGATCTCGGTCTGTAGGACCTTACACTTCAGTTCACCCGGAATCCTTCGTAGTGATGCTTGTTTCGATCACCTCCACTACCTTAAGGTCAACTCGATAAAGTTTAGGACTTTCTACTACGACACTTTCACGACGTGAGGTATACGGTCGTTTAAACCTTTTGAGTCGTCACCGGGGTCCTGGCCTTTTCCAGTCAAAAGTAAGGTTAGGGTTTCTTTCCGTTACGGTTTCTTGCGAATTTGATGGTGTGTTAACGTGAGTAGAGTGTGTGATCGTTTCATTATGAGTTTTAAGAGGTTCGGTCTGAAGTTGTCATGTACTTGACACTTGAAGGTCTACAAGTTTGACCTAAATCTCTTCCGTCTCGTTGGTCTCTAGTTTAATGGTTGTAGGTAACCTAGTAGTTTTTTTGTTCTCAGGGTGTTTTTTTCAGATGAAAACGAAGTAACTGATACGATTTCAGAAACTATACACCTAGTGTTGTTTGACACCTTTTAAGAAGTTCTCTACCCTTATGGTCTGTTGGACTGGACGGAGGACTCTTTAGATATACGTCCAGTTCTTCGTTGTCAATCTTGACATGTACCTTGTTGTCTGACCAAGGTTTTGTCCTTTCCTCATGCGGTTCCGACATATAACAACGGGACTAATAAATTGAATATACGTCTGATGTAGTACTCTTTACAACCTGACCTACTTCGGGTTCGACCTCAGTTCTGACCGCCCTCTTTATAGTTATTGGAGTCTATACGTCTACTATAGTTGGAATACCGTCTTTCTCTTGATTTCTCGGAGAACTACTTTCACTTTCTCCTCTCATTTTTTCGACCAAATTTTGAGTAGTAAGTTTTTGACTTTTAGTACCGCAGATCAGGGTAGTGAAGTACCGTTTATCTACCCCTTTCTTACCTTTGTCACTCTCTGAAATAAGAGAACCCGAGGTTTTAGGGACGTCTATCACGGACGTCGGTACTTTAATTTTCTACGAACGAGGAACCTTCTTTTCAATACTGGTTGGATCTGTCGTATAATTTTTCGTCTCTGCAATAAAACGGCTGTTTCCAGGTAGATCAGTTTCGATACCAAAAAGGTCATCAGTACATACCTACACTTTCAATCTGGTATTTCTTTCAAGTCTCGGTTTATTAACTACGAAAACTTGACACCACAACCTTTTCTGAGAACTCTCAGGAACCTGTCGTTCCTCTCGGTTGGTCAGGTAGGATTTCCTTTAGTCAGGACTTATAAGTGACCTCCCTGACTACGACTTCGACTTCGAGGTTATGAAACCGATGGACTACCCTTCTTGACTGAGTAACCCTTTCTGGGACTACGACCCTCCTCTTCCCCTACCGTCTCCTACTTTACCAACCTACCGTAGTGACTGGTTTACCTGTACTCAAACTCATTCGAGGCCCTCAACCATTACCTATTCCTCCGGAACGCACGATGTTAGATACCCCAGCTTTTCTCAGTCCGTATTGACTCACTGACTTGACTTGAAAATTCTTTACAGTAAAAAATTTTGGAATTTTTTTTTTTTTGTTGTGTTTTGACATGTCAGGACAACTCCTTCGTTAGAGTATCTACTCAGTCTCTAGGTCTACTGTCGCATGTGGTCGGTCATACACTGTACACCCGGGGAGGACATGTAGACGGTCCGAAACAGGTATAGTGTACCCCAAACTCTAGTTCTGGGAATTAATCTCAAACTCTGAAATTATTTCTAGAATGACGTTAGGTATTCGCGTTTTGACCTTTGTGGATGTTCCAACGGTCATCCTGTCTCCAACCACTGTTAACGGATAGATATCCTGTAATACATCTGTAACTTTTCTTACCTCTTTTCACTGTAACTCCATTGTACTTTCCTACTACTGCATTAAAATCTCTTGTTTTCGACATATTATTAAAGTTGACATTACTAAATACAGATAGTGAGAGAGATATATACATATAGAAATCCATAATATACCGAGAGAGAGAGAGAGATATATATATATATATATATTTACATCTACCTTATCTTTTGATTACGATTTAAAAATCGTCACCAATGGTAACCTCTGAGTCTTACACCTCGTTGCTACTTCTCCTTGAACGTATAAAATAGACGTCAAATATTTAGAAAATATCACTTAACATAGTATGTAAAGAGACAATCTAATTCACCTGAGTCTACTATCTTTTTTCATTTTTCAAATAAAATATTGTGTTTCCTCCCACTCAAAGATCTACTTTGACGAAGATCAAGACCTACTTTAAGATCAAAGACCTACTTTAATATTTTCTATTATGTAAACCTTTTGTCTTTCCTCAGGTATTGATGTATTTCAACAAAACTATTATTAACCAAGGATAAAATAGGTGTATGAGGTTTGCTTAGAGTCACGAATAGGTGTTGGTTCTATCATTGTAGACGAAAGGAACCGTTGACCTTTCCCTTCTATTGAGACAAAAGGTTCCCGGTGTGTAAATACGAAAGTCTATGTGGATTTTGTAGATATTCCGGAGATTTAACGTAATATCCTTTCCGTCCCGTATAATGTATTAATAAGTTTCTTTTATATACATTATAAAGTCAGATCAAGAACGGATTTATACACATTCCCTCTACCTATAACTCTTTCTTTCCCCCTCACTCGTACACGTCCCTACGTCGTTTACTTTAAATCGTCCTTAAACTGAACGGACCGTAAATAGACCCAACCCGTGTTGAACTGGTGAGAATGTGAACACAATGGTGTGTGGGAGTGAAGGGGTTAGGGATAGGAAAAAGAGGAATGACCGGAACTCCGTCCCACATATTTTCTGTAGTCCGCTGACACTTTTGGTGAATCGACATCTGAGGACTCGTCGTCAAGTGGGAGGACCCTTGTTGAGATTGAGTTCAGAAAAGGTGGTACTCGGAGTCTGAGGTGTGGTGGAGGAGTATATGGCACGCGTCGGGTGAAGGACAGGATGTCCACAACGACGACTACAGTGACGAGGACTGCTACGACCAAGGGAGGTGGTTACCTTTTGCATTCTCTTTGAAATCCCTCTCCACCTATCATCTGGGAGACGAAGAGGATTGGACTCCGACGAAGACGACGTCGACACAGACCCCCTCCCTGACGGAATCACGGGGACCCTGATCTCTTCCCGTGACATACTTATTAATGTTTACCTCTACGACGTGAGACACCCGTGAGCTGGACACGGTCCTTAAGACGATCCACGAAATCATTTCCAACCGTCCGGCTAGTATAAGTGTTACCGGAACACTCCCCCCATGAGTAACTATCTATTCTAGACCCTCTATTAGTACTGGTGACTATCTTAGTATAGAAGACGGGATCAATTGTCATTTCTCTCTAACGAGGTACAACTTGAAGCGACGAACACACACTTCTGGTGGAGACCGTAAGTAAGGTCATTGTAGGTTTCAAACCTCCAGTTGTCCCGTCCTGGGGTGACACGGTTACAGCTTCATAACATTCAAAGACGAAGAGATCATAACGGAGGGATTCCTTCGGGAGGTAGGAGGAGGGATGGTGGTGACGACCTAGGGAAGACTACTAACGGTCCTACGAGTGTCTATTAAGATGAGAGAGAACGTCTCGGTGCGATTTCTTACCCTTCTTTTAGACGGACCTAGGCCTTCGGGGGTCTTAGTTCTTTTATCAGGTCTTTTATAACCTTCTACCACCCAGTCGACGAATTAGAAAAAGTGAAAGACAGTTTGGAAAAATAGAGGGTTCTTCTTGTCTTCAACTTTAGAACCGAAAGATCTCAAAAATAAATAGGTCCTATGGATCAGTATGACATAATTTGAAACCTATATAAAAGGTAAGACAGAGTTTTTCAGTGTTAAACGAGACTCTACCGACCAATTATCTACTGTTCCTCTTCTATTTTCATTCGTACCGATCCCACATTGTGTCAGAGTTCCTACATAACATATTGTCCTCCTTATATTGGTTATAAAACATTATTGATATTTACCTTTCATTGGAAAAATTTATCATATTTGTAAAATTTTTAATTATTTTTTCTTTCATTGGTTTCGAACAAAGTTTTATGTTATATACGAAATGAGGGATTGAGAACCGATTTACACCATTACATAAAACGTAAAGAAAGAAATTTTCAAAGAAAGGTTTATATAAACAGAATTGAATAGTACGAGGTGACATGACTATCTGACCTGTACTGGTACTACTAAGGTATTACCAGTCACTATAATCTTCGGCGTGTCTCGGGTCGTACCTCGTGAACGAGTTATTTACAAATAATTATGTAAATCCCTAAATTATCTAAAAAGTAACACAATCAGGATCCTACAGAATAAAGTTTTGTAACAGACTTTCTAAAAAGGTTATAAATGAAATCGGAAGTTTAGGATTGTTATTATTTTGACATCTTACACTCAGAACATTCGTCACCAATAAATGAAATTTCATCTGTGTAAATTATGGTCATCTCGTTTGTTATACACTAACGTATACTATAGTATATATAGAAGTTGCTATGTCACAAAAATTATTATTGTTATCTAAGAGGAACCACAACTTATAAAATGGGGTTGTACAGACATGTAAAAACGAATGAATTATAGATGTACCGATGTAAAAGACATAATCTTAGTCGGAACGTTTATTTTTGTTCTCTCTTAAATTTGAAATGGTCTGATGATTAATAATAAAATATTAGTTGTCTTAAAGAAAGTGAGATTAGGAAATTTTATATGGGTATGATAAGAATGTCTTTATAATTGTATTTTAGTTTGAATAATAACGAAACAACAGAATATAATAATGAAAATTGTCTTAATAATCCCCTTTTTCGGAATTAATAGAAAAATAAAAAATTTTTGAAACCATAAATTGTTATACCTGTTGTTTTAAGTGATCAACTACTAAACACGACAAAAATTACATGATATCATTATCGCTTTGAAATAATTATTGATAATTACAATATTATAATTATTGTTATAATTATATGGTCTCTTTTAGTAACAAAACGTACGTAATATTAATTTATTAACATTTCTTAGTTTATTAAGAATGTTCTATCGATACTACACCAATTCTCGTGTAGGAGATTTCTCTCTTATTGCCCCATTGAATCAGGTGGTGAATGATCGACACATTAAAACCAGTCCAACGTATTTGACGGAACAAAGAAGTAAAGATTTTACCGTATTATTATAACGAATAGAGTACCTCAATTACACTTTTAATTCTCGATTATTTAAGTTTCACGACTTTTATTAGGTACTGTGTGTTATTAGGTATCCGGTTACAATCATAAATAATAATAATATTAATCGTAGGGGTCACGAGGTCCCTCTTCCGTAACCGTGGGTTGAGTCCATGAGAACGGACCTTTTAAGGTACCTACCTCCTCGGACCATCCAACGTCAGGTACCCCAGCGTTTCTCAGCCTGTGTTGACTTGCTGAAGTGAAAGTGAAAAGTGAAAGTACCTAATCTCTTCCTTTACCGTTGGGTGAGGTCACAAGAACGGATCTCTTAGGGTCCCTACCCCCTCGGACCACCCGACGGCAGATACCCCAGCGTGTCTCAGCCTGTACTGACTTTGTTGAATCGTCGTCACGATGTCTCTTCTTTTAGCTTCAAGTTTCTTTAATCCTTTAAACGGAATCTTAGTTTATTGATTCATCCACTGTCTCCCCGCTAAACTTTGACACCATAATTGGTGTTGTAGAATTGTGAAACGAACTAAATAGAAAGAGATTACTTCTCTAATATAATACAAAGTGTACAATAACTGTGTCTTTTATTCTGAACTATGTATTTATCGTATGATTTGTAGGATACAACTAATATCTTCTGTAGTCGAGTAGATGGGGTTGGACGTGTACCTCAAATCCCTCGTGAGTACATACTTCGTAAATCAAGTGTTAGATACGTAATAATCCAAAGAAAAATAATACAAGAGTAGTAATATCTAAATTACAGAATTTACAAAACACATGTTTTATTTGTGTAAATAATTCATTATCAATTGTTTATTATGTGTATTGCACATTATTTATTTCGTGAGTGCCAGTAGTCAAAAAGTGGTTATTGAATTTTATCGAGTCGTAGAGTAAGTAAAGAGATCCTAGAGGATGACTTTAGTCCTCCCGGTGGAGGACTCTGTACTGTATCAAAAATGTGATACGATTATGGAGGAAGTAATACGTATCCAAAAAATAAAAACACACGTGTATAACTTAATAAGATAAATCTACGTCTCTTTCTTACTTAATTGACGGTGATGAGGGACTCAAAGAAATGTGACGTTTATAACTTTAGACCCCCAGTCTAACATGTTTAGGTCATACAACGGGTAGGTATACGATTTGGTGAGAAGATAGGGTGAGAAGGGAGACAAGATTGGGTTTACCCTAGAACTCAAAGTCAAGGAATTTATATATACTGAATGTGGTGTACGACATGATCGGTAACACTTCTACGACCCATAAGTTTCTGGACATTCAGTACCCATTAACGGGAACTTCTCTATTGACAGACCACCCTCTGCGTCTGTCCGACTGTTTATTAATGTTGGTGTGCAAGTTTATCTCCATACGAGGATGACGTGTTTCTTTGCCGTGAACTTGTACAGTTTCGGAGTAGTAATAGTAAAAGTTGTAAGTAGTGGAAGTGATTACATCACAAAATATAACTCAGGGATGGTCCCTCGACCTCTTCTCTTTCCATTGGGTAAGATCATACGGACGGACCTCTTAGGGTACCTGTCTCCTCGGACCATCCGATGTCAGGTCCCCAGAGTTTCTCAAACTGTACTGAGTCTCTGATTGTGAAGTGAAAAGGAAAATTGTTCCTCAATCTTATCACTATTTGTTATGATAGAGTGTCGAGTACCTTTAAAAGTAAATCCTTCTCTTTGGTAAAATTTGTGTAAATTTATATATACGTACAAAACACAACTCATAGTACACGTGCACACATATACTCGACACTGTTTGTCCTCTTCGTCACCCACGATGTACTGTTGTTTTCCCTTGTACTCAACGAAATCGACAGTACCTTCTAGGGAGACCCCTCCATTATAAAGTCGACTGCAGTCTTTATACTCCTCTTGAATCGATCTACTTTCTTGTCCACCACTCTCTCATTCTCTTTCGTGTAAGGTCCAGCTCCTTAAGGTGGCGTGTAGGGACGTCCAGGATGTCTCCAGTCCAGGACAACTCGGAATTCTCCAGTCGAACCAGGTGCGTCATCCGAAGGTTCCGGGAAGTGGTGTCAATTAGTCATACTGTCTCTCGGAGACCGAAACTCTACTCCCACATAAAAAGGGATTAGTTTTGGTTTCAGTAAGAAAGATTCCTTTCCCTTCTACCAGAACTCCGTCCTCTATCTTCCCGGGGCCTCGTTTCTAAACCTCAAACAAAAGACACCTGACTATGGGGTTCTGTTTTTATCGTTCTTGTGACTTCCCTCCTCCGACCCGGGACGGGTGTATCTTCTACTCTCCGGTGCATAAAGAGTAAGAGATTGAGTCCTCGGGACGGACTTGAGTCAAGTCAAGTCAGCGAGTCAGTGCAGGTTGAGAAACGTTGGGGTGTCTGACGTCGTGTGGTCCGGAGGGACAGGTAGTGGTTGAGGGCCTCGAACGAATTTGAGTACATAACTCAACCACTATTGTAGCTTGGTAGAGTAGGACAGACCAGAGGAAGAGGAGGACAGATGTTAGAAAGGGTCGTAGTCCCAGAAAAGATTACTCAGTCAAGAAACGTAGTCGACCGGTTTCATAACTTTAAAGTCGAAGTTGTAGTCAGGAAGGTTACTTATAAGTCCTGACTAAAGGAAATCCTAATTGACCAAACTAGAGGAACGACAACTTGTCTGAGAGTTCTCAGAAGAGGTTGTGGTGTCAAGTTTTCATAGTTAAGAAACCGTGAGTCGAAAGAAATACCAGGTTGAGAGTGTAGATATGTACTGATGACCTTTTTGGTATCGAAACTGATCTGTTTGGAAACAGTCGTTTCATTACAGAGACGAAAAATTATACGATAGATTCAACCCGTATCGAAAAGAAGATTCCTCGTTCGCAGAAAATTAAAGTACCGACGTCCGTGATAGACGTCACTGAAACCTGGGGTTCTTTTATTTCAGAGAGTCAAAGGTAAAAAAGGGGTAGATAAAAGGTACTTCACTACCCTGACCTACGGTACTAAAAGTAAAAAACTTACAACTCGAAATTCGGTCGAAAAAGTGAGAGGAGAAAATGAAAGTAGTTCTCCGAGAAATCAAGGTGAAGAGAAAGACGGTATTCCCACCACAGCAGACGTATAGACTCCAATAACTATAAAGAGGGTCGTTAGAACTAGGGTCGAACACGAAGTAAATCAGACCGTAATACGACCGTAATCAGACCGACTACATAAGACACATATTCAATTTATTAGTTCCACTGTTATATGTCAAAACTGCATGAGGAAAGGGTTAAACCTTGGTCAGTCAAAAAGGTACAGGCCAAGATTGACAACGAAGAACTGGACGTATGTCTAAAGAGTCCTTCGTTCATTCCACCAGACTATAAGGGTAGAGAACTTCTTAAAAGGTGTCCGACAACACTAGGTGTGTCAGTTTCGGAAACCGTATCAGTTACTTTGTCTTTATCTACGAAAGGACCTTAATAGAACGGAAAAGATACTAAGTCACCTATAACCGTTAAACTAGAGACCAAGGAGACGGAAAAGATTTAGGTCGAATATGTAGACCCTCAAGAATCAAGAGAATGACAACTTTGGAGTGAACCTCTTAAAACTCGTAATGAAACGATCGTACACTTTACTCGAGTTAACACGTCATCGAACTTGTAAGAAACCGTAACGGAAAGAAACTCCAACCTTTCTTTTGACTGAAGAAGGTCAGGGCAGTGGGGACGACTCAAAAGGTTTAAAAGACCGTATAACTCACGTTGTGAAAGTGTCGTAGTAGAGACTCCTTAATTTTATCGAGTTGACCTTAAGGTAGTCGAGGTGATCGAAACAAGTATCACTACGGAGGATTCCGGGTGAACTGAAACGTCAGGTCCTACAGATCGAGATCCACTCATCAGTGTCGTAGTACCGATAGACCCAGTAATTCTAGAATAAAACATATTAAGAAGATACATAAGAACGGTGGAGAAGAATTATAGAAGACGAAAACAATCCAGGTATGACAAAGATAGGAAATAACGCGGGTATAAACGTACTTTACAAGGGAAACATAGAGATTAAAAGTACTTCTCTAGAGATCCGAAAGGGTAAGATAGCAAAAAGAGATGAAGAAACGTAACAAGGGAATCCTTCAAAAAGAATAGAGAGGAACGATAAGAAACCTTGAGACGTAAGTCTACCTATATCGAAAGAAAAAGAGGAAACGGAAAGTGAAGAGAAGAAAAGAGTCGATAAACATTCAGGAGGAGTTTGTTGACAAAACGGAAAAACGTAAAGAAAAAGAACTCCTACTAAAACTAGTGACGGAGGACCTGTTACGATACTTGGAGGTGGGTATCAAGAAGTCCGTGAGATAGATTAGGGAACTTAAATAAACAGTGAAGATGACATATTAGTATTCCCTAGACTAAATCCAGTATGGACTTACCAGATCACCAATAGGGATGAAAGAAGTTAAAGTCAGACTTAAAACGTTATTTCTCAAGTACTAAACTCGACGTCAGTATATGTCTTTTCGAGGAACCTTCAGTTTTTCCCTCCTCCGTGGGAAAGTATAATTCACTACGAGTGATGGGTATCATAAGAAGTCGTCTTAAGTCGTCTTAGGTAGAACCAATTCACTACGTACGTATGTGTACCCTCCTAAGACTCTATATGGTTTATGTCTGAGACTTGGTCCTTTTATTTTTACTAACCGGTTTTCTTTGGACCTTCTTTACGGGGTACATTCACTAAATTTGATGGTGCTCTCGTACTGAGAGAGTGACTCAGGTGGGCACACAGATCGGTGTGTATGAGATGAAAAAAAGGAGGATTCTTTGTGAAGTGTACAAAGTGATGAAAAGGAGAAACACCCTTAAAAAAAAAACACGTTTCGACTTTTCGGTCACGGAACAGTGACTGGTGACCAGATCGCCGATTATAAACCACGAGAGGGGTGGTGGTGGGCTCGAATTAAAGACCGACCCTTGGTTTTGGGATGAAGTTCGACGACGTCCGACTCCGGTGTCTCTAGTCAGGTGTAACTAGGGACTTGTAAAAACACGTCCTAAGACCACGTAGAAAAGGTGTCAGTCGAGGGTCTACGAGACACAGGAGGACTCCCGTGGTGACGAGGACGGTTACCACTTCGGGTTGAGTGGGACAGGGACCCCCGTCGTCCGGGACCTTTTGGGCTTGTGAAAGGAACCAGAGAGAAGGTCCCACTCGTTTTACTTCTTTATGGAACCGTCATTTCAAAAATGTCTTTCTTACTTAGGTTTATAAGTACCATGTTAAGAAGAATCTTATTCTCCTGAACACTCCTGTTGTCTAAAACGAAGGACCCTACATAACCAACTTCCAACTATTTCGATCCCTCTAGGGTAAGTTCTCAGATTCCTTCGAAAGGTGTAAGTGGATTGAAGACCGTGGTTCAGGAGTGGATCTCTGGTTTAAATTCAAAAATCGTCGTCTTATGGTACTGTTTTGCGTGTAGAACTTCTGTGTGTCGACAGTCGAAGTTGAGTTACCGGTAGGTGTTCTTTGTCTTCACTTCCTCGTCAAGAACTCCTCCGGCAACCCTCCTCCTTTGTCTTTGAGGACGAGGTGTTTAACGCTGTGTCGCTGACGTTTCACTGAGATGATAACGTGTATTGTTTCTTTTGTCTGTCAAACCCCCTGAAGAGACCAGTACGTCGTCAATTCTTAGGTGGAGGGTTACGTCCCCCGTGTCCAAGGTAGGTACTAGGTCTTCTAAGGTGTACGACGTCCCGCTGATACGGGTCACGTGACTTTGATGAGTTGTGGGGGGGTGGGGGAGGCACAGATCCCGGCCACGAAAGGTTGTTCTCGTCGGTGACATTACTCTCCGAGGGGGTCGTGACGTTCCTTCTCATCGGGGACGAGACCGTTTTCGGGGATGTATCAATCCCTTCTAAATCGTGTCGGTTATTTATTTACTTATTATTTCTATAAAAGTCTTCCAAGTTCATGACAAAGATTGACATCCTTACATACACTTAAGTCCCACCCCCAACCTAGGACGGTGGTCGAGGGTCATTCTGACAACCAGAGGCCGAAAGAAAAAAAAGAAAAAAGACCGGATTAGAACAGACAGGTCTCGGTTTAAGACGTCTTCACAGGCAAAGGCGTGGCGCCAAGGGGTGGGAGGTGGCGTTCGAAGGCTTCACCTGTCTACCGCCCCTATTTTGCCCAGACCTCTCCCACCCCTTGGTGCTCAGACGCCTCGGGGTCGGGACGACGGGCGCGTGACCGAGAGCTGAGGCCGACCGTGACGACTCGCGCTACTTGGGCCGTCAGTCTTGGGCGCGGAGGGCGGGCGCCAGGTCGGGCCCCGACGACGAGGACCCCGACGACGAGGACGGCCGGTAGCGGGAGCGGGTTCCACTCGCGACTGCCTTCGTCCCGCCCCTCTCCAGGGCCCGTCGTCTCTCAGGCCCTTCAGGGCCCTTGCCTCAGGCATTAGAGGCCTAGGGTCGATCCTAAAGGGTTCGCGAACGATCCACACTTCCGCGCCACGGTGCACGACCGGATCGGCCGTTATGAGAAAGTCTCCCTACACCAAACACCTACTCCTTTACTTCCACGTTCCGTCACTCTTCTAGGGGTTCCAGGGAGACTGATAAGTGTCTCAGCAGTGAGGGACGGCGGAGGCAGAGCGAGGGCCACCTGAGACTTCCATCTCTCCTCCTGGACGTTACGCACACAGACTTCTGGTGAAGCCCCTAAGTGGGGTCCGTGTAGAGGTCGGACCTTCACTAGCCTCGGCCCGAGGTGACGGGGTCGGGGGTTGACTACACTCAGGACCTTGAACGACGAAAACACGGGTGGGAGACGAGAGGGGAAGGGATGGCAGGGAGATTTGGGGCGGTAGAGGGGCGGTCGGATTAAGATTTAAGTTTGGGAGTCCTGACTTTGCTTGGAGAGAAGAAAGAGACCGTCTCGATGCGACTTCTGCCCCTCCTTTTAAACGGACCTGGTCGTCTTAGGAGACATATTCTTTCATTAGTTCTCCGAAAACTTCTCAATCGACGGATTTAGGGATGTCAACGATATCTTTTACAAAGAAGAAGAAAAATTTAAAAGTTAGATGAACACCTTTTGTTTAGTAGACTACAAAAATAATAGGAACTTTGAGATGTATTTATTTTCTTTACTTCAAAACTATCGTACGGAGTTATCTCGTTTCTCTATTGCAACTGTAGTATT
Source organism: Capra ibex (assembly GCA_006410555.1). NCBI lineage: Eukaryota > Metazoa > Chordata > Mammalia > Artiodactyla > Bovidae > Capra > Capra ibex. Next base: position 75,007,838 of record SJYO01041852.1, read on the forward strand.
AAAGTATACTTCTTTTTAGAGGTCTTAAAATTCGTTTTTATATAAAACTTTCTAAACCAAATTATTTCTGACTAAAATGAATCATATACAACCGACTATATTAAACGTATAAAGGTACTAATATAAAGAATTATTGATGAACAAATGGATAATTACAGTGTTAATTGAAACGGTTATTTATAATTAACGTGAATTTGAAAGACCCGACGAAAAGATTTTTTTTTAATTTATATAACCTGAGACGAAAATAGTGGAATTTTAAATATGACGTGGGATTCTATCTTTTAACTATTTTTACTCTGATCTTAAGAGATGATGAATTACCTTTATATAAGGTCTCGTACTATAATTTTATAAAATGAGTAATAACTAGGAAATTATTACAACTGTAAAGTGTTTTTACTTTACAATTTTTATCAAGAACCACAGAAGGGACCCTTGGGTCAACAATTTTGAGACTTGCACAGTAGATGTATAGACTCCAATAACTATAAAGAGGGTCGTTAGAACTAGGGTCGAATACGAAGTAGGTCGGGTCGTAAAGAGTACTACATGAGACATATATTCAGTTTATTCGTCCCACTGTTATATGTTGGAACTGCATGAGGAAAAGGATAAACCTTGGTCAGACAACAGGGTACAGGTGAAGATTGACAACGAAGGACTGGACGTATGTCCACCAGACCATAAGGGTAGAGAAAGTCTTAAAAGGTGTCAAATGACACTAGGTGTGTCGGTTTCCGAAACCGTATCAGTCATTTCGTCTTTATCTACAAAAAGACCTTGAGAGAACGAAAAAGGTACTAGGTCGTCTACAACCGTTAAACTAGAGACCAAGGAGACGGAGTACTCGATTGCGGTAAAGTTGGACTCCACCGTCACAAACACATCTCCGTCCGAATCTGACGATTCTCTTTTACCTCTTACGGAATAAGTCAGAAGAACTCCACCCCCTTCACTCCTCCGAAACTCTATAGTTTGAGGAATTTGTCTGTGACCCGAAGGGTCCACCGTGTTCCCCATTTCTAAGGTGGAGGGTTACGTCCTTTTCGTTCTTTGAACCCAAGTTAGGGACCCAACCCTTCTAGGGGGCCTCCTCCCGTACCGTTGGGTGAGGTATAAGAACGGATCTCTTAGGATACCTGTCTCCTAGGACTGTCCGATGTCCCAGAGTTTCTCAACTTGTGCTGACTTCTTTAAATCGTGTTTATCTATGATAAATGTCTCCAAATATTTCATAAAGTCTCATAGTAAATTGAAAAGTATAGGTGAAACGTACGATCCATTATAATAAGGGTAGAATCTCAACACCATTGTCAGAGTCTTTCTGACTCAGAGAGTTGTGGTGAAACGACTTCAGACTCGTCCAGTCTGAAGGTTGAGACACGAGAACGAAAGTACCACCCGACGGAGAGTGTGTTCGTGTAAAAAGTCTCTCCTTGACTGGGGTCTTGCTCGAGAACCTCCATCACGTCCATAAACGGTTCCCCTTTTTCCTTCCTACTTTGTCAGTGTTGTACTGTTTTATTTTTTCTGTGTACTGGTAATCCACGAGTCGTACAAATAGTAAGACGTCTTGATCTCACAGGTGTCCCTTTCCAGAAGGTTAATCAAAGTGAGTAAACCACGAAAAGTATAAACTAGGTGGACACGTGGAAGTGGGTTTAATAGAAGTTCCAGGTTTCAGGAATCGTGCCAGGTGTTCCTACACGATTTGAGTGAAGGGGAGATACGGACAAAGGAGTAAATACTTGACCCCTACTTACAGATTAAGTATCTAATAACGCCCCTGATTTATCTGCTACATACACTTGTAAACCGGATTGAGGAGAATACATCAGACATGAATTTTTAATCGTTGATAATATTTATTGATAATAAAGACAGATTAAGTATCTAATAACACCCCTGATTTGTCTACTACATACGCTTGTAAACCGGATTGAGGAGAATACGTCGGACATAAATTTTTAATCGTTGATAATATTTATTGATAATAATAAAGATAATTATAACGAGAATTATATGTTAAGGTCAGTCGAACCTCACGACTCATTCCGTAAATTGTCCCACTAAGAATCACTATTAATAGTCTTTTTTTTTTTTGTGTTTTTTGTCAACATTCTCGTTGTACAAAGAGTTCGATTTACTTGAAACCCTCTTCTATGTGACCTTTACTCTACAAGTATCAATTAAAAAAAAAAAAAACGGACAAAAAGAAAATGATAGACCAAGTTTTTGTATCTATCAATCTAAGTCATTAAGGATTCATACTGAGTTTCCCGGTTTCCTGGTTTTGTTAAAATATTTCAGGAGGTCAAGACCTCGGAACAATTTTGAGGGAAGTCTTAGTGGCACCGATTGGTCGGACTCTTATGAAAGTTCGACGGCGGAAATAGTCGTTACCACGACTCTCTCCCGAAAGGACCGTCCTTCAGAGTTAGTCCATTGTTAAATGACATCGACAGACGACAAGTTTGTAAGTACCTCACTATTTCTAACTTACCTGAACTTGAAAAAAGAAAGAAAAAAAGAAAAAAAAGACTGTCCTTAATCAATCGTCTTTTACAGGTGTTTGATTCGTGAATGATGTCAGTATCTGGGATAGTTATATGTTTTGGTGGTTTCCCATAAAGCGAGACCTTATAAGAAAACGTTAAAAAAGGAAAATTTCGGAAACACCATTTTTTATGAAGGAGAACTCACGTTCCTCATAACTCCAAAATCAAGCAATATTTCTATATGAATATAAAAAATAGTAATATTTTCTGTTACTTACGTACGAGTGACATCTATTGTATCTTTATGTCTCCTTTATTCCTCTTTAAAAAATTACATTAAAGTGATGAGTGTCTACGACAAAGATAAAACGTTTTATAATCAATAAACTATAACAATACTCCAATTGACGATTAAAAGTTATTTTATGATAACATGTGCTAGTATTTTCCTTGTGTTATTGATGAAGTAGTACAACTTTAAACAATCCTTCATAAGAATAAAGTTAAACCCCATTATTTTAACTTCTTAGATTCGATGAGGTAAAAAAATTGTCTTTCTGAGGTAAAACATTCCAAGACCCTTTCCTCGGAAACCTTTAGGGGACTGGAGTGCGGTGGTGGGTGCTTGGTTAGCCTGGGGTCTGGTCTTAGAGGACTGAATTGCAAGTCCTTGAACATCAGATGGATCCATTGTCTCTGGTTAGTTTTTGGTTGTGTGTTGGGAAACTTTCTTTTACTAGTTAGTCTGCAGGGGGATGGATCTTTAAGAAAAAAAGAAAACTTGTGAGGGATATATTCGTTACATTAGGTTTTGGGCCCCGAGGAGGGATATCGGCGACGTAGCCATTACCACCCTCGGGGTCGAGTTCGAACCATTATTTTTGAGAGAACGAAAACGTAGCCTATAGTCGAGGGACCACTAGTAACCCTCTAAAACTCCGAACCCGTATTGTTTTTATTCAAAAATGTACCGATCCCTTTATTATCCGTTACCGTGGGATGAGGTCATCAGAACGGACTTTTTAGGGTACCCACCTCCTCGGACCATCCGACGTCAGGTACCGCAGTGATTCTCAGTCTGTGCTGACTCACTGAAGTTAAAGTGAAAAGTGAAAGTACGTAACCTCTTTCTTTACCGTTGGGTGAGGTCACAAGAACGGACCTGTTAGGGTCCCTGCCCCCTCGGACCACCCGACGACAGATACCCCNCTCGGACCACCCGACGGCAGATACCCCAGCGTGTCTCAGCCTGTGCTGACTTCACTGAATCGTCATCGTCATCGTCCCTTTATTATTTGGATACACTAGACCGTATCTAAATATATATTTACCCCGTTACGTACACCGAGTCTATTAACCATTTCTTAGACGGACGTCACACCCTCTGGACTCAAACTAGGGACCCAGTTCTCCTAGGGGTCTCTTCCCTTACCGTTGGGTGAAGTCATAAGAACGGACTTCTTAAGGTCCCTGTCTCCTACTCAACGTCAGGTACCCACACGTTTCTCATCTTGTGTTGATTCACTGATTGTGAAAGTGAAGTGAAAGTGATATATATGTATGAACGTCTGACACATACGTACATAAGTCACAATCTGTGTACACGCATTTTATTCAAATGTAATGTTATGAATACAACGTCCTTCCCCCTGGGGAAGGTCCTGTGCTTAGACCCGAGAACAGATTGTGAGCCTCTACTTAACAGGTTCCTCTGTGTAGACGACTGTTTCGTTCTCTAAAATAACCCTTTTCCGTCGGCTCATCTCGCGTCATCCCATTCTCTTGGGTCCTCTTGTCGAAATGGAGCACCGAGCGTCAGAGCCCAAAATACCACTACCCTAATCAAAGACTCACCAGAAACCGGTTAGTAAGATTAAGTCTGAGAAAGGACCACCGCGTGCGTTACCAGTCGGTTCTACCTACGATCGCTCTCCCTAAGACCCTTCACCTGTCTGTGCGTCACAGAGAAAAGTTGGAAAGGGTTTGAGAAGACCAACCACCACCGAATAATCAAGACGTAAAGAATAGTCCTAGAGTACAATATTTTGCTGAGTGTGTTTACCAATGATACCACGGACCGGTCCCACCCGCCAAAGTTAAACACACGAAGGGGATTGTGAATATGAACAAAACATGTTCATAACATAAAACTACAAAATAAAAGATATGAAGAGTGGTTTGAGTCCAAACCGACGAATGACGAGTTTTCGGTTATAAACTCTCAACTCACAACCAACCTTTTCCTTTCCAACGAAGTAAGTTCTCAGACTGTTGGACACCTCTTCCACTTGAACACAAGTTTTTGGTCGAGACTTCTAAGATTTCCCTCCTTAGGAAACTCCTTCCTCCAGTTTCAGAAGTAATAGAAGGGGACACACGTCTGAAAGAAGGTCAACCAGTCACCACTCAATCGTACGACCACAAGGTCCTTAGAACCTGAGTTATACTTCAATGGTAGGAGGATGACCCACCCCCGGAATCAAGGACGTCTTCTTGAGTTTCCATATATATATAATGAACTTCTCCTTGGTCCTGGGACGGGGTACTGACGTGATAACAAAGAACTGACGAGGAGGAAACAAAAACGTAGGGGAGGGTACGGGTATTTGTGAACAACCTTAGACTGGAAACTTCGAGTCCCTTCCAGATCCTCCGACTTACTTTGGATAAAGGGTGTTTGTTCTTAGCCCCCGTGTCTTTCCTAAACACGAAACCTCCCGGGGTATTGCAGTACGAGAAAGTTTGGGGATAGGATAAAATAGGTGAATTTTTTTACAACTAGTGTTCCGATATTTCACTAAAGTATTAGGTCACTACCTAGTATTGAACATCAAATTTTTGTAACAGATCTAGAAACTAATTTGTCAGTTCAAAATTGTAAGGCGTGATTAAACAAGAAGAGTTCCACGAACTGTTCAGTCATCCCAGTTCTTTCGAGTCTTAGTCGTCCTGACAATTTAGAGGAACGGAGTAGACGGAAGTTAGAGACAGAGGTCCGGACTAGACCACTACTTCAGAAACCCTTATGGCACTTTCACTTTCATAATCAGATCAGTAAACAGTACAGGTTGAGAAACGTTAACGTACCTGACATCGGGCGATCCGAAGAGACAGGTACCTTAAGAGGTCCGTTCTTATCACCTCACCCAACGGTACGGGAAGAGGTACCCTAGAATGGTTGGGTTCCTAGCTTGTACCCAGAGGACGTGACGTCCGTTTATGAAATGTAGACTCGGTGGTCTCTTCCGGTACTCTTACGGTTATAAACTCTCCTTCTACACTGTGGTTCATCCAGTAAAAGACATAACATCTCTAAGATACAGGAAATGTCGAAGATGAATATAAGGAACGGGTAAGACGAAGTCGGTGTGCGTAGAACCAAACCCCTGGATTACGTTTGACTTAACTCCCGGTTTTCATGGTTGAAAGATCTTGTACAACCCTTTCTTCGTTTCTGTAAGTGACTTAAATTAATCACCAAAGTATGAATAAAGAAGTAGGACACACTAAGAAGAAATAGGAACACCAACGACCAAAATTGGGTCGTTCGAAGACTTATTCTGTCAGACCCAATGTCGAAAACTGAGACACCCTGGGACTCAGAGGAGTCAAAAGAGTAGACGGTTGGTTCCCGTCATTACAGATGGGGTGTCCTGAGACCTTTCCTGGTTTAGAGTGAATATTATCTTTGGTAAGGTCCGGACTCAGTTTTAACCTTGAATCATTCATTTTTGATGAAAAGAAGGGAAAGAAACCTCAAAATGGGGGTCTCGTGTATAGTAAACGTTTATCACCACCGGCGTTAGGAACTTGATTCTTCGTTGGGTAATTCTTACACCAGTTGTTCGACATTGACGGTGGTGGTGGGGGGGGTGGGGGTTGTGTGTGTGTCTTGGTATTGGGTTTTAAACTCACGTCTATTGGACAATTATACTATCCGTGTTCAAGATAAAAAGGAAACACCATTGTTGATTTTCTTTTAGTTTATTATTTTGGTGTCACAAATAGTTGGTCGTATAGATGTTCTAATATTTTAGGTGTCCTGTAGACTACTAACCCTTAGACCGAATTGACAGATAAATCATTTCTTTCGTTCCATTTCCTTATTTGAAACCTATTCAAACAGTTTATAAATAAAGAAACGACTCCGTCTGTATTTTTTCTCTAATACCATAATAATCGGACACACCACCACTCTCTATCATTTGAACTTTCCTCCCACCATTTACTCGACGGACCCCTGTTAATCGAGAATGAATAGTCGACAAACCCCTTTCTCAGAAGAAAAAGACCATTAAGATCCCTACTACTATCCTAGACGACCCGTTTTTCTTCATTTCGTTAAATACATGTGAGAGTAATCTTAATGTTGGCCTGGCGTGACACTAATAAATAGACAAAAGGAAAACATCTAATTCCTCATTCCCAGTACAGGTAATTGGAGAGAAGTAAGGGTGAAGGTCTTTTTACGGACTGACACAACCACGATTTATTTACTAACAGTCTATAAATGATGTACCTACTTTATTATTGGGTCAATCATGATAACATATTACCACGTCGACCCACGATCTATTCTGTGGAACGGTCATCTCTCAACCGACTTACAATTTCTGAGAGAAGGGTTGAGGACTGGAACAATTGGAGTCTCTAAAGTGGTTTGATAGGTCTCTGTAGTATTGTGTGAGTACGTAAACGGGTCATTTACTGAATATTTTAAAAAAACAATCAACGTAAATATTGACAATCTCTTAGACAACTCTCAAGGGGAGTAGACAGGTAGATGTACCAAGTCATTGTGTGTCTACGATATTATACACGAGTAACCTGTAATAACTAACGACTATAAGTGTAAACTACGTATTGTATTTGCATACATTGTATGTATATACATTATATGTGTATAAATTTTATATCGTTTCGGTACGAAAGAGATGTAAATGGTATTAAAGGTGGTATGGATCAACCTAGAGTATGAAGAAATTATGTCAGTTGGTGAAGTCTTCACAGTTAGTTACTTGATCGATCTAATATGTCATCGTCTCGGTGGAAAACTTTATTCATAGTAAGTCTTAGGAGACAGAGGTTCTAGTGGACTCATATACCTTCTTCGGACCTTTCCTTTTTATTTTCGTTTTTATAAAGACCCATTTTTTAACCTTTTATACTTGTGACCTTTTATGGTACCTGTAATAAGAGTTACAGTTCAAAAATACTACTCAACATTAAAAGGATCAATTTTAAAAAAACGATACGTACGATAAAAGAAAACGTTACATAAATGTCAGTAGAAGACTGAAGGATTCGAAACAAAGGTAATTATGGAATTACGGTATTACTACTAAAGTAAAGGTTTTATTTGAAGAATACATTAAGAAAGATTCTTTTCAAAAGAGTAAAAGAATAAGAAAACGTTAAAACCGTTAGGACAACAGTAAATAAATCACTCATGATAAAAGTCTTTCGAGTCCTTTGTTAAAATTCTTTTATCTCTATTTTTCTTTAAACGTTTTTATAAGAATTTTTGGTTATTTGGGCGGGGTTTTTTTTAGGGACGGTTTCCAATTATATAACTTCAAAAATCACAATTGACTTACTAAAACTTATAAATATCTGACTAGTATTGTAGTCTATTAGTACAGTGACTGTCTTTTTATTTACTAGATAGTAACGTCTGAAACTGACACACCTGGTGTTGTTTGAGACCTTTTAAGAATTTCTCTACCCTTATGGTCTGGTGGACTGGACGGAGAACTCTTTAGACATACGTCCAGTCCTCCGTTGTCAATCTTGACCTGTACCTTCTTGTCTGACCAAGGTATAGTCCTTTCCTCATGAATTTCAACATATAACAGGGGGACGAATAAATTGAATATACGTCTCATGTAGTACTCTTTACGACCCGACCTACTTCGTGTTCGACCCTAGTTCTAACGACCTTCTTTATAGTTATTGGAGTCTATACGTCTACTGTGTCGGAATACCGTCTTTCTCTTCTTGATTTCTCGGAGAACTACTTTCACTTTCTCCTCTCACTTTTTCGACCGAATTTCGAGTTGTAAGTCTTTTGATTCTAGTACCGTAGCCCAGGGTAGTGAAATACCCTTTATCTACCCCTCTGTCACATTTGTCGCTGTCTGAAATAAAAAGACCCGAGGTTTTAGTGACGTCTACCACTGAGATCGGTACTTTAATTTTCTGTGAACGAGGAACCTTCTTTTCGATACTGGTTGAATCTGTCGTATACTTTTTCGTCTCTGTAATGAAACGGCTGTTTTCAGGTAGATCAGTTCCGATACCAAAAAGGTCATCAGTACATACCTACACTCTCAATCTGGTATTTCTTTTGACTTGCGACTTCTTAACTACGAAAATTTACACCACGACCTCTTCTGAGAACTCTCAGGGAACCTGACGTTCCTTTAGGTTGGTCAGTTAGGATTTCCTTTAGTCAGGACTTATAAGTAACCTTCCTGGTTATGACTTCGACTTTGAGGTTATGAACCCGGTGGACTACACTTCTTGAGTGAGGAACCTTTTCCGGGACTACGACCCTTTCTAACTTCTGTCCTCCTCTTCCCCTACTGTCTTCTACTCTACCAACCTACCGTAGTGGCTGAGTTACGTGTACTCAAACTTATTTAAGGACCTCAACCACTACCTGTCCCTCCGGACTGCACGACATCAGGTATCCCACCGTTTCTTAGTCTGTGATGTCTCGTTGACTCGACTTGACTTGACTTGACTTGGTAACGTCCTCTTTTATCTGTTCGATATTTTTCTTAAAATAAAATCTCCAACCTGAAATAGGTCGAAATATAGAGGATAATGATGTGGATAGTGATAGAATATTTGTTTAACTTATTCTTTCATATACCTTATTTATCGATAATAGGTGAGTGAAGGATGGGTCTGGAACATTGAAATTCATGGACCTAGGAGGGTAAATGGTAGTCCGGTTACCGGGTATTTCCGGTTCGTATGAGGAGAAGATAAACATCGTTAATTAGTCCTAGAGGGAACGACATAAGAAAAAAAAAAAAAACCAGTATGACACGAAGTACTCCCTAGAAGGGACTGTTCCTCTTGGGTACGGGGGATGGAAACCTTGTATTTTAGAATTGGTGACCTGACGGTTCCTTCAGAAAAACGATATAAGAACTGTAACGAGGGTGAAACAAGGTCTAGACTCGTCGAGTTCGGGAGACTGAGACTTGAATAACTACCCAGAATGGACATAAGAAACCTGAACTACCGTCTGGCACCCGAGTCCTGAAAGAGGCCAGAAACCAACCCTGAGTAAAGAGACCGACGGGGTCGAGAAAGTGACCTTATGTTTGAGACCGGGCAGGACCAAACAGTTTACAGGTCTCACCGATTTGAGTTTCCGACTCACCAGTTTACGACTCACTTGTTTAGTCCATTTTCGTTCATTCTTTTAGATCCGACAACGTTGGTAAATTCCTGTCAAAGGACCACAGGACGAGAGTCCCTATCACCGGATTTTGGAAGATAAGTACGTAATAAAGTCGTTTGTAAATGACTTACAAATCATACTCATACCTGGGTTGAGTGTAACCTCTACCCCTATCTTTCTCTTTTTCCATACTATCAAAATAACCTCTCGTGTCTCGTGTCGTACCCGCGAACACTTGGTCACCAGGGGTGTCACACTAGACATAGGTCTCGGTTCCATTTGTGAATCTACTTGACACTCTAAAGACTACCTCTCCTGTAAACTTTACCGAGGACTCACTGACCACAGACCCGGTACGAACAGGAGGACGAGAGATACGTAGGGCCGGAACTACTATTTGAGGTCCAATGTTGCTTCTGGACCGTGTTGTTTTATTTATTTATTTATAATTTCTTTTATTCCCCTCAGTCTATGAGGGAGGAGACTCAAGGATATTTGAAGATATGTCACGATAGTGTCTGGGGGTCCGTTGAGAAACAATATGAAGGTATCTGACTCAAACCATCACCCTCTCATCACCCTGTCATGACAAAAACCATCACCCTCACAGATGAAAATAAAAACAAAACAAAAAGAGTAGAAACGTTTGATTAAATCTCGGATCAAATCAAGGATCCACCGTGACAACCATTTCTTGTACGAACGGTTACGTCCTCTACGTTCACTATACCCAAGCTAGAGACCCAACCCTTCTGAGGGACCTCCTCCTTTACCGTTGGGTGAGGTCAAAAGAGAAAATCTTTTAAAGTGTCTGTCTCCTCGAAGTCCGATATCAGGTACCCCAGTACTTTCTCAGTCTGTATTGACTCGTATGCGCATGCATACTTACTTTCTGTTTACAACTTCTTTATTTACTTATCTGTCTTATTTACGTCACTTATCCTTTTACTTTACTTATCTTATCTTGACACTACTCAAGTGTCACGAGTCGTCTGATCGTAGATAAATCCGTTTAAACGACACCCAGGGGATACATTTTTCGTTACTCCAAAAGGAAAGTAAAACAAGAAGAACGGTCTCTTGTACCGAAACACTGGTACCTCTCACAACAGAGACTGGAGATGGTAGGTCTTCCATGTGCATGGTCACACGTAGGGTCTGACCCTAAAGTTCTGTACTTCGGTGTTCGTCGTAAGAGAAGCAGACCGGTAAGATCGAGAATCCTCGAACAGAATTCCCCAGGGTCAGGTATTCACCGGAAACAACAGAGGCAGAAGTAACGAAACAGTTCATGACCTTTTCAGGGTAAGGTCATCGTGGACGGAGGACGGTGTCTAATTACGTAGATATCAACTTCCGAAGAGTACAAAGGTACTTACTGGTCTCTGTGACAAAGGTAATTTATTTAAATTTTTTTAATAGATAAATAAACCGACACTGACAGAATCGACACCGTACGACCCAAAAAACAACTTCGTACGTCCAAAGAGAGATCAACGACACATATCCGAATCAATGGGGAGTCGTCCACCCTAGAATCAAGGGACTGACCCCTACCTTAGATACAGGGGACTTAACGTTCCTTCTAAGAATTGGTGACCTGGTGTTCCCTTCAGGGAAGTGATGTATCAAGAATGGTAGACATTGTTCGTTTCGGAGGAGAAAGGATCCGATTGACCCTTAATTAAAAGACCTAGAACACTCCCGTCGTTGATAAAAAAAGGTGACATAACACCCTACGGAGAACAAAGGGAACCAATTCGGTATTTTTCCCAATGACCAGACTCAGTGATAATTCTAATGATATAGGGTGAGTAGTTACCGGTCTACTACCTAGAAAACTTAACCTTTTCGAAGGTATAAACTTTTTTCTTAAAAAACTGACGAGATTAGGATTCGTTAACAGAATGGGATATCTCTGGTATAATATTTACCTATATTTCTTCACGTTATATTGCTGATCGGAATTCTGGGGAAACGACGACGATTCAACGAAGTCAGCACAGGCTGAGACACGCTGGGGTATCTGCCGTCGGGTAGTCCGAGGGGGTAGGGACTCTAAGAGGTCCGTTATTGTGACCTCACCCAACGGTAAAGGAAGAGATTAGGTACTTTCACTTTTCACTTTCACTTTCAGCGGGTCAGTACGGGATGAGAATCGCTGGGGTACCTGACGTCGGATAGTCCGAGGAGGTAGGCACCCTCAAAGGTCTGTTCTCATGACCTCACCGCACGGTAACGGAAGAGGCTTCTGGGGAAATTGTTCTACTTTGTTTGTTTGTTTACTTGTCTTTTACCTTATAATGAGTCGGTATTTTTTCTTTAGTTTAGCACGTTAAACGTCTCTACACCTCCCCGAATCTCTGACAGTATGTCTTACTTTATTCAGACTTTCTCTTTTCGTTCATAGTATATTATAACGAATATACACCTTAGACCTTTTTTACTATTTCTACTTGAATAAACGTTTCGGTTTTATCTTTGTGTCTCTTACCCACATACCTATGACGCACAACCCCCTCCTGATGATCCTACTTAACCCTCAAACCCTAACTGTGTAAGTGTCATGGTTCATATTTTATCTATTAATTATTCTCGGATGATATATCATATCCCTTGGGACGAGTCACGAAAACCCACTGGATTTACCCTTCCTTTATATTTTTTCTCCCCGATATACATATGTATACCGACTAAGTGAAACGACATGTCTTCTTTGAGTGTGTTGTAAAATTTCGTTGACGTGAATTTTTAATTATTTTTTTTCTTTCAAAACGATACAATTTAACTTGCTATTTTAAAGTAACTGATAGATCTAGTAAAGGTTTATTTTATTTTATATCTGTGTAACTAATAATTTGGATTCAAACAGGTGAAAACCGAAGAGTACTGTCTTTTTGATTTCTATAAATCAAAAATTACTAGTATAGAAGACGATGTAAAATTTTGTAACAATATAACACTCCTTTACATAGAATGATTTTTTACATTTTGTATAAGTGTTTTACGACCATAACAAAAACGACAAGTCAGCGAGTCAGTACAGGTCAAGAAACGCTGGGGTACCTGACGTCGTGTGGTCCGAAGGGACAGGAAGTCGTAGAAGGCCTCGAACGAGTTTGAGTGTAGGTAACTCAGTCACTACGGTAGGTTGTTAGAGTAGGAGGTAGTAGGGTAAGAAAAGGACGGAAGTTAGAAAGGGTCGTAGTCCCAGAAAAGGTTACTCAGTCGAGAAACGGAGTCCACTGGTTTCATAACCTCGAAGCCGGAGTCGTGGTCATGGAGGTTACTTGAAAGTCTTAAATAAAGGAAATCCTAACGGACCAATATAAAGGAATGTTAGGTTCCCTGAGAGTTCTTAGAAGAGATTGTAGTGTCAAGTTTTCGTAGTTTAAGAAACTGTGAGTCGAAACGAATGCCAGGTTGAGAGTATAGGTATTTGCTGATGACCTTTTTGGTATCGAAACTGATATACCTGGATATGACTGTATTGTCAAGTGTTGACCAGTGAAGAATAAAAATTGATCTTTAGTTCAATCTATTTACAATTCTTAAGATTAATTATATATATTAATTTTGATGATGATTATCTTTATAATATTATTTCCTTTGTGAAGGTATATGTCCTTTTTATTCCATACATAAAACCCATTCCTTTCGATACTTTTGAATTCTATGTAAAACAACTTCTTTTATTTCATTGAAACAGGATTTCGACTAATAAAATCTTACCCTTTCTCTTGTTCTCTCTTTGATTTCACTTGTATGTCAATATCTTTAAAACATTTTTTTCTTAGAATCCTTTCCTTAAAATACACACTAGTCTGACCCATTCTAATTTTCCTAAATAATATTCTCAAAATTTACATTTGAAATTACAGTTATCGTATAAATGTATTTTAACCTTGAATTAAAAGAAAGTAAAAGAAAATAACAATTCTCATGTTTCAAAAGAAGCTAATAATGAGAAAAGAACTTTCTATAACATTTTCTTAAAGAAAATAGAAAATTTAACTAGACGGATCCTTTGTTTCTTAAACACAGAAAAGTATTATTAAAGGATACGAAGAACAATAGAAATAGTAACCAGAAACTATTGGATTCATTTGGTTCAGACGAGTTATCATTTTCTCGATTCAAAACGAGTCTTAATACATCGGAAGATGTAAACGGAAACTTTAGAAAATAACAATAAAACCAATTTACCTATTCATCCATGACAAAGTATTACTAGATACTAAGGAAAATTAGTTCACATACTTTAGAAAGTATAAAACTGTGTGAAGGAGTTTAGTTTAAGATTTATTAAAAAAAAATGGAGTTTGATTGCCCTAAAAGGTCTCCCGGGGACCTTTTAAAATTTTCTAAACAAAAGAGAAGTATATTGTTATCTCTTCCTCTTATTCTCTCTCCCTTTACAATGTAATTAATCCGAATAAACCACGTAATTTGATGTACCTTTTGAAGAATCGAATATAACATACCCACTTACAATAATTATACGATTATAGACGAGATCATTAATATACTTTAAGGTTTTTTAAACTATGTAAGACTAAATTACAATGACATTAAGAATAATAGAATTTTACAACTCACAGTGTCTTTATTGATTTAAAGAAACAGTCAACTCAACGTTATTTGAAAGTAGACTAGAAATTGGTAACACTAAAATTCGGAAAACAGTACATATGTGTCAATGAGAAAATGAGACTAAGAAAACGTCTTCATAAAGACGAGGTTTCTTTAAGTATCTTTCCTAGGACTGTTCATGAGATCTTATGTCCAAAGACTACATAAATTCTTATATGGTGAATTGACCCATTCTTTAATGTCTTAAGACTTTGTTTGTTTTTTTTGACTACCGAAGTATTTTGACGATTGTTTTATAGTTCTAACTTCTCTTAATTAATAAACCCCGACTTACTTGACTGTTCCTACTAATATTAAAAATACTGAATTTTTAATAACGATCAAGAAATTGGAGAACAAAAGGTCTACATTTCTTTGGAAAGGAGATTTGATAGATACTGAATACCTTTAAATCATTTTATAGGAAAATACTTACTTCTACTTTGTTTAAAAAAAGGATATACTAAGGAGCCCTTAACTCACTGAAAATCCCTCATAAGAATAAAAGTACCATTACACCAATAATCGTATTCAAGTGATTCTAAAAATGAAATAAAATGAAATGTTATGACATAACCAAAACGGTGTGTAACTGTACTTAGGTGGTCAGAGACCGAAACTGACCTTACAGTATAAACCCTCTCTATATGTATGTATCTGATTTCCCTTAATGGTCCAACACGATCACCAATTCTTGGGTGGACGGTTACGTCCTCTGTGTTCTCTATTCTCAAGTCAGGGACTCAGTCCTTATAGGGGACCTCCTCCCGTATCGTTGGGTGAGGTTATAAGAACGGATCTCTTAGGTTACCTTTCGCCGCGGACCATACGATGTTAGGTATCCTAACGTTTCTCAGTCTGTTCTGACTTCGCTGAATCGTATGTGTGTGTATGTATCTGAATCGTATGTGTGTGTATGTATGTGTATGTTCTATACTGGTCTGTCGAAATTCTTTTATTCCAACTGAAATGTCTCGGTTATTTGGAAGAACCTTTTTAGACAGACCGTGAAAGAACTTCCCAAGTATCGTCGAAATGGTCCATTCATTCCATGAACGGAGGACTTTTTAGACATACGTTCAGTTCTTCGTTGTCAATCTTGGTCTGTACCTTGTTGTCTGATTAAGATTTAACCTTGACCCTTTCCCTATACAGTTCCGACGTATAACAGTAGGACGAATAAAATTAATATACGTCTCATGTAGTACGTTTTACGGCCCGACCCACTTCGTGTTCGATCTTAGTCCTAACGGTCCTCTTTATAGTTATTGGAGTCTGTGTGTCTACTGTGGTGACGATACCGTCTTTCGTTTCTTGATTTCTCGGAGAACTACTTTCACTTTCTCCTCTCACTTTTTCGACGGAACTTTGAGGGTTGTGACGTACCGTTTATCTACCCCTTTGTTACCTCTGTCACTCTCTGAAATAAAACCCCTCGAGGTTTTAGGGACGCCTAACACTGACATCGGTATTTTAATTTTCTGTGGACGAGGAACCTTCTTTTCGATACTGGTTGGATCTATCGTATAATTTTTCGTCTCTGTAATGAAACGACTGATTCCAGGTAGATCAGTTTCGATGACAAAAAGGTCATCAGTACATACCTACACTCTCAATCTGGTATTTCTTTCGACTTCCGACTTCTTTAATGCTAAAACTTGGCACCACAACCTCTTCTGAGAACTCTCAGGGAACCTGACGTTCCTCTAGGTTGGTCAGGTAGGATTTCCTTTAGTCAGAACTTATAAGTAACCTTCCTGACTAC
Source organism: Capra ibex (assembly GCA_006410555.1). Taxonomy (NCBI): domain Eukaryota; kingdom Metazoa; phylum Chordata; class Mammalia; order Artiodactyla; family Bovidae; genus Capra; species Capra ibex. Next base: position 75,024,153 of record SJYO01041852.1, read on the forward strand.
GACTTCGTCTTTGACGTTATGCAACCGATGGACTACTCTTGACTGAGTAAACTTTTCTGGGACTACGACCCTTTCTAACTTCCGTTCTCCTCTTCCACTACTCTCTCCTACTCTACCAACCTACCGTAGTGTTGAGTTACCTGTACTTAAACTCGTTTCAGGTCCCCGACCACTACCTGTCCCTCCGGACCACATGAGTCAGGTACCCCAGTCTGTACTGACTCGTTGACTTGAATTGACTTCCTTCCTTTGAGGGACCGTCCACGTCCTTGGAGTCCTATAAACCCCCTGGTTGTATTTTCTCCTTATCCGTAACTTTGAACTATTGTTGAGAAGCCGAACTGAAGGATCGGAGTTTTCCTAAAGATTTCCAGGTCAGACTCTAAGGAATACTTTTCAAGGTCGTTTCGTTTGTATGTTCTCGGATATACCGGCCAGTGATAACGACTTGAATACATTATTGATCCAGTTTACATAACTCTGATCTAAATTAAACGTTTGTTTAATCAGAATAACAACGATAGAAACTAATTTTTTTACCTTACAAATGTCTCTCTTTCTAATACAAAGTCACTATGTGGAAATACCTATAATCTAAGATCAAGACAATTAATGGCAACTCTAAAACAAAAGATAGACACTTGATTGACCTAGGACTTAAGAAGATAATTATCAAAGGAGGTTATGGACCGGAGTCGACAGATTTGATCGTAAAGGTTGAAAAGAGGGTTTGAATACTGAACTTTAGTAATTCTTTATTTTAATGGGAAAAGGGTTTCGGTACATTTCCTCAAGGGACCACCAGGTCACCAATCCTGAGTCCCGAAAGTGACGGCGGTTCAAGGCAGAAACCAACCCTATTATTCTAGGATTTTGGGAGTACCGTGTTGACCCTCTTTTTTTTTTTTCGTTTCGATACTCTTGATTTCAACCTATTGAACTGTCTTTGTAGTATCTTTAGTGTTGTCGAGTGTTTATTTGTCAGAAGAACGGACAACGAAACACACGGTGAATCTTTCTAGTGTCTGTAAGTTTGGCATTTGGTCCCTTTAGTCAGTGTAGCAGTGACGGAAAGGGGATGGATAGACTTCCACGAAACTCGGACCGTAGATCTTTATAAGAGTTGACCGATAGCCGTTTTGAGTCTCTGCCCAAATGTTAACGACGTTAGTATTGACAACAAAGAAAGAAAACAAAGGTATAATTACGGAATGATTAATGGACTAAAGAGTGTGTTATATCTGAATTGAAACCCTAGGGTCGATGGTAGTGGTGGTGGATTTTACTCTGTATATAAACTAACTTGAGTACGTAAAAGTTGTGATCCTCTAATTGACCGTATAACTAATAAAATTTAATTTCAAGGAATTCTTTGTCGACCACGATCTTCTTGTGAGACTGGGAGGAAACAGGAACACTTTCGTCCTTTATTTAAAGGGTACACTTTCTATGAGAAGGACATGGTCCTCTTTTTTTCCCTGTAGGAACTGTACTCTCTGTCTCTTAAATCCCGGTTCTTTCTACTTATTTATTTGATGACGAAGTGATTATATGATGGGGTCCGGGTTTGGGGAAACAGAATAGTTAAGAAGTGTTTACCTAAAAATAAAACGGATTTTCAATATTTGACTCGAAAAGAACATCGAGTCACGATTTCTTAGACGAACCACTATGTTCTCTGAGCCCAAGTAAGGGTCCTAACCCTTCTAGGTAACCTCTTCCTTTACCACTGAGTGAGGTCATAAGAACGGACCCTTTAGAACACCTCTCCTTGGATCACCCGAGGATGTCAGGTACCCTGGGGTTTCTCAGTCTATACTGAATTACTGACGACGACGACGATTCAGTGAAGTCATCACAGGCTGAGACACGCTGGGGTATCTGCCGTCGGGTGGTCCGAGGGGGTAGGGACCCTAAGAGGTCCGTTCTTGTGACCTCACCCAACGGTAAATGATTTGTTGTTGTTTTTTGAGACAAAACCAGTGAAACTCAGAATATAAAAACACCCTGAGGACATACATACTTTAATTTAAACAAAAAGAGGACAAGTAGATAGAATATAGTCGAATTAATAATCCGGTTGATTTCTTGGTCCTTCTCTTCTGTCCTATGTAAGAGGAGGGGATATGGAACTACGACCATGTGTGATTACGGTAACAGGATATCTCTGTCTACCTAGGTCTTTAAATTACGGTACAAGTCTGTAGAAACAAAAAGAGGGGGGTCTCGCTCTCAGTAATGTAGTCTGCTCTAGTAACATCTTATGTGTCTCTGTCTCCAACTCTCCCTTATTCAAGAATGTCGTTCGATCCCCATTTCACTGTGACGGGAATAAAAGGACTGTCAAAAGTCCTACCTCGTCGTAGAATCGGTTCCATAAGGGTGGTTTTTCGACTTGGACTCAGTAGTCGGATGTTACATCCGTCTAAATAACCCCCTTTATAAGGAATACATACCTTGACCTCTTAAACCTTTTCGTTTTATCTTTTCCTCTCACACCCGTTAACTCCAAATTAGGACAACCCCTTGGAAACTCTTCAATACGTCTTATAGACGGACTTTGTACTCTTTCCCCCTTTATAAATAACTGACGGATGACTAGGGATAACCCGTTCTCTAATAAAAAAGTAACACCACTATTTCTTTCGAACCACGTCTTTCACCTCGTCTTCACTCCTTTACATTCAAATATGGACAAACGTCGGCCAACGACGACGTTATTGACCCCATCTTGTCGCCTGGAGGTTCTACACTCGTAAGACCTAAAATGATTACCATTCAAAGTTTTCCAAGTATTGTTAACGTCCCAACCATCTTAAAACGGCAACTCCGAAGGTAAAATTTTAAGTAAAGTAAATAAATTCTCAACACCGAAGGTGCCCAAATTTCTGGCACGTAATTTTGGACCAGAAGTTGAAAACGTTTTCAATTAACCGAATTTCTCCATGAACAAGTTTGTTCTTTTACTTAAACAAATAACATGATCTGATTCGTAAGGAAACGAATATTTATAAAGACGTAAACCCAACTATTCCTAGAGTACTTAAGTTCACCGTATACCTCCTCTTTTTATTGTTGGTGTTTTCTTTAAAAAAATGAAGTAGAGGTTTTTGTTCACTAAAACTAACAGTAAGGGTCTTCTGTTTAAGACATGCTAAATATTTGCGACCGATGGAGAACCGCACGAAGTAAATAAAATGGGAAAAAAAAAAAAAAAAACCGTCGAGGATATCTATTTGACCTCAGGGTGAAAGGGACTTGTGTAACTAAATGCAGTCAAGACCCAACCCAGGTCTCTGGTAATGTCGTTTGTGAATGACAAAAAGTAGTCAATGTTCTTTATCTACTCTCTAAACCTGGCGTACTAATTACGACTTCTGTTTGAAAAATTCGGTTACTTTGTACTACTTCACAGTTTTTACTCTGTCGTCTATAAGACCTAAAGGTGTAAATTCGTTTATACTTGAGTCGTTTTTTAAATTAAGGGAAAGATCCTTCGATAGTCCATTTCCTACGTATAGATAACTAAAGTAACATCACCATAAGATTGCTAAGATTATGACATCACCATAGATCTTTCTATTCAAAAAATTTTTTTATTAGAAAAATAAAACTTTATTAAAACTTAATATTTACAACGTTTGTATTATGTCGAAACCCCATGGGAAGTAAGTACAAAGGAAACAACATGGTAAAATATAGGAACACCATGTGACCAGTTTCGATTCTTTGGTTGTAACCGTGTGATGATGATCAAATAAACTTAAAGTTGTCAAAAGAATGAATAACAGGAGAAAATCGGGGTCCTCAGTTAGGTCCAATGGTGTAACGTAAATCACCAGTACAGAGATGTAAAAGGAGACCAGACACTGTCAAAGAGTCAAAAGGGTCACAAGTACTAGAACTTTAAATACCTCTTACGATCAGACGATAAGTTATTAGGAGTTAAATCCAAACTTTTTACAAAAGGAATACTAGCTTTTGGTACACTTGGAAACCTTCCTTATGGTTTCTCCACTTCACGGAAAGAGGAGTGCAGCATAGTCCCTCAGGTACTATAGGTGCACTGTAGTGTGACTACTATAATTGGAAATTATATTAACAAATCTATTCTTTTACAAACGGTCTAAAGAGATACCACTTCAATGATAAAAGTGGTTTTAACCTGTGAAACTCCTTTATAAAGTCCGATCTAGTTACGGTGTCCTCTGTCAATTCGACAATCACTTTGGTTTCACACCTCCATAGAACAGTATATGACACAAACGTAAAATCTTATTCATTTAAACTTTGTAAGTCGATCACCTTAATATTTGTCTAAAAAAAATTAGTGAGGAGGGACCTTAAAAAAAAAAAAAAACCAACGCGACTAAGAAGCAACGACGTACGTCCGAAAGAGTTCAACGTCGTTCTCCCCGAGGAGAGATCAACGACACATACCCGACGAGTAAAACCACCGAAGAGAACAACACCTCGTGTCCGAATCAATGGGGTATCGTACACCTTAGGAGGCCCTGGTCTCCAGTTTCGGTACGGGGGACGTAACCGACCGTATAAGAATTGGTGCTCTGGTGGTTCCTTCAGGTTTTTTAATAAATCAATTAATTAATTTATTGAAAAAAAAAAAAAAAAAAAACCGGTGTAGTGAATCGTATGCCCTAGAATCAAGGGATCAGTCCCTACCTTGGGTACAGGGGACGTAACCTTCACTTCATAAAAGTGGTGACTTGGTGGTCCCTTTAGGGGACTTTAAAAATTTAGTATATAGTGTCTCGTACAATATTATCGTGTTACCAATTTTCAGTAAAGAAGACCCAATCTCAGGGGTTCAAAGTTATAAACCACTTGAAACCCTTCAAGGAATTAGAGAAACGTGAACGAAGGAATAAACATTGGAATTTTTCATGGTGTTTCCATTATTGTTTATGCAAGTGTCTCTACCAACTTTCTAACTTACTCAGTTATAAACATATTGAGAATCTTCTCTCGGACCTAAAACCGTGGTTGAGTAACACGACGTAGAACCCCACCCATGTCTCCGAATCATTGAACTGTTACCATACACTGTTAATTATTTAATTTGTCGGAGAAAGTATAAGTGGGTCTTGGGACACATGAGAATATTGAACAGTCGATGGTACAAACAACTTCTTTTTTTCGTTTAAAAGTCACTGAACAATTTAGACACGACATCTGTTTTCAATTCTCTCTAATCTCCTTTTTATTAGAGAAGTACGGAAAGACTGAAAATATTTGAAATCTTTGACTCGGACGTAATGAATATTAATCTTTTGTTTTGTTGTCTAAAATGTTGAAAATTTCTGATTGAAAACATATGGACCGGACAAAGGGTACTTTAGGGCGTTTTATTAACTATTGTTCCCTTCTTTATTGTGTTTAAGGTTAATAAGGACTCGAACAGTGGTATAAAATATCGGAAATATAACAAAAAGTAAAAATTGCGAATTATGTTTATAATACTGAGTCTGGTAATCTTAGACGGGGTTTAGGCCCTCTGGACCCAAGTCAGGGACACAACCCTTCTAGGACACCTCCTCCCGTACCGATGGGTGAGGACATAAGAACGGACCTCTTAGGGTACCCGTCTCCTTGGACCTTCCGATGTCAGGTACGTCAGTTTCTCAACCTGTCTGACTTGTTGAAAGTGAAAGTTATGTTTACAATTATGAGGAAATTACAGGGTCACAGTCTTAGTATGACTTTTTGTGATCTTATAAAAATTTCTGTCAACAAGTAAAATTATTCTGAAAAGGTTATTTATTCCACTTCTCATAGCTTAAGTTTGAGAAAAGATTGTCTACTCTACTAACTTTCATTCCGATGTTTTATTTAGTTACTATCCAGACTTTTCATCGTTGTTTTTCGTTTGTTCGTTTTGGTGGGTTTAGGGTACATTCACGTAGAGGATCATCTCACATTGACACGTAAGAAAAACTTTTTAGATTATGTCTTTAAAAAATTTATATTTTTCTTTTTAACTCTACACTTGTAGAGGTAATGAAAAAAAATAGCATTTTAAATTTTGTCTATCTCAAACACAAGTCCAATATAACTTTTTTTGATAAAGATAAAGTAGACAAAGTGTTTGTAAATATTCCGTATATAAAGGTCAGTTGAGAGTGTGTACAATTGAGTGAAGAGTATTGGTGACACTCCACTCGTTCCTTTGCAAATTGTCACACATCCAAGTCAAGTCAAGTTAAGTCAGCGAGTCAGTACAGACTAAGAAACACTGGGGTACCTGACGTCGTATGGTCCGAAGGGACAGGTAGTGGTAGAGGGTCTCAAACGAGGTTGTGGTGTCAAGTTTTCGTTGTCAAGAAGCCACGAGTCGAAAGAAATGTCAAGTTGAGAGTGCAAGTATGTGCTGATGACCTTTTTTATATCGAAACTGATATGTTTCGAAACAACTGTGTCATTACAGAGACGAAAAATTATACGACAGATCCAACCAGTATCGAAAAGAAGGTTCCTCATTCGCAGAAAATTAAAGTACCGACGTCAGTGGTAGACGTCACTAAAACCTCGGGGGGTTTTATGTCAGACAGTGACAAAGGTAACAAGGGGGTAGATAAACGGAACTTCACTGTCCTGGCCTACGGTACTAGAAGCAAAAGACTTACAACTCAAAATTCGGTTTAAAAAGGGAGAGGAGAAAGTGAAAGTAGTTCTCCGAGAAATCAAGAAGAAACGAAAGACGGTATACCTACCACAGTAGACGTACAGCCTCCAATAGCTTTAAAGAGGACCGTCAGAACTAAGGTCGGACACGAAGTAGCTCGGGTGGTAAAGTGTACTACATGAGACGTATATTCAATTTATTCGTGTTATATGTCGGAACACACATCCATTGTCTATCGTCACTTTCACCGTAGCGACATCCGACCGACCGACACCCTACACTCAATAGTGGGTGACTCAACCCGACGGGTCTCGGGACAAGGATCTACGGACAGGGATCCGGTCTCCGGTGAAAAAAGAAGAAAATGGTGAGAGTATTATAAGGTGCAGAGGTCCTCCAGACTTAGGTTGGACCTCGAAAACAAGTCAACGATTTAACACAGATTGAGAAACGTTAGGGTACCTGGCGTCGTGTGGTCCGAAGGGACAAGAAGTGGTAGAGGATCTCAAACGAGTTTGAGTACAGGTAACTTAGATACTACGGTTGGTCGGTAGAGTAGGAGATCACGGGGAAGAGGAGGACGGGAGTTAGAAAGGGTCGTAGTCAGAAAAGGTTACTCAGTCGAAAAATGTAGTCCACTGGTTTCATAACCTCGAAGTCGTAGTCAGGAAGGTCAATTATAAGTCCTAACTAAAAGGAATCTTAACTGACCAAACAAGAGGAACGACAGGTTCCCTGAGAGTTCTCAGAAGAGGTTGTGATATCAAATTTTCGTAGAGTCGGTTGGACCTCTCGATGTGAATTTGGAGATCTGAAGTACAATCCAGTCACGTTCTCGAGATTTTGAAGACTACTTTTTTATCATTTCCGTAGTCCACTTTTTTGACTTTAAAGAGTAGTCTTTTCTCTCTGTAGTCATAAAGTTCTTTTTCCTCCTGGTTGTGACTACAAGGGGGAAGTCACTTACCTTGTCCTACAATACACATAAAAGTACAAATAAAGTAAGCACGTGTAGGCACCATCCCACGATACGACGTCTTTCGTACGAAAACACAGGTACTCGATAAAACAGCTTTCCGTCTGGTCTTCTCCTCTGGGACTGGTCGAGCGGGTGTCGAAGTCTCACTGGTGGTTAGGGTATAAGAGTCTGGTTGAGACTTGGGAAGAACCCACCTTTTCCTCTAGAGGGAGCTTAAAACTTTCAAGGTCACAACGATTCTCTTATAACTCAACTCGTTCTGTGTTTTATGATCTAGAAAATGTCGGGAGTCTAAAGTGACTTTAATTGGGTCTTAAGTCGAAAACTGTGACTAGGGTCAAGAGTACATACTTTTATCGTTTTAACTCATATCTCTCCGTCTTTATATATCTCCGTCCCCTATCTATTGATTTGTTTTAGATGGACGAAAGGAAAGAAATTAAGGAGGACAAACTCCTCATTTCTTTTGGTTCAGAGAGAGATTCTGGTAGAGGGGTTGGGACACCCCCAGAGAGGGGTCACAGGGGTCTCGAAAGGGGAGAGGGACGGGGCGCTGGTCCCACCGGACTCTGCGTGTCGCGGGTAAACCCGACCTCGGGGTCGCACCACCTCCCTCTGTCAACGAACTGCGCTGCCAGTGCCTGCAGACCGTGCAGGGGATTCACTTCAAGAACATGCAGAGCGTGAAGGTGACGCCCCCGGGCCCCCACTGCGGCCAAGCCGAAGTCATGTAAGCGGCACCTCTGTTGCTGTCCTCGTCGTCACCACCCACCGTGCCGATGCCCCCACCCCACCCCTCAAATGGACCCCCGCCTCACGTAGATTCTTCCTCCTCTCTGTAGAGCCACTCTCAAGACTGGTCAGGAAGTGTGTCTCAACCCCGCCGCCCCCATGGTTAAGAAAATCATCGATAAGATGCTAAACCAGTGAGTTGTGGTTTTTATTCATCGTGTGACTAGAGTCATTCTGCCTGCTGAAAATTATATCGGAGAAACCTAGGATTTAGCTGAAGGAATGAAAAATCACTATTTCAGAATTAAATTTGCCATTAAGGTCATTAATCTGCTCTGATGCCAGAAGGACATTGCCAGTGCTTTCCATCGTGGCCCTTGACTCTCCCCATTCAAATGAAAGTAGGTTAAACTGCTTTCATTAAAATTCTCACTGGTGTTGGACAGTTTAGTTCAGTCAATCAGTGGTATCCAACTCTTTGCAACCCCATGGACTGCAGCAGGCCAGGCCTCCTTGTCCATCACCAACTCCCAGAGTTTACCCAAACTCATGTCCATTGAATCCGTGATGCCATCCAACCATCTCATCCTTTGTCATCCCCTTCTTCTGGCTTCAATCTTTCCCAGCATCAGGGTCTTTTTGAATGAGTCAGCTTGTCCCATCAGGTGGCCGAAGTATTGGAACTTCAGCTTCAGCATCAAATAGAATTGGCTATTTGTAGCCAGTAATACCGTGAATACTGCAGGCCCCACCTCCATTCCTAATAAGAGTATCAGAGCCTAGAGGCATCTGCCACACAGTATAGCAGGTGGCAGGCAGTAACCACTTGATGCCAGGCTGGGAAGACTGGACTCAGAAATCTCTGGAACCCAGGGAGAGGGAAAGGAGAAGAGTGCTGTTTCAGTCTTCTGGAGCAGCTACTAAGGAAGACCTTTTCTTCTTGCAGGGCCAGCTCCAACTGACCAGGTGGAAAACGGAAGCTCTTGGATGGCTGTTCCAGAAGCAGACCCTGCCCCTACAGGAATCAAAGAGGGAAAAGAGGAATCACCAGTTCCTAAGGCCACCTGGATCAGGCTTAATATGTTTGAACATCTCTTAGCAGGGTTCTTCCACTTATTTATTTACTTATTTATTTATTTATATGTTGCTTGGGTTTCAAAGATTCTATGTTACTGTTTATATGTGACATGATTAAGGATGTGATCAAATCTACTTGCACATCCTATCATTATTGGTATTATTTATTTTATGAGAAAAAAGTTTATTTAGTCCTGATTCTTACTGAGTTTGAAGTAGAAGGTTTGCAAATGTTTGCCAGTCATTAAATTAATATTTCTGAGGAGCCCACTTTATGCCAGCCCTTCTGGCAGAAACTGGAGGATCGAAACAGATAGTGAACTCATTGTCGGGTAGGGGGATGCATGTTTTTGTAAATGATTTTGTAAATGCATGTGTTTGTAAGTGTTTAAAAGAATGTTGGTTATTTACTGAAATGATTTCACAGTATGTGGTCAGCATTTCTCATGTTGAAACTTTAAGAGCTACAATGTTCTTAATACCCTTTGGACATGTTATGTCTTTCTTGTAAGGCACAATGCCTTGTTTCATGTTAATTACACAGTGCTTTTCTATGTCTGAGAAAAGAGAAGTTTAAATATTTATTGATGTTTCTACAAAGAACATGAAAATAAAATATTTCAAACTAAACACTGTTTATTTCATTTTTTCCTGAGGAAAATAATTCTACCTTTACTGGATAAATCCGATGATTTACATCAACGTTTCCTAGCTTCTTTTTCTCCTCTTGGACATTCATTTGCTACACAGATAAATCAAACTATAAGTTATACTTAATTTCATCTTCTGATAGCTGTCACATCCCTTGTCTCTTACCAACCCAAGAATGTGCTTTTCCAAACAGTGCACTGGCCCCTTCCCCTTAGTATGAGGGTCACTATAATATTATGAGAGCAATAATAATATATTGCTGTTTTTTATAAGGAGCTTCTTGCTACCTTGCTACTCAAGTATACCTCTTTAAAAATTTCTTTTTTGCAGCTCAATTCCAGAAAAATATAAATCAAAGGTTAAATAGACTGAGTAGAGGTCGTCTTCGATCAGGAACTATAAAGACTTTTTCGTACATGTCCCTGTAATTCTAAAAAAAGATATACCAATTTATTAATCATGAAGGAGTATACAGACTCACAGTACCTGTAATAGAAAATTTTATATCACTACAAAAAGTTTGTCTTAAAAAACCGGTGAAGTAAAAAATTAACTTCCTATTAACGAAATGTCTTAAAACAACAAAAGACAGTCTGTAGTTGTTCTTAGTGGGTATCCATGTAGGTACAGAGGAGGGAGGGTTTTGAGGGAGGGTAGACGAAGGGGTAGGGTGGGGAAAACTAACAATGTCTCGGGGACAAACTCAAGGGACTGAATATGTCGTTTAAGGGTGACCGACAGATAAAATATACACCACAACATTCACAGGTACAATGAGAGAGACATGTAGAGTGGGAACGGGAGGGGACGAGGGAGGTACAGGTATTTAGACAAGAGATACAGACACAGAGGTAACGACGGAATGTTTATTTAAGTAGTCATGAGAGAACTAACGTATATTTACACAGTCATATACTATAAATATAAAGAGAAAGACTGAATGAAGTAAGACATATTATCAGAGATCCAAACATGTGGAAGTTTGTCTGAAATTTCATTGGAAATTCACCTCACAAAGTCATATCTTAAAAGTAGTAAAATAAATTTATAATTGTAAGTATTATAAATAGACACTATTATGCCTAACTATAAATAACTCGCAAAGATTTTTAGTAGTGAAAATTTAGAGTATTGTGGGAATACTTCAGTCATTCAAATTATAGGAATATCTATGTTTTTCAACTCCAAATTTCACTTGACTAAACGGGTACTAGTATACTACCTTACGGACTTGGTCCTGACCCTTGGGGTAGACCTAGAACTAAGAAGTTTCGGGGACTACAACTAAGAAGATTTTGGGGACTAGAACTAAGAAGTAAGACGAAAACCGATAACAGTATTAAAACATTTCGTTCTACACGAAAGTAAAAGACACAAATAAACGAAATACAATTGACGTTCACAATATTATTGACTTCCTCGTCCGTAGTACGTACGTATTTACAAAGAGTTCTTACATATCGATACAACCCATGTAAGGTGTAAAATAAATATCGTAAAAAATTGCCTTGAGTTCCCCGTATAAATTCGCTCTGTTTTTTGTTCGTACTCAAATTTAAAAGTTTCGAACGTCTCAATATAGATGTTAAGATATTGAGAGACGGTCAAGTATTGTAAAGTGTAAACAGATAAGTTTATCGTCTTTTGAACCGTAAAAGGAACACACTCATAGACAATCTAGAAGTAAGGTCAAGTCGAGAATGTTCTGTCGGACGGTATACACAGGGAAAGTATTACGCACTACTACGAATTCTCGTGTGAGAGTGTCTCACTACGACTGTAAGAAATCCTTAGTCATTAGACAACTTTCCCCGTTTTTAATAGGGAAGTAGAGACACAGAAAATCAGTATCTGAGTATAAACAAAATTCGTTTTATACAAGAGGTTGACCTTTTCAAATTTGAGGACCATGTAAAAAACACACTAAAGTACCGGTTCCTTTATTAAATCTTGGGTATAGTTTAAAAAATTGGATACCAAATAAGAATATATAAGGAATTCACAAAAGAGTGGTGGGTTACAGGAGTAATCCCTAGAACTGGACATTTGAGTTCTATCCTTGACCAACCATGTGGTGATTAGGATCTTATTAATACATTCCTTTTCCGAGAGAAGGGGAGGGGACTGGTTTCTCTACTTTTTGTCACGGAGTGATTAATACGGTAACGAAAGGATCTTAGTCGACCTCTATATCGGTGTATTATTATCATCGATGTGTCCATTTTAACTCTGTTAGAACCAAATAAATATACACCAGGAAATTCAGTATGAATAAAAAATGGGATTTTTTTTATTGATCCCTATATGTGTTTTATTTAACTTAACGATTTTAACAGTTTTCCCTAATTGTTACTGTAAATAAATTTCTTTAAATTAATATGGAACTGAAAATTTTTTTCAAACTTCGTTGAAAATTTCTGTAAAATCAATGTATCCTTATTCCAGTGAATACCATTGAATTGTAGTGATTTCGAACAACAACAACAGTCAGTGATTCAGTACAGGTTGTGAAACGTTGGGACACCTGACGTCGTGTAGTCCGAAGGGGTAGGAAGTGATAGAGGGTCAAACGAGTCTAAGTACAGGTAACTCAGCCACTACGATAGATTGGTAGAGTAGAAGACGGTAGGAGAAGACAACGGAAGTTAGAAAGGGTCGTAGTCCCAGAAAGGGTTACTCAACCGAGAAGTGTAGTCCACCGGTTTCATAACCTCGAAGTCGTAGTCGTAGTCAGGAAGGTTACTTATAAGCCCCACAGATGATTTGTAGAATTTCATTGTCTATTTAGGAGTCTTAAGACTGATCATTTGAGTCTCATAAAACACTCTACAAAGAAAGAAGAACCATCACTCCGTCTTTTCTTGAAGGAGTACAGTTTTCTTATAAGTATCGGGACGTCACGGTCGGTTCGGTTAATCTTCTGGGTTTACTTTCTTTGATGAGGTTATTACAAGAGAAAGGAAAACCTTCAAGAAAGACGGAGTGATGGTTCTTCTTTATAGAGTGTTTTATGAGACTCAAATAACCAGTCTTAAGATTCCTAAATAGACAATGAAGTTCTCCAGATCATCCGCGAATGACTTGAATGAGTGAATTGAAGGAGTTTCATTCAAAAGTTGTTCTTGGATTGAGGAAAAGTGGTTCAATTTCATGTGTCTCGTTTTCGGTACCACTGACAGGACAAAAGGAAACCCTAAGGAAAACGGAAAGAGGAGCAAATTAATCGTACGGTGAAAGGTTCCTGACTACGGACTTCGATCAGATCGACGTAAGTAGGAAAGAGGGAAGTAAACGAACTGTAGACATAACTCAAGTATGTACAATCACGATCTGCGACACAGTGTACGACCAATCAAAGGGGGAGTACCTCGAATATTAGATGAGATTTGTTTGTGCATTGTACGTTTACATTACCGTTTTGACATTTGACACACTGTTTCACGTCCTCGACACTCATGTAGACACCTTCCTCTGCACCAACCATGGTTCTAACCACATCAGTGTCTTTCGGAGTGTCTCCTTCACCGACAAACAGACTGTATACGACCTAAATCATTATAATCCGTTCTTTCTGACAGTGTCAAAAGAAAATATTAAAATTGATCCGTGAAGTACATATTGACCATATAAGAATAATGACCCGTAGAGTCCAAATCTTCAGTAGAAGGTGTGTCATGTAAACTCAAGGGACTCCTGTCCCCGAGACACTCGAAGGGAATGAGAGGACTTGCAGTCGGATCGTAGAGTGGTGTGAGGACGACCCGATGTACCCTTCCCCCAAATACCATCCTATTTTACGGCAGTTCTTTAAAACTTCTAAAGAGATTAGGTAAACACACCTAAAACAAGTAAAAAATTTTGTTCACAACCTAAAAACCTCCCATGAATAAAAATAATGCATCAAAATAAACAAACAAAAATTATTCAAAAAAAAATTGGAGTTTTTTAATAAGGGAACTAAAGGGACGAAAGTATAGTTCGGAGAAGTCTCAAGGTACGAGACCTACACAAATCGCAAAGGTTCACTTACACTTACACAGCAGGAATTAAAACAAACCATGAACGTAGTGTCTCCTACAATATTAGTCGATCAATAAGAGGGTTTTGTTTCGAACATCCGTTCCATTGTCTGGGTGGGTAATTTAGGGATTCTCTTGTCTCTCGAAAAAAAAAAAAAAGTAAGAATGTTCCACGGGTAAAAAAAGAGTGAAACCGAACATGTGACTGGGGTAGATACCATCACCTGAGACATTCCAAACCGGGTTTGTAGTAAATGATTGTGACAACAATATGAAATACCTTCTGGTCCAATCTTTATTGTGGTAAGTAAGTCAAACAACTGTCCACACTGTCTCGTTAGAAGAACAATGATAGACAGGGTTGACAACAATGTACTACTAATATACAATTCCAACACGGTGAGAGATAAACACCCCCCACCTCAGAGTTCTCACTCTAGTAAGTAACATAAGTAGTAGTGTCAGAAAGATTTCACTGTGTTGGGAATCTAGTCTGTCCACCTACCTCACCCCTCCAGAAATGAACCAATATTTCTATCTAGAAAGATAACCAGAACTACCTTTACCTAGACTCACGGGTGACCAGACGACAACAATCACCTTTCCTTCTATCCTCTCATTTCTGACCACCACCCATGTTTTCCGTGACCTCACTTAACACCACTTGAACATGATCGGTAGACTTGATCCAATATCGAACTAAAGTTCGTTTCTATTAAAACGTTTTCGTAACAGGAGAGACATTCAAACTGTCAAAGGTTTTTGAATTAAAAAAAAGAGTACTCTCGTTACTACTATAATTACTTATCCTAAACATTATGACATTTTATTATACACTGTTGTAAATCTTCTAGAAAGGAGGGGTGACCATGAAGACAGTACGGGTAGGGAGGTTTAGTAACCCATGTAGGTCGGTATCGAAAAGGTTTTTAACTTATATTATATTTTGATCAACAAAAACTGTAAAAGTTACCTCTTTGGTTCAGAGTTATAAGTCCTATGTAGACTTGACCTTACAACTGGTTAACCTTGACTTGGTCGGAAAGAGAATTCACGTATCACCCTTTTTTTTTACAAATAAACTGTTATACCGTTTTGTAAAAATTTTAATTATTTGTATCAATAAGATCTTTTGTTCTTTCTCTTCAGAGACATCTTATCTTATTCCTATAAGGGGATTTTCTTTTTTTCGTTACTCCTTGTTTATTTTAAGTATTGTAAGACTTCGACACTTCAGTCAGGTGTCCATCGTCTCCCACCTCTGAGTCCACTTACGAACCTTTTTTCTTGACTGTATAAATACGGGTGTGTTCAACATATGTATCGTGTCCTGGTGTAGACGTGTCAAAATCACTTTTCCCCAAGACCCTGTCCACGGCGGACAAAAGATGAGAGAACCGACTCGAATCTTGTCGTCATGGAGGACGGTATATCGAACCCCGAGGACGTCGTACCGAACATCTTAATACTCAGACCTAGACACGGAATCGTCTTCGTTTAGATCTTCACCTAGACACTTCTCACGTCAGGACCTAAGGTCCGGACGAGACCCCGGTCTGAAGATTGTCTCGGGTACCACTCCGGTGGTGTTTGTACGATATTCTCTGGTCCTACGGGATCTCCTCTATGGGTACTTTTTACTGATGTGTCCGTGAATTGTTTCTACTATTTCCTGTTTACTGGTTGAACCATTTGTCTTTTCGACTAATTTCTTTTATTCGTTGATCATGTTGATCTTTCCTGAAACTTTTTCAGTAAAACTAGAATAATCTGTTCCTTCCCTAATGTTGGTACTCTCTTCTTACTTTCAAATTTTTCTTCTTCTACCACCGAGTCTACCATTTCTTAGACGGACGTTATTATCATCATTATCATCATCATACATATTTCCCTTCTCCTTGAGTTTTCGGAGAACTACTTTCACTTTCTCCTCTCACTTTTTCAACCAAATTTCGAGTTGTAAGTCTTTTGCTTCTAGTATCGTAGACCAGGGTAGTGAAGTCCCCTTTATCTACCCCTTTGTCACCTTTGTCACAGTCTGATAAAACCCCCCGAGATTTTAGTGACGTCTACCACTTACGTCGGTACTTTAATTTTCTGTGAATGAGGAACCTTCTTTTCAATACTGGTTGGATCTATCGTATAAGTTTTCGTCTCTGTAATGAAACGGTTGTTTCCAGGTAGATCAGTTCCGATACCAAAAAGGTCACCAGTACATATCTACACTCTAAACCTGACACTTCTTTCGACTCGAGGCTTCTTAACTACGAAAACTTGACACCACAACCTCTTCTGAGAACTCTCAAGGAACCTGACGTTCCTCTAGGTTGGTCAGGTAAGACTTCCTCTAGTCGGACCTTAAAGAAACCTCCCTTACTACGACTTCGACTTCGAGGCCATGAAACCGGTGGAGTACGTTTCTCAACTGAGTAACCTTTTCTGACTACGACCCTCCCTAACCCCCGTTCTTCTCTTCCCCTGCTGTCTCCTACTCTACCGACCTACCGTAGTGACTGAGCTACATCTACTCAGACTCACTTGAGGTCCTCAACCACTACCTGTCCCTCCGGACCGCTAAGTACCCCAGCGTTTCTCAACCAGTGCTGACTCGCTGACTTGACTTGACTTGACTTGACTACATAACAATAATGACATAACTTCTGGGTCTTACCTACACCACTGAAGATAAAACATTAAGATCTGAAATGGTAGTAGAGTAGATAATATTACACTGTGTGAAAACACCACTTTCTCAATAGTAAAATTAATCACTAATTTAAGACTTCAACTTTTCATTATATTGTTTTACTTTCAAAGATCTCTCGGAGTTATCATCTAAACTTGACAATCTTCTTTCTTAATCACTCGAACCTTTGTCTAGTTATTTCTAACACGGTAGACTTTTTATCTATCATTTTTCTTAAATTTTTCACGTTTTTTGGTCTCTTTACACCTTTTAAGAATTCGTGTGATTGTATACACACTATCTCAATGATCTTACTTTCCTCTGTTCCTTTACTATTCTTTTTTACAAACTTCTTTATTACCGACTTTGAAGGGTTTAAACTACTTTTCGTAATTACTTGTTTCCGTTCCCTTTAGTGGTTGAAGGTTGATCCTATTTGAGTTCATCTATGTAGGGGTTCTATAGTATGAATTTTACAACTTTTCGTTTCTCTTTTAGAGGTTTTGTCGTTCGTTTTTTACTGAGTAATGTAAATTCCCTTGGAGTTATTTTAATTCAATTAGTAGTCTTTGTCACCGCCGGTCTACCGTTACTCTACTGTATAAATTTCACGACTTTCTCTTTAACAGTTTGTACATGGAATGTAAATCATTTTAAGAAAGAGTTTTTACTTCCATTTTTGTAAAGATCTATTTATTTTTGATTCTCTTAAGTAAATATTGACTGAAAGTAAGATTCTTTTTGAGTCATGTAAAATTTCCTATCGCTAATGTTTTTTCATATAAGAAGTTGTTGTTACCTTACTTTACTTTTTCGTTATTGTCTTTCCTTAAACTCTTTAAACGTATACACACCTTTAATTGATCATGGGAGGATTGACTGATTTCGTAGTTTTTTCTTTAGTGTCAGTGTAATTTGACTTACTTTTAGATTGTATCGTTTTGAATACCTTACGTCAATTCCGTCACGAATCTTTCTTTAAATATCGACGTTTACAGTAATAAAATTTTTTTCCTTTATATAACTTAGTCGTAGGATGAGAAAGTTGAACCTTGTGACCTTTGTCTTCACAACGAATATGAGTTTCCTTTCTCTTCCTTATTTTCTTATTTCTAATATCGTATATACTTTCATTATCTCTTATGTTTTGTTACCTCTAACATTTGTTGTAATTTTAAACAAAAAGACTTTTCTAGTTGTTTTTAACAGTTTTGAAATGGATCCAACTGGTCCTCCTTTTTTTTTCTCTCTCTCTTTTCACAGTTTAACGATTTTAGTTCTTACTTTCTTTTCTGTAGTAATTGTTGGAATCTCTTTGTTTTTCTTTAAGATTCCCTTATGATACCTTTTGATATTACCTACTTAAGGATCTTTCTGTGTCTGTTGGCCTCGATTGTGTTCCTCTTTGACTTTTAGACTCATCTGTAAATTGTCAAATCCTCTAACTTATTCATCAAATTTTTGAAGGAGGGTGTTTCTTTTCGGGTTCAGGCTTACTGAAGTGATTACTTAAGATGATTTATAAATCTCCGTTTGATTACAGTGAAGGAGACTTTGAAAGTTTATATCTGTTGTACCCCTATAAAGGATACTTAGGTTATAATAAGACTATGACTTTATCTTTGTAGTGTTTTTTCATGTCTGACTATAAGGAATATATCTAGGTTATTAGGAGTTACTTTATGATCGTTCGACTTATGTCGATACTTATTTCTCCCATTGTATAGTACTGGTTTACCCCAAACTTCACTTCACTTCAGCGAGTCAGCACAGACTGAGAAACGTTGGGGTACCTGACATCGGATGGACCGAGGAGACAGGTACCCTAAAAGGTCCGTTATCATGACCTCACCTAACGGTAAAGGAAGAGGTCCCCTAGAAGGGTTGGGTCCCTAGCTTGGACCCAGAGGGCGTAACATCTGTCTACGAAATGGTAGACTCGGTGGTCCCTTCAGGGATTTACCCCAAATGTGATCGTTATACAAAATGAAATTGTATGTTTTAGTTAATTACATTACGTGTGGTAGTTGTCTTATTTCCTTTTTTCGAAACACTAGTAGAGTAATCTGTGTCTTCTTCGTAAGTTGCTTTACGTTGTAAGAAAGTTCTATTTCTATGGGAATATCGAGTTTACCATTTCTTAGATGGACGTTACGGACTCTTGGTCCAAACTAGGGACCCAGTCCTTCTAGGGGACCTCTTCGTTTATCGTGGGGTGAGGTCATAAAAACGGACCTCTTAAGGTACCGGTCTCCCGGACCACCCGATATCAGGTATCCCAGTGTTTTTTAAACAGTGTTGACTCACTGCTTTGGGTGTTGTTTGATTCTTATCTTCTTTCAAAGAGTTAAACTATTATCCGTAAAAATTTTTAAGGTACGAATTTAGTATGGATAACCCCTTTCTGACTTATAGAAGGGGGATTTTGGTTCTTATTCTGTTTCTACTGTTAAGAATGGTGAAAATAAGATATAACATGACCTCCAAGATCGTTCTTCTTCATTATTTTTTGTAAGTACAACCTTTCCTCCTTCATTTTAATAGAGAAAAACGTCTACTGTACTAGAACGTATGTATTTTTGGATTTATTAGGTGATTTTTAATAATCTTGGTTATTTACTCAAATTATCTCGAAGTCCTATGTTCTAGTTATATATTTTTAGTTAACATAAAAATATGTGGTCACTACTTATTTGACTTTTGTTTTGATTCTTTGTTAACGTCTTTCTTATTCGTGAGTCCTTATTTGAATTGTTTTTCTTACCTTTTATAGGATGGGGCTTTTTATTGTTTTGTAAAAACTTCTCTTAATTTCTAGTGTAATTTTTCGTCTCTGTAATAAAACGGTTGTTTCCAGGTAGATCAGTTCCGATACCAAAAAGGTCATCAGTACATACTTACACTCTCAACCCGATATTTCTTTCGACTCGCGGTTTCTTAACTACGAAAATTTGACACCACAACCTCTTCTGAGAACTCTCAGGGAACCTGACGTTCCTCTAGGTTGGTCAGGTAGGATTTCCTTTAGTCAGGACTTGTAAGTAACCTTTCTGACTACAAGTTCGACTTTGACGTTATGAAACCGGTGGATTATGTTTCTGGACTGAGTAAACTTTTCTGGGACTACGACCCTTTCTATCTTCCGTTCTCCTCTTCCCCTGCAGTCTCCTACTCTACCAACCTACCGTAGTGGTTGAGTTACCTGTACTCAAACTCATTTAAGGTCCTCAACCACTACCTGTCCCTCCGGACTGCACGACGTCAGGTACCCCAGTGTTTCTCACTCTGTGCTGACTCGTTCACTTGACTTGACTTTTCTAGTGTATTTATGTTTCTTTTTCCAGGGGATAAGTAGAGTACGAAATATTAAAAGGTATACTAAAAATCGTAATTCAACAGTTGAAGACTTTTTTCAGACAACCTTAAAACTGTTAAAGAGACTTAAACATCTTATGCATTCCCTATAACCGTTAGAGGTACCAAATTCAGAAAATTTGGTCATCAAGATCTTGTTGACCTATAGGTGTATCCGTTTTCTTACCTCAACCTGACGAAAGAGTATGATATGTATTTTGATTGAGTTCTACCTAGTCTCTGGTTTGTATTCTCGATTTCAATATTTTGAGAAACTTCTTTTATAACGTCATTTAGAAGTATTGAAACCTGATCAATGATCAATTGATAATGTGGTTTTTGTGTTAGTTGTTTTCTTTTTTGTATATTTAACTTAAAGTATTTTTTAAAAATTTTTGAAATAAGGAGTTTCCAATAGTAGTTCTATTATTTTTCTGTTGGGTTTCTTACACTCTTTTATAAACGTTTAGTTTATAGACTATTATAAATATGGGTTTTATTTGTTTCTTGAGAATGTCAAGTAGTTACTTTTTTGTTTATTCGATTAAGTTTGTACCTGTTTACTAAACTTGTCTCTGCGAAGGTTCTTCAATTTATTTATTATTTTAGTGTACTTTTCTACTAATGATAGTAATAGTAATCCCTTCACGATTGGTTTTGGTTTACTCTATTGTGAAGTATGGGTGGTTCCAGTGATAGTTTTAAAGTCTATTATAGTTCACAACTATTCTTTCATTTTTAACCTTAGATATACGTAAAGAAATAAATTCATATTTTACCAAATCCTTTAATAGACCGACAAGTGTTACAATTTATACCTCAAAGGTATACTGAGGTATTAAGGTGAGGATCTATATATGGGGTTCTTTTACTTATGTGTTGGGGTGTGTTTTGATCATGTGTTTATGTTGTGGTATCATACTAAGGGAAATATATTTTATTGGACTTATCTGTTTAGGTATCTCTATCTTCATCTAATTATTAACTGACCCTGACCCCTCCGTCCCTCTTAAACCCTCACTGACGATTACCTATTTTCCTACTACTTTTACCAGGTTTTAACTAACACCACTCTTTGTGTGTTAAAACACTGACCACTACTTGTGATTTTTGGTGACTTAACATCTTAAATTTACCCACTTAACATGTAGTAATTTCGTAGATTCTTTTTTTACGATACGTGTCTTTAAGGAACCCCAATTAACACCACGTATGTATTAAGTCTTAAAGAAGGTTTACTCTACTCTACAAGACGGTTAACTTCGTCTCGTCACCAACAGTTTTAAATGTTCAAATTTTTTATACGTATATGTATACATGTCGATAGATACATAAAGATAAACGAGTAGTATCTATAATATCTTTAAAACTTTAAAATTAAAAAATCAGTCTTTTGATTCACATGATCTCACCTCAATTTTAAGACTTCTACTTAGTAGATTTAAAACAAACGTAAAATAAGTATTCGTTAACCTTTAAAGTTTATATTCATAAGTTACTCACCTTATTGTTTTGAGACGTCCAAAATAACGTGAATGTACGTAAATAATATTTGGTATAAAATAACTTTATATCGAAATACATTCTTTTTAATTTATACTTTATAGTGTTCGACATACGTGTGGATTAGAAATTTAAGATATTAATTTTAAACCTTATAGAGTTAATTACCATACTTAGTAAACTATCTCGAGTATAAAAGTTATCCTATTTAGGATAAAAGTTAATATTTATCCTAATAAATATTAGACATAATCTTATGTGTTTTTAAAAGTATCTACATACATTTCATCGATAATCCTAGTTTTAATCCCTTTCCTTTTTCTTTCTACCGTGTTTTTCATTTTAGTCCTTTATATTGACTCTGTCACCCTGTAAAATTTTAATATATCAGAATACGGTAATTTAAAATTTTGGTTCTAACTATGAATTTTGGACCTATTGTACAATTTTGGTCTCTTACCTTAGGGACCCCTAAGTCACCAATTCTAAGTCACGAAAGTGATGACACCCGTGTCCAAACTAGGGACCAACCGCTTGATTCTAGGAGGATCGACACACCATAACGGTCTTTATTTATTTATTTAATTTATTTTATTTTAAATTTTTTGACCCCTCCTCTCTACTCCTTACTGGTTTTAACAGGGTTCTGTCTCTTTTAGACTAATTCGACGACGACGACGATTCAGTGAAGTCAACACAGGCTGAGACACGGGGTATCTGCCGTCGGGTGGTCCGAGGTGGTAGGGACTCTAATAGGTCCGTTCTTGTGACCTCACCCAACAGTAAAGGAAAAGGTTACGTACTTTCACTTTTCACTTTCATTTCAGCGAGTCAGTACAGGCTGAGAAGCACTGGGGTACCTCACGTCGGATGGTCCGAGGAGGTAGGTACCCTAAAAGGTCCGTTCTCATGACTAATTCGATGATTCATATTTTATTTAACTTAACCATTTGTCAAGAAGTATAATTTTATTATTCATGATCTACCAGACCCCTATTGAAGTCTTTCTTGAAAATTAAGAAATTTCTTATTTATTAATACAGAATATATTTGAATCATACCTTTTTCTTCTCTCCTTCTCCTCCACCTCTTCCACCCCCTTCCCCTGTTTCTCTCTCTTCTTTGTAATGGGTAAAATTAAATATTCTAGTGCCTACCCCGAAGGGACCATCGAGTCAACCATTTCTTAGGTGGACGTTACGTCCTCTGGGACCAAACTAGGGACCCAACCCTGCTAGGGACCAAACCCTTCTAGGGACCTCCTCCCGTACCGTTGGGAGCGGTCATAAGAACGGACCTCTTAGGGGTACCTGTCTCTTTGGACCACCCGACGTCAGGGACACCAGTGTCTCAGCCTACGTTGACTCTCTAATTCGTACGTGCGTATTATGACTATAGTTTTGTCCTGTTTCCACTGTCCCCTTAATTTTTTTTTGAAACAGATCAAAATGAATACTTATAATCATTCAAATGTTGCCATAATTTTCTTATACTGTTCTTAAGTCTAAGAAATTTTGATATAATGGTAATTTTTTTAACTTAAGAAATTTGATATAATGATGGGTCGAAAGGTCCACGGTGATCACCATTTCTTACGGACGGTTACGTCCTCCGTATTCGTTGTGTCCAAGCTAAGGACTCAGTCCTTCTAGGGACCTCCTCCCGTACCGTTGGGTGAGGTCATAAGAACGAACCTCTTAGGATACTTGTCTCCTCGGACCACTCGACGTCAGGTATCTCAACGTTTTTCAGTCTGTCCTGACTTCGTTGAATCGTGTGTACGTGGTAATGAGAATATTGGAGTTTTTTACATCTTTTTCATAAATATTATCAGTTGTGAATAAACACTAAATTATTTTGTCGTCGTTTCTTTGTTCAAAAATTTTGTTAGTAAGGCTCGATCCTTACCTCTTTTAAAAGAATTAGATTACTTACAATAGTCAGCCTTTATTTATCTCTTTTTTTAGGAGTCAAAACTTTATGATCTTAATAGGGGTAAGTAAATTCCTATTTTGTGTCTTTTGTTGATAAATAAACTAAAAAAGGACCACGAGACAGTAAAAGGGAAATAAGATAACTAGTCTAAAGATACCGGTCCGAGTCTAAGTTTCGTACCTTTTTTCTGAGGTGAAGAATTTATTTCCTTGGCGTTTCAGTACAACTGGATTTTGATTCTCTGACTGTCAATAAAGAGGTCGTTTTTACCTAAATAAGTCCTAGTTCCTTAACGCTAAACACCAGACGTTACTGAGTCACTGATTTGTTGTTGTTGTTGTGTATTACAACATGATAAGGATACTTTGATAAGGTTTAACGGTGACCTATTTGTGTAACGGTCGGTCATCTATTACTGGATCCGATGGGTAGAGGAGGTCTGATGAGACAAAACTAAAACGATTGACTACTAAACTCGACGTACATAAGAGAGAAGGACACGACAATTGAGGGTAAAAACAAAATTTAAGTGTTTGTTCTCGATCGGAAACTTTAGGATAGGGGGGGATGGGCCTCGGGGTCCTTTTTCGTCTCGGGGTCAATGTACGAGAGAGTGAGAGAAAGCGAAATGGACACTGGAGTGACTGATACACGGGGTTCACACAGTACATTAAAGGTCGAGGACACAGTTATTCGGAAAAAAATTTAAAGAATTAAATTTGCAATAACGACTACCGTAGAATGTCAGGATTCTTAGTTTTCTCGTCCAAGTCGGTGTCGCAACAATAGTTATCCGGTTCTGGTTGTTCGTTGTTCTACCTTCTTCCCTTCCAGATTCTGACACATGTTTACTTTATTGTCTTAATACTTTTTTTATTAAACACAAAGGTTTTATAGTCGGAGTAAATATATGTAATAAATCTGATAGACCGAAAACCCTCGATACAAAAATTCGTTTTCCTTGATTTGAGTGACCGAAAGTTTCACTTGAGAACCCTTGGATTCCTCGACCACGAGGGGGTTAGGATGGAAAAAAAAAAAAAGTCACTCACGTAGACAGGAACGAAACTAGTAAAATGTACACTCGAACCATTTGTAAAAAGGACATTTCTTTCCTGCTTCTTCACAAACTTAGAATAAGGTAAACATACGAGACATCTGGGGTACCTCTAACCGTCACATCTGGGAAACTTAACTACGAAAGTGTGACACCACCACCTTTTCTGAGAACTCTCTAGGAACCTGACGTTCCTCTAGTTTGGTCAGTTAGGAGTTCTTTTAGTTGGGACTTAGAAGTAACCTTCCTAACTACGACTTCAACTTCGAGATCATGAAACCGATGGATTACACGATTGAGTAACCATTTCTGACTACGACCCTCTCTAATTCCCGTCCTCCTCTTCTCTTGTTGTCTCCTATTCTACCACCCTACCGTAGTGACTGAATTTCCTGGACTCAAACTCATTTAAGGTCCTCCACTACTACCTGTCCCTCTGGACCACACGACGTCAAGTACCTCAGTGTTTGTCTGTGCTGACTCACTTGTTGGACAACAGGGTTAACAGGACGTTGGAGGTGGGTACGGAGGTTACGTGGTCACAGATAAACTTTCCTTGTACCAAAAGAATTACGCTCTTTCTTTTCTCTTCGTACGTAGAGTGGGGGGTTCTCCAGGTGACCTGAAACGTCGTTTTTCCAAGTTCCATTTTCGACCATAGTTACTAGTCCAGAATCTTTTCTGGTAGTAAGACCCTCTGACTTCCGTCCTCCCTTCCCCTACTGTCTCCTGGTCTATCAACCTATAGTAGTGGTTGAGTTCTGTACTCAAACTCGTTCGAGGTCTTCTGGCACTTCCTGTCCCTTCGGACCGTACGATATCAGGTATACCAGCGTCTCAGTCTGTACTGACTCGTTGACTTGTTGTTGTTCTTGTTTTCGACTACATTGATGAGTACTCGTTCAGATACTCAAAGACTTTTGTTTCCCTAAGGTATAGGGATCTCTTAGTTCATACCGTGTCTCGTCTTAGGATGACCAGGAGTCGAGACATTCCTTAAGTTCCGACCAGATCGTGGGGTTCCTAATCTTCGAAATCTTCATAGGTCTCTAACGGGATCCATGTTTGTAATGAGAGGACTGTCCGTAGTATCAGTTTGTCCATAGTTTTATCGGTCTATCCTTCGGTCCCTTTTTCTCTTTTTTCTCCTGTACAAAACACCAGTAACAGTGACTAAGTGACCGAATATTGGGTGAAGAACCCCTAAGGATCTTCATTGTCTTCCTGAGAAACCCCTTCTGTGACTTCATGAGAGTGATGATTATATCAGACATAAATCGATCCTACGTAAATCGGTAGTATGATGACAGAGGTTTTGTTTATGACAACTTGTACCAAAAAAGAGTAGATCTGTCTTTGTATATGTAAGTGTGTTTAAGGTAACATTAACGAGAACAATAAATACATCATCCTGTTGAAGGTCGACTTCCTCACTACGTAGACTTATTCGTAAAGGTGCCACAATGAAAATATAAACTTATTCTTAAGACCAAAACAAGGGTCAGAGTGGAGACTGAGTAGTAACACTTTGGTTCTTTAGTTAATCGGAGAGTCGTGGAGTTTTAGAGAGAAGACACTTACTCCTATTACCCATTGGAAGAGAACGAAGTGACTTAACAACATTTCAAATTAATCTATTACAAGCGTGTCGGGAAACTTGAGATGATTAATTTAACTACACATTTATACCACGAAGAAAAATAGTCCTACGGAACTGACTCGGTAAAGTATTTCTTTCTACTGACACTATCCTCCTAAGTATCCCTTTTTTTAATGAATTTTTTTTTAAGAACACTTGATTTAAGACTCTAACAGTTTATTGATACACTTTAGTACACTTTTATGGATCAACCCTAAGATTCCTATACCGGAGATGAATGAGTTCCTCACAACCAAAATGGAAGTATATTTTCATTTGTCAAGGATCCCACATCTTAATACAGGACAAATATGAAATTTATTACGACAACAAAAAGATTCACGATATAAATAGGTCATATAAAACGATTTTGTCGTAACCAACAAATAAAGTATAAACAGTATATTCCCTGGTTTTTTATTGTCTAAACTTTATCGGATTATTTGAATATTGGAAACTTTATCACACTAAGACACATTTGGTAGGTAACCAATCAGACGAATAGTTATTTTCTCTAAAGTGGGTGTTGTTGTCTCTTTAGAATCTACTTAGTTTTAGAATGATTTAAAAGACTACTCTTACGACAACGACGACGGTGTAGCGAAGTCAGCACAAGCTGAGTCACGTTGGGGTATCTACCGTCGGGTGGTCCGAGGGAGCAGGAACCCTAAGAGGTCCGTTCTTGTGACCTCACCCAACGGTAAAGGAAGAGGTTACGTACGTTCACTTTTCACTTTCACTTCAGCGAGTCAGCACAGGCTGAGGATCGTTGGGATACCTGACGTCGGGTGGTCCGAGGAGACAGGTACCCTAAAAGGTCCGTTCTCATGACCTCACCCAACGATAACGGAAGAGGTGACTACTCTTATCAAGTGAGATTTTATTAATAGGGTTAATAAAAGCTTTAAACGTAAGTATTTCTGGAAAACAAAGACAGTCTTTATTGAAGTATCTACCTAATTAAGCGAACACCATTTTTTTTTTTTTAGTATTCGGATGGAGGTATTTGGATAGAGTCCGAAATCATACATTAAAATAAATATTCAATCTTAAAAAATTTTTAATTAAATAAAAATTTCCAATGTGGGGTAAATAACAATAATATTTCATAACCAATAAAAGAGACACGACATGTTATATAGGGACATCGAATAAAAGATGTAGTGTCACACATAGAGAATGAGAGGATGGGGATAGAACAGGGAGGGAGAAGGAAGAGGAGTGACAATTGGTGATCAAACAAGAGATATAAATAAAGACGAAAGAAAAACGACATAAGTGTTCAAACAACATAAAAAATTTAAAGTGTGTATTTACGTCATAGTATGTCATAAACAGAATGAGAAAACTTCATAGAGTGAATCGTATTATGGGAGGTTTAGGTAGGTATAATGATGTTTACTGTTTTAAAGTAAGAAAAAAATACCGACTCATAATAAGGAGACACACACACACACACACACACACACACACACACACACTCTCATACACACATATAGTGTAGAAGAAATAGGTAAGTGGACAACTATCCGTGAATACAACGAAGGCATAGACCTGTTAACATTTATTAAAACCATATTTGTAACCTCACACAATAGGAAAGTTTAATCAAAACAAGTCTGTATATGGATCCTCACATTAACGACCAAGATAAAAATTAAAAAACTTTTTGAAGGTAAGACAAAGGGGTCACCGATGTAGTCAATGTAAGGGTGTTTGTTACATGTTTTAAGGGAAAAGATGTGTAGGAACGGTTGTTAAACAATAGACACAAGTAAAATACTATCGGTAAGACTGTCCACACTTCACTATAGAGTGACATCAAAGCTAAACGTAAGACAATTCCAAATCACTACAATTCGTAGAAAAGTACACGGATAACCGATGATAGAAGTACAGGGAAACCTTTTTACATATAAGTCCAAAAGACGGGTGGAAAATTAACAAAAAAAAAAATACAATTCGACATAACTATACATAATTATACCCGAGAAATTACATACAAGTTATAATTGAGGAATAGTCAGTATAGTAAACGTTTATAAAAGAAGGTAACCCATCCGACCACAAAAAAAACAGTTACCAAAGGAAATGACACGTTTTATAAAACCCAAATTAATCCGGGGAAAACAAATAAAAACGAAAATAAACGAAACGAAATCTTCTGTCTAGGTTTTTTATAATGATGTTAAATACAGTCTCACAAGACGGATGCAAAAGGAAATCCTCAAAATACCCAAAACCAGAATTTAACTCCAGAAATTATTCAACAACAACAACAACAAAAATGACTTCAGAAAGTAAGTAAAACTCAAATAACAATATGTACCACAATCTCTTACAAGACTGAAGTAAGAGAATGCACAAGTCAAGCCAAGTCAAGTCAGCGAGTCAACACAGACTGAGAAACGCTGGGGTACTTAGCGTCGTGTGGTCCGGAGGGACAGGTAGTGGTAGAGGGCCTCAAGTAAGTTTGAGTGTAGGTAGCTCAACCACTACGGTAGGTTGGTAGAGTAGGAGACAGCAGGGGAAGAGGACGGGGGTTAGGGAGGTCGTAGTCTCAGAAAAGGTCACTCAGTTGAGAAGCGTACTGCACCGGTTTCATGACCTCAAAGTCGAAATCGTAGTAAGAAAGGTTTCTTGTGGACCCCGACTGGAGGAAGTCTTACCTGACCAACCTAGAGGAACGTCCGGTTCCCTGAGAGTTCTCAGAAGAGGTTGTGGTGTCAAGTTTTCGTAGTTAAGAAACCGCGAGTCGAAAGAAGTGTAAGGTTGAGAGTGTAGGTATGTACTGGTGTCCTTTTTGGTATCGGAACTTATCTGCCTGGAAACAATACAGAGACGAAAACTTATACGATAGATCCAACCAGTATTGAAAAGAAGGTTCCTCATTCACAGAAAATTAAAGTACCGACGTTAGTGGTAGACGTCACTAAAACCTCGGGTCTTTTTATTTCAGACTGTGACAAAGGTGACAAAAGGGTAGATAAAGGGTACTTCACTACCTTGGTCTACGGTACTAGAATCAAAAGACTTACAACTCGAAATTCGGTTGAAAAAGTAAGAGGAGAAAGTGAGAGTAGTTCTCCGAAAAATCAAGGAGAAGTGAAAGACGGTATTCCCACCACAGAAGACGTATAGACTCTAATAACTATAAAGAGGGCCGTTAGAACTAAGGTCGAACACGAAGAAGGTCAGGTCGTAAAGAGTACTACATGAGACGTATCTTCAATTTATTCGTCTCACTGTTATATGTCGGAACTGTATGGGGAAAAGGATAAACCTTGGTCAGACAACAAGGTACAGGTCAAGATTGACAACGAAGGACTGAATGTATATCCAAAGAGTTCTCCGTCCAGTCCACCAGACCATAAGGGTAGAGAAAGTCTTAAAAGGTGTCAAATAAAACTCGGTGTGTCAGTTTCCGAAACCGTATCAGTTATTTCGTCTTTATCTACAAAAAGACATTGAGAGAACGAAAAAGCTACTAGGTCGCCTACAACCGTTAAACTAGAGACCAAGGAGACGGAAAAGATTTTGGTAGAACTTGTAGACTTTCAATTACCAAGTATATAACGACTTCGAACCAACCTCTTAAAACTCGTACTTAAATGATCGCACACTCTACTCACGTTAACACACCATCAAACTCGTAAGAAACAGTAACGGAAAGAAACCCTAACCTTACTTTTGACTGGAAAAGGTTCGACAGGTCAAAATGGTCGTGGTAAATAACTTCTCTGACAGAAAAGAGGTAATATATAAGAACGAAGGAAACGGTATCTAATTAACTGGTATTCACGTACCCAAATAAAGAACCGAGAGATTAGACAAGCAACGAGATGTACAGACAAAAACATAGTTATGGTCCGACAAAACTAATGATATTGAAAGATCATATCGGACTTTAATCCATCCCACTAAGAAGGTCGAGACAAGAAAGAGTTCTAACAAAAACGTACGATCTTTAAAAATGACTACTATAATAATCACACGTTGTTACTTTAAAGTACAATGACTTATAGGATCTTATATCTCAACTATACAAAATAATCCTTAAGTTTCTTGACTATATTCTCAAAACTTTTAACGATTTATATTTCCTCCCTCAAACGTTATTGTTTATAAATATATTTTAGATTGTCGATAAAATAACATGAATATTACAAAGAATAATGGATAAATGAACTCCTTATGTAGACGACTATCCGGTTGTATCGGATTTTCATAAAACTTAAAAATCTTTGAATTTTAAGTCAAAGACTAAGTGTAGAAGATTTTATATACAAGAAGACGTTTAGAAGGAAACTTACTATTCTTATATTAATGTCCTTTTAAAGTCTAACAAATCCAGGGTTATCTCCTAAAACATTTTCATAATCCTACTGAATCATTTGAGGACCCATATTGTTATCGGGTCTATACATATAAAAACTATAAAGGTCTTCTTCCGGTTATTGATAACTAATAATACTAGATTTTCTTTAGTATTATCAGTTAATACTAATTGTGATGTCTTTCCTGTGATTTCCTTTGTTTTATGTATAGATTTGATCTTGTATAACAGAGTCCTCTGTGTTCCTATTTTGTCTTAAACTCCAACGATGATGTCCCTTGACCCCTTACTTATAAGATAAATACCTAGATTTTGAGACTTACTAAGATATAGGAGTTGGGTGACCACAAAAATGGATCTTCCTGTCCTCAAAATTCTTGGTCAGGTAAAAGATAATCAAAATCAGACAGAAATCGAACACGAATTTCTCTTATAATACATAGTCTCAGCGGACTTCTTCACAATTTTACGTCTCAGGACCCGGTATAGACCGGACGACTGAGTCCTGTGTCCGTCAGATTGTTCGAGGGGTCCACTTTGAGTGATTTTGAATTCTTGTAGAGTTGTTTTCACGAAAAGAGTGATCTATCTCCAAATCTATCTTCAACTCAGGATAATTACGGTTATCATAATCTTCACGGTTATGATATCTTCACAATGGGTGTTTTTGAGGTCGTAAAGAAACTCTAGAAGTTAAACTTGAACTAAATCTGTGTCATTCAGATTCAATTATACGGTCAATCAACTCTGGATTAATACTTATCCTTCAGGAGTCTCAAAAGTCCTTTCTCTGATAGTTCTTTAGTGAATTAAACAACTACTAAGGTGAAAGTCGTATGTAGACAGGGATAGTTTAATCGTTCACACCCCAGTGACTCCTCGGTTCTGACGTGAAGACGAGAGTCGGTCCTGTACACCTTACAGACTCATAAGAATTTGTGGGTGGTGGACTCACCAGACAAATGAGGTTCCCTCTACAACTTAATTTATCGTTTCAAATTCTGATTATTTCATCACGAGTCTAGTTCGTTTTCCAACGGAAGATTGTAATACTCTTTTAAGAGGAACACTTATAAGTTCCTATTTTACTCTCTGACCCGTAAACTAAGGAAAAGAAGGAGGAGAAGCAGGAGTATCCCTCACAGATTAACAAAATAGACTCAGAATAAGAAACAAGAGTACAAGAAAATTTTTGCGAGTCATTTCAAGACCTACAGACAGTTACCCAGATAATAAGGTAAGATCAAAAAGATCCTACAAAATTTAATATCTAAAATTTAAGATTTACAAAGATCACATAATTTGAAAGATAAAGTCCGAATTTCCATAACCGTCTTTCAATCGTCTCTCGAGTAATGTAGACGTCGTCCTCAATGAATACTCTTGACAGATTTCCATAATTTCTTGAACAGAGACTTAAGAGGTCACCTACCAAGGAAAGAAACATTCTGTCTTAGTCGTAAGTTAGATTCGAGTATCCTCCCCTATCAAAGGTTTTCTGGAACAGATTATATGTGTTGAAAAGATTTAAGAAGACTAAAGAATACGTTTAACCCAAGAAACTTAGGATAGAAAGGTAGGTTGAGAAATTATTGTCTTGTGTATACATGATGAACTATATGTGAACTCCCATGACTTAATAACTGAGGATTTTGATAAAGATCAAGGAGACGTTTAAAATAGTGAACCGAAGAACCGAGTCATACTCTGATCCGGAATTTTGTTGCGTTAAAAGGGACAAAGACTACCACTCCCCTCCCCACCAATTAACATACTTCATTAACGTGAAACCTCTAAAAAGATCGGTCAATCCTCCATTTTCCTTGTTCAGTCTCCTTCACCTATTTCAAGTCGACCCCCTTCTATTTATTATTCTATTCTCGATAAACTAAACATGGTTCTGAACCTTCTGAGATTTTCTCTAGTAAAAACCAAAAAGTGAAAAACAAACGAAGCCACTTCTGTATAAAATTCCCCTGTTAAAATCTTAGATTTACGGAGTCTATGAGGGAGACTTTGTATTTTTTTTTTTTTTTTACGTCTTGTAACCTATAAACCCTACGGCACGATTACGATTTAGTGAAGTCAACATAGGTTGGGAAACACCAGGTTACCCGACATTCGGACGGTCCGAGGAGACAGATACTTTAAGAGGTCTGTTCTTGTGACCTCATCCATCGGTAAGGGAAGAACTCTCCTATAAGGACTGGATCCCTAGCTTGGGTCCAGAGGACGTGACGTCCGTCTAAAAAATAGTAGAATCGGTTCCCTTGTTCACTCGACTCCGTTTTGAATAGGTATCCTAAAAGGTTTTAAGTTTTCTGTGAAAGGTTTAAAAGTCAGAAGTCCCAGTCAAACTTATTACCCAAATAGATGGAATGGGTGTAGCGGAGGGACACTCGAGAAGGAAATATCTATATGTTGTTTTCTACTGTCGCTATCTCTGTTTAACACAACATTCATTATCGTGACTGAAGGTGGTT
This sequence comes from Capra ibex, assembly GCA_006410555.1. Taxonomy (NCBI): domain Eukaryota; kingdom Metazoa; phylum Chordata; class Mammalia; order Artiodactyla; family Bovidae; genus Capra; species Capra ibex. The sequence continues at coordinate 75,057,247 of SJYO01041852.1, forward strand.
TCTATTTTCAATAAATTGACTTGTATATTAGTTTCCTAAGGATTTTACTCAAAGAATAAATTTCTTCTGTTTTATTTGAGTCGTAAACCCCTAAAAATTTCTTTTCTTTAGTCTCAACCCTGAGTTACGTTCTGAATGGAGTAGTAGGGTCAGTGTCTCCGGTTGTCGAGGGACATGGTCCTTCTCCGAGTTTCCCGGTTTCTCCGTTGGTACCAAGGTTGAACTCCAGGACCTGGTACCGGTTCTCTTCAAGAACTAGTCTAAAAGTGTCTAGGGGTCATGAGAACTTGTGACCAAAGGGGGTCTACAGTAGGTTTGTTAGGTAGTCATTCTGTTTAGACTCAATCCAATCTCTTTGTACCCTCTTGTGATAGAACTGTCAGGGAATCTCCGTCACCACACGACCTCGATTGAGAATAATCGGACTCTTCCTAAGACTTGTAGAGAAGGGTTAAGGTACAAGTCAGTACAGTGGAACCATTGAACTGCAGTCGGTACTATCCTTATGAATATGGTGTCTTTAGTGGTTTAAGGTGTTTAGTCTTTAGCGGCTGATGGGGNGGGGGGGGCGGGGCGGTGGGGTGTGTTCGGGGTCACTCGATGAAATGGAATCATTGTAGAATCCCACATCTTCGTTTCAACCTTATAAACCCTATACAACTTCAAACAAAACCCCCAAAGGGACCACCGAGTCTATCATTTCTTAGACGGACGTTACGTCCTCTACACCCAAACTAGGAACCCACCCCTTCTAGGGGACCTCTACCTTTACCGTTGGGTAAGGTCTTACGAACGGAGTTCTTAGGGTACCTATCTCCTCGGACCACCCGATGTCAGGTACCCCAACGTTCTCTAATTCGAACTTCAAACAAAATTCCGTTCAGAGAATTATTCTCTAAAAGTCATCCTAATCCATTTCTAGTATTATATTTTCAAATCCAAACTTCTGTGTTGTTCCTCTCCTAAATTTCGTTCCTAAAGGTTCAGAGTTTTTAAAACTATGATAGACAACTCTACAGTTTGTCAAACTACAATTAATTTTATTCAGAAAACTACACAAGGACTCTGTTATTTTAACGAATTTTAAAAATAGAAAGACTCGTTCTCAAAGGATCTCATTATTTCAACGTAACTATTTCTATTACTTTATTATTTCAATACAATTATATATCTCATTCAATACACCTACACCTACCAAAACCAAGAGTATATTACGAACTCAGAACTTTAATATATTCTTAATTCCTATTCAAAGATACCTTGATAGGGTAGTTTTTCTTTTTCGAGTATCCTTTATAAGTGAACTTTGATGACAAGTAAAAGTTGAAATTGTTTTTTCGTTTATTTTTAAAAAGACTAAAGTGTAAGATGATCATAGATTTTAGAAAAAACCTGATTATAGATTTTAGTCAGGTACCCCAACGTTTGTCAGTCTGCGTTGACTCACTGACTTGACTTGATCTGACTTTCAGAAAAGGTTTACAAATTTATCAAAAATTATACGGTGAAATAGTTTACTATTATTAAATTAAATTTATGTAACGTAAACAAATAAACCCCTTGGTTTGCGGAGTACAGATTCTTTAAAGAAAAGTCACAGAAAATTCCATGTTAATTACTTGTTGAAATGAAGGTCAGTAAACAGACATGTTCTGTTGTTACAGTCACCTGTTGAATAAATTGTATAGACTTCATCCATAGGATATACGTATAAACAATAGTAAAGTTGACAATTCATGTTAAACATAATAAAGAAGGAAAACAAATCGTCTTACTGTCCCAGTCTTCAGACGTTCCTAAGTCTTCACTTAATGAACTCTCTTCTTTCTTTTTTCTTAATAAAATTAATCTCTTTTCTCTTAGAAATTTAGTATTTTAAACTTTCGTAGTAATTGAAAGGGTTAAGTTAGAGTAGCAATGGGATAACACCTGTAAAGATTATCCCTTATTCCTGTCATAAAGAGAAACACCGAATAATAAGAATTTTATAAGAGACATAACTCGATTTTAGATAAGGGAAAGAACAGGGAAGTAAGAAGGAAGACTTTTATATATTTCATTTAGTTGAGGAATATGTCAAATTGTGTAACTTCTGTGTTAATGACCCAAAACTAATAAAAATCAAAAATCCCAAAAAAAAAAAAAAAAAAAAGGGGACTCTTTCCGTTGAACTCAAATAAGTTGGTAAGGAGACAAAGTCTCTATAAGTCACACACCTGGTTATGACTGGGTACCGACAAGGAATGGGAAACCCTTGATATTCAATATCTAGGTTTAGTTGTATTTCTCGACGTCGTCTTATATTTAGTCGTATGACCCTGAAGGGAACACCAGGTCACCAATTCTTAGACGGACGGTTATGTCTCCTGTTCTCAAGTTAGGGACCAGTCCCTTGATTCTAGGATATACAGTGTCCTATTGCTATTTGGGTGCACGACGTTGTCTCACGGACGTGTGACGTTCTTCTGGGTCGAGACGGTTTCATTTTTTTCTTTAGTCGTATAACGATAAAAGTAACTTTTTGAGAAAGATACTTTTTTATTTCGATCCACTTAAATTTTCGCACAAATGACTATATCAACAAAATGTAACACCGTATTTGAAAAAGAAGAACAGTGTTGGACTACCCATTTGTCAACTTGGTTGATCAAACTATCGTGAACAAGGTATACTGTACTAAAGGTCTAGGTAAAAGTAGTAAGAAGAGCTCTAGTCGGAGGTCTTATGTTGGTTGTAAAAGTCTCTCTCAGACGACTTTTATATCACCTTTTGTAATGTAGGGACATAGACCTGTAATAAACAGAACCTTGTTGGATTATCAAAAATCACTCTCACTCAAAAATTAGTTCATGTCGGTCGACCAGTCTTAATATATGTCTTGGAGAAAGTTTAAGAATAACGATAACTATCAGGTGATAAGGTTTCATCGATGGATGATCGACAAGACAGGTTAAAACACAGTAAACGATTATACCTAATACGTCGAAAACGACATAATTTTTTGTTGGTTTGTGGGGGTTTGAGTCAGTTAAATTTGTTGTGGGAAATTTTATTTAAAGAGTACTCAGACCAAGTCGACCAGTTAATACCACTAGAATGGAGTCTATAAGACTGGCGCTGAACAAAACAAGTTTGTAGACGGAAGTCGACCACCAACCGACCTACTGACCAGATCCTACCGAAGGGACTTTGCTGAGTCGAGAGAAGGTGCCCTAAACCTAGACGGTCGTCCCTCCGAACATAAACAAGAGTACCGACACTGTCCCAAGGTTCTCTCTCTCCTTTGTGTGTTCTGGAGATATTCTTAATCAGGGTAGGGACGGTATTTCATCTCGTCTCTTCCCACCTTTTACCTGGACCTCCTTCTGTTTCTATTTTATTGATAACACTACGGTTACGTAAGAAGGCTTAAGAGTGTTTTAAACTTTTACCGTGACTTTCTATGAAAAGTACCTTCTGGAGTTCTCTGGAAGAATATCTACGTAACTATTCGACAAAATCTTACATAATAAATTGGTCAGTACTGAGATGGTAACTCTCGAAAATAAGTTGGGTACAAAAAGGTAGTACAAAGTGACTTAGGGTAGTATTCCGAAGTCACTTTTTGACAGTTTGAACGACGACGTCTATTCTTTAGTAGTATCAAAGGACTTGTGCTTACTAGTAGTGACGTAATAAATACTATGGTTTCATAACTTTTCTGACGTCCTTACTTATTGAATGATACCATTAAATATATTATTTAATAAAGTACACCAAAATTTTAAAATTTATTAACTACTTTTTCCTTTTACGAATGTTAAATTAAAATTAAGTTTCTATTTGTTACTCCGTGTTATGTTTGTTTTGATATATAGAAAAATATCCGAAAATATAGATTACTTCTTTGTAAAACTTTAGGATCTTTGTTTATGTTATTTTATGTAAATAATAGAAACCTACCGTTCTAATATCACTAAAAACAAAAGTCGTATTGGAAAATCTATAAAAACTGTGAAAGACGTTACCTGTATACATTGTAATAGTCGTCTTTTTTTTTTCTTACGTAAGTCAACAAAAGGTAAAACATTAAAAGGACTCTTAATCTTAGTTCGAGTGTAAAGGGAGTGAAACCTTTTGACACATAAACTGATGACGGTTAACTATAAGTAACTCTATGACATAACTTACCAGGATTAACTTTCCCTTTAGACCGAGAAAGGGGTTTAGTATCATCGACCTAAAATTATTGATGAAGTAACAGTAAAATTAAAATTTTGATAAAGGACGACGGTATTAGTGAATACCAAAGAAAAAGATAACCGACGATTCTTATATGTTCTAAAATAATGAAATAAACCTCGTAATGAGTTATAGATACGATCTTGACTATTCTTTCCTCTTGAAGAGACCCTGTCCTATCCTTTCGTTCTCTTCTTATAGAGAGTTCGTAACTATTGGTAGAACCAACATAGCAACCACACCGACTCCTTGGAACAGTCGATCGACGTAGATAAAACCGAGACAGAAGTATCGGAAAATTAAGAAGGATAGTGATTTTTAGTATACAGTGTTCTACTGTCAATTGCGTAGACCTATAAGTCTACTATCTTCTTTCGGAGACTACTATGGTCTAATGGGATAAGACCAATTCCCTACATCATACTTTTACTCATTTAGTGTAAGGTCTGTGTCACAGGAGGTCTCCGTGCGACTACCTTATTTCTACCTGTGTTTAAGAAACTAAGAGGAGGGTAACCCTTCACCGCAGAGATGGGGAGGAAAAGTTAGATTCACCTAAGACAGTGACGGACTGGTTATCTTATACTGTCTTCGTTGTGACACGATCAAAGGTCCAAGGTAGGAGTTCGTTACCCACGGAAGATAAAGGACGGTGAACCTTGTGAGTGAAGACCTAACCTTATGAGTGAGGACCTTCGGTCGATGCCCCGACACTCTTCAGGTTCGACGTGTCTCTCCGGTGTATACACACGAGATCAGTCGTAGGGGTCTGCTCGAGTTGACGTCCGGACACTTACGTGGTGGAACCTGTTGGTCGCTACAGTGTCCAACTCTACGAAGTTTGACGTCGGTGATTAACTGAGGTAAATATACTTTCTGGGGGTCCTTCTAGGTAGGTCGACACGAGTCAGTTGAGTATGTTGACACCTTGTATTATTATTCAACAACCAAATTCTGTGACTCAAATCCTTACTAAACAATTGAATATCGTTTTTTTTTTTTTTTACCTCGTGATCGATAACAATCGACTATAACAACGTGGACTTTATTTTAAACTTTTCTCAATATTTTTTATCTACCACTGTAGTGAAAAGACATCTCGATAGAAAGTTTAAGTTTACCTCTTTGACTTTTCTTACATACCAAAGAATGGTAAGGTTCAATATATGTCTGTACTACTTAGTTTCTTTGGTTCTTTTTTAGTTTCGTCCTATCAGAAAATACAAACCTTCACTATTCTATGATGAAACGTGTGTCGTGAAATGTCAGATGGTGTTGGGACTCTTTTTACCTATAATGGTAAAGTGCAAAACAGAAAAAATAGGAGGAAGGGAGGGAGTGAAGGAACAGAGACGGAGGTAGAAGGATCAACAAAAGTGAGGTGACGTGAGTGGGAGTTGTCTTCGGACAAAATAGAGGTATTAGAGGGGTACGATAAATGTCATGTACTTTATGTTTTCCTCTGACGAGTTCGACCCAGGTAAACTTCAGACGATTCGTTAGGTCACTGAAGTGAAAGTGAAAAGTGAAAGTACGTAACCTCTTCCTTTACCGTTGGGTGAGGTCACAAGAACGGACCTCTTAGGATCCCTGTCCCCTCGGACCACCCGACGACAGACACCCCAGCGTGTCTCAGTCTGTACTGAATTCGCTGAATCGTCGTCGTTCGTCAGAGATTCCCATTTTCCCATTTGGGATCGTCCTAAAGTAGGTCGTTATGGGAGTACACGATAGAAAGGTACTGTTGTTTTTATGACCTACATATTTAGAAATAATACGAGTTCCTGTTTCAAATTCATAAAAGGTCACAGAATGTTGAGACAAAACGAAGATCCACAGGGTTTCAACTAGTGTAGACTATACCAATTCCTTCCACGACGACATTAGCTGCAACCATAGTTGATACAGGTACTGGGTTGGTGTCCTTTCTGTTTTGAGCAACCTCTACACCTGAAACTTCCATTATTTGACGTAGAGAAAACTGTTCACTTCTTTTTGTCTCCAAGTTGAAACGTACAAAACTATCAACTTTCTCTCTACAAGATAAACTAACCCCGTAATGAAAAAATATTACAAAAAATTCTAATAAATAAAACCGACACGACCTAGAAACAACGAAGTGTCTGTAAAGAGATCAACGTCACTCGTCCCCGATGAGAAGTAACACAACGTGTCCGAAGAGTAACGTCACCAAAGAGAACACCTCGTGTCTAAGATCCGAACGTCCGAAGTCATCAACGTCGAGTACCGAAGTCATCAACGTCGAGTGTCCGACATCTCGTGACCGAGTCATCAACACCGTGTACCCGAATCAACGAGGTGTCGTGCACCCTAGAAGGACCTGGTCCCAAACTTGGCACAGGGGACGTAACCGTCCGTCTAAGAATTGGTGATCTCGTAGTCCCTTCGGGTCTAAACCCGTAATAATAATTAATAATGTAATTAGAAAAGAGACTACCTTTTCTCAAATTATTATGAGTGTATAAAGGAAGGAGACGGACTAAAGAAAGGAAGTGAAGGAGGAAGGATGAAAGGAAGAAAGAAAGGAAGACAGGAAGGAAGATAGACAGGAAAGGAGGAGAAGGAAGAACCCTCTTTTTATATTACTGTAGTAATTGTAAATCAAAATTCTAATTTAAGGAACATCACGTCAAAAGAACAAAACTGACAACCCTCACATAGAGACAGGAAGTAGTAGGTACGAAATATGAGTCGGTAAGTAAGAGTCACGGTCTTCGGTAGAACCCTATACAAACGATCGGGAGTGATATAAAGTCTGGATTTATCAAGGGACCTATTAAGTTCAGTTAAAGGGAGTGAACACAAAATTTCTCCTACTCTTTCTCCTCAATCCCATTGTAATGATACCGGTTACTTTCTCTGTTTCGTCGGTTACACATCCTTGTTTTCTTTAAGATTGGGTTACGGAATCGACATATCTACTTCTTTGAATTGGGGCTCTATATAAAAATCTACGGACTGGGGATTAGGTTAAAATGGAGGTCATAGAAACAGTTTATGAATGGACGTAACCCGAAAAGTTATATTAGCTCCTTAGAATCGACAGATTATTATGTACGTATATTATTTCATCTCTATAAAAGTATAATCTGTGTAAAACATATAACCTAACCAGTAAGACAGGTTTTTTCGTCCTAGTACGTTCTTGAAGGAACTCAATTTTCACACAGAAATGTCTGTTTGACTTTCCTTTTTAGTACGAGAAAAATTTTTATTAAGTTTGAAGTGTAAAAGAGAACCTTAAACCAGTAATCGACTACTAAACGGGTTTAGGATATCACCATACATTATGTTTACTGATACGTCTGAGTCTTCGCAGGAAGACTCATTCCATAACCGGGAACTTACACTCTAAAGTCCCACGTAGTCCCTGGTCCAGGTTCATCCCTTCGATTTGGACCACGATTTTTCTTTTCCCTTTAGACTTCCGTTTTCGAGACCTCTGTCTTACTACTTCTGTCGTCTCATGTCTACCTGGAATAGTAGCCGACGGGGGTGTCCGACAGTAAGTACCTCGGGACGGTTGGATCGTTCCACCGAGGGGTTGACTCGTACATACAGACACACATACACACACAGGTTTGACTGGAGAAATCCTTTACTGGGGAAAAGAAATAAATTAAAAAGTACAAGTTAGTGATTACAGTCTATAGATATTGTATAAACTTAAAGAGTTGAACTTTAAAGTTCATTCCTATCTAAAGTGAAATTTTCAACTGGAATAATAATAATAATAAAAAAACGTCAGTAAGACGAAGACCCAATGTAATATCAATGACGCACAAATAACGTTTTAGTGGTGTGTGAATAATACGTAGGTCTACCGTAGCTGTCGTGTACTGTTGGTCGAGTTACGTTCTTTCGTCCTATAATTTGTGTCGAGTGTTGGAACTGACATGAACACCCCGTTCGACTGGATCGACCGTAAACCGTCACAAAATATTCTGGGAAGAGGATATACTATAAAGTAAGTTAAGTCTAAAATACTTTTGTAAAAAAATTTTACTCGTAACACCCCACCCACGTATACGACAGTGTACCACTATATGTTAGGGAACCATCATAGATAATTTAATGTCAATACACATAGATTGATATATTACTTTGTTTTTTCCTGTACTGGCACTCTCTGATTATATTCCTTCTCGTGACCCGACTCTCCGACGTCTCCACGAGACTCTGGATAATAACGTTGGGTATTTGAATCGTTGGAGAGACAGGTCGTTACAACAATAGCCAACTGTCGTTACTACCGTTAACAAGGAAGGTCGAGATTGTGAAGCACATAGAACCTGTAAGTCGACTCACAACGGTGCACTGACACATTTTTGTGTCTTTGAAAGTCTTTCAGTCCAAAGAGACTAGGATAGTATTTTGTACGGATATACTAAATATTTTAATGAGAACAGCGGGACGACCAAGTACCTCGGTCTCGGGATTCTGCACCTGAACCATTTCTTCCGGAATGGCCACTCCGGTACTGAGTCAGTGGGTCTCCTCGTGCGTTCACTATCCAAAACTGTACGACGAGAAGTCTAACAAGTAGTCCTGAATTGGACTCCACTCCCTACTAGGGCTTCGACTCTCCCTCCCTGAAAGTGCACCCAAGATGACGTTTTGAATATCCATCGTCAGTCGACATTTAACGGTGTCCCTTTAACACCGACTAAACACTCATAGCTACTTTCAAAGTAATATTGATATCGGTTCTGTCTATTTGGTCTATGTCCATTTTACGTCTCGACTTCATTTACCAGGAACGTCTTTAGAACCGAGTGAATATTTCCTCTGTCCTACTGGATGAAGTTCATCTAATGAAGTCACCCTTACTAAAAATTTCTTATTAAAGTAGGTGCTGGGGGAAATCCATAATGACCTTTATACATTTATTAACGTCTTATAAAATGTTTAAATCACTAAATATCTTGGTCCACGGCAAATCAGATAAAAGAAAGATTCTTTTATGTGTACGGATATACATAAGACGAAGTAATAATCTACAAAACTGGAGTAAAAATTTAGTCTGAAGAGAGATTCTTCTGACTGTAAAATATAGTTTATGTTGTACTTCCAACGTAGTGTGAATGATATCAAGAACTGTTTTCTCTTGTATTTTTGCGGGATTTATAAAGGAAAACAGAAACTCCAGTCTAAAAAGAAACCCAAATCTATATAAAAGGAGATTTGACGTAGAAGGAAGTAGGCGATCCCAAAGGACGAGAATAAAGACACAAGAGTATCGGTCACAAACACTTCACGAATATCCCATGATCCATAACAAGAGTCGGAAAATGTATACTTATTGGGATATTCGTACATAACAAATTAAAACTAAGTCAATAATACTATTGGGATATTCCATCCATAACAATACGGTCGATGTGTGACCCTGATCGGTAGACGGAGGTGTTCCTAATTTAGTACTCGACGACGTCGACGACTGGAAGTTGTAAGGGACTTTCCTCAAGTCCCACCTCTATCTTTACTCCGTGACACACTAGACCCTTGTTGACCGTCTTGTCCAGAAGTCTATCTCTAAAAGTCTTCTAAAATACTCGGGTTAAGAACGTAGAGGAGCACCGATCTTTTCGTGATTTTGGGAAGTACCACTGTAGACGAGGAACACTGATCGTCATTAAAAGTCCTCTGATCGTAGTCGAAAGTTGTTCGGACTAATGTACATGACAGGGAAGTGGTTTTAGTGACTGGAAAGGGGTCTGAGACACCTCGTCAAAGAGTCTCGATAGACTTTATCGAAAACCCGATGTCAGGAGTAAAACGGAAATTATTTTGAACAAGGAACAGGTCAAAATTGACAACGAAGAATAGGACGTTTATCCGAAGAATCCTCTATCCATTCTACCAGACCATAAGGTAGAGAACTTCTTAAAAGGTCAAACAACACTAGGTGTGTCAGTTTACAAAATCGTATCAGTGACTTCGTCTTCATCTACAAAAAGACCTTAAAACAAAAAAGACACTAGACTATCTACAACCGTTATACTGGAGACCAAGGAGACGGAAAAATTTTAGGTCGAGCATGTAGATCTTAAAGAGTCAAGTACATGACGACTTCGTAGCGAACTTCCTAAAACTCGTACACTTCACTCACGTTAACACACCGTCAAACTTGTAAGAAACCATAACGGGAAGAAACCCTAACCTTACTTTGGACACCGGTGACGACACAAAAGGTTTAAACGACCGTATAACTCACGTCGTGAAAGTGTCGTAGTAGAAAATCCTAAACTTTATCGAGGTGACCTTAAGGTAGAGGAGGTGATCGAAACAAGAATCGTTAAGAAGGATTCCGGGTGAACTGAAGTGTGAGGTCCTACAGACCGAGATCCACTCACTGGTGTGACAGTACCAATAGGTCCAGTAATTCTGGAAAAAACCCATTAAGAAGACACATAAGAACGGTGGAGAAGAATTAGAGAAGACGAAGACAATCTAGAAACGACAAAGACAGGAAGTAACACGGGTAGAAACGTACTTCACAAGGAACCATAGAGGTTGAAAGAACTTCTCTAGAGCAAAAAGGGTAACATAACAAAAGAAGATAAAGAAACGTGACAAGTGGATTCCGAAAGAATGGTGAATAAAACTGACAACTCTTTCTCTTCGGATGTACAAAGAGGACCAAGTTCCTGATTCTAAAAACACACATACGGGTCGGTGCTTTCTACTCAATGGACGACAATCTTGGACGGACACCTATATATGGGTCCTGACCCTAACGACCTAGATAAAAATTAAAAAACTCCTTGAGGTAGACCAAAAGTCGTCACAAACATGGTTAAATGTAAACGTAGATGTCACGTGTTCACAAGGGAAAAAGAGGTCTAGAAGAGATGGTGAACAATTAAGAACAGAAAAACTGTCATCGGTAAGACTGTTTACACTCCACTATAGAGTAACACCAAAACTAAATGTAAAGAGACTACTAACTCGTTGTGAAATACATGGACAACCAGTGAACATATAAAAGAAACCTTTTGTACAGGTAAGTCAAGGAACCGGGTAAAAGATTAACTCAACAAAAAATAAAAATAAAGAAACGATAACTCAGCACACTCAAGAAGTATATAAAACCAATAATTGAAGAATAGGTCATACACCAAACGTTAACATCCAACGGTAAAGTGAGACAACAATTAAAAAGACACGACCACGAAAAATCAAACTACGAAGGGTGAACTAAAAATGAAAACAACGAACAGGAAACCACAGTATCGATTTTTAGATGACGATTCTGGTTACAATTCTCAAAGAAGGCATACAAAAGAAGATCCTCAAGATACCATACTCCATAATTTATCTCAAATTAGGTAAAATTCAATTAAAAACACTTACGATACTCGATCTCGGGGTTAAAGTAAAAAGAAGTACACAAATAGGTCAAAGGGGGCATAGTAAAAAACTTCTCTAAAAGGAAAAGGCTACTTCACAAGAACTGAGGGAACAGTTTACAATCGACTGGGATACATCTCCTAAATAAAGACTCAAGAGTCAAGAGAAAGTAACCAGACACACAGACAAAATGACGAAAGTAATAACATAGAAATATATAACAAACGAAGGGTCCACTGAGTCACCACTTCTTAGACGGACGATTATATCCCCTGCTTTCTCTGTCTCCAAGTTAGGAACCCAGTCCTTATAAGGGACTTCCTCCTTTACCGTTGGGTGAGGTTATAAGAACGGACCTTTTAAGGTGTCTGTCTCTTCGGACCACCCGATAACAGGTACCTCAACGTCTCTCGACCTGTGTTGTCGTGTTCGTGTTTTATAACAAACTTTACCCAGGAAGTGGAAACAAGAGTCCTGACGAAATCGATAAATCCCAGAAACACAAAGGTATGTTTAAAATTCTAAAAAAAAGACAAAGACACTTTTTACGGTAACCTTAAAACTATCTCTAACTTAGTTTATATAACTGCCGAAACCCATCGTACACTTCACTTCACTTTCAGCGAGTCAGTTCAGACTGAGAAACACTGGGGTACCTGATATGTCAGGTACCTTAAGACATCCGGTCTTATGACCTCACCCATCGGAAAGGGAAGAGGTCCTCTAGAAGTGTCCCTAGCTGGGGTCCAGAGGGTGTAACGTCCACCTAAGAAATGGTCGACTCGGTGTTCCCTTCGAATATCTGTAAATTTTTTATAATAAAGAAGATTAAGTACTTGTATCTTATAGAAAGGTAAATAATAAACACAGAAGAAATTAAAGAAAGTAGTTTCAGAACGTCAAAAGTAACATATCTAGAAAGTAAAGGAACCAATTCAAATAAGGATTCATAAAATAACAAAATACTTCGATATCACTTGTCCTATCAAAAGTAATAAAGTAAAAGTCTAAAGTAACAATACATATCATAGTTGATGTAATTTAGTTGTGATGACTACATACTAGGTCGTTAGGGTGAAGAGAATAGGTTTCCTTTACTTTTATCCTATGTCTTTTCTATCCAGAACAAATCACATCAAAATGAGTATTCTCGGTTCTATACTTTTATTCGATTCGTAGGGAGTTATCTACTTACCTCTCAGACCCTCTCGTTACCCCGGTTCACTGGAAGACCTCGACTCAATGGAACGGGACATCCAGTGTCTCCCTCCGTCCCGGTCGCGGTCGAGGTATTCCATGGTCCCTTTTGTCACAAGTACTACCTCAGACACGAACTTGAACTCTCTAAACATCCACTCCTCACCCCACCAGGATCTATCTCTCCCCTTTTCCCCCGTAGATTGGGTCGGTGGGACCCCGTCATTCTCCTTTCTCTTCCAGTCCACGACCTAGTCAGACAGACAGGTAAGGATCCAGATATTGAGTGAGAAAAGAATTGGATGGGGTCCTTGTCCTGTGGAGGTCGGTACCTCCCCTATGTGGTCGGTTCAGGACGGGGACAGTCACTAAAGAGAGACCGGGTATGAAGAGACGTGTCATCTCCGGGTCGACGAAGAGACCGAAGAGTGATGTCGGGAAAGATTTTTTACGGCTCCTTCTACCATCCTTCCCCTCTCCACGAGTCCCGGGAGAGACCTTAGGGACCTCCGGTGTCTTCCCGACCCCTACCCTACGTCCCCCCACCCCTACGGTTCACAGTCCGTAACGATACTCGTAAACCCTACGTTGTCACTGACTGTGTCCGTTTCAGGAAGGGCTGTTTCTCGAATGGAAGACCAACCTCTTCTGTCTATTATTTATATATTATATTATATAATCCTCTTCCGTTACCGTGGGGTGAGGTCATGAGAACGGACCGTTTAGGGTACCTACCTCCTCGGACCACCCGAAGTCAGGTGTCTCAGCGATTCTCAGTCTGTGTTGACTCGTTGAAGTGAAAGTGAAAAGTGAAAGTACGTAACCTCTTCCTTTACCGTTGGGTCAGGTCACAAGAACGGATCTCTTAGGGTCCCTGCCCCCTCGGACCACCCGACGGTAGATACCCCAACGTGTCTTAGTCCGTGCTGACTTCGTTGAATCGTCGTCGTTGTCGTCGTATGATATAATCCGTCATAAATTACAATGTTCTTATTTTGTTATACACCCCCGGCCCCGATCTCTAACTACCGGAATCCAACAACTCTTTCTCACCAGTGTCGTCCGATTGACGACTAGACTTGTTTCAGTTCAGCTCTCGGTACACCTATATACCCCGTCCTTGTCAGATCTGTGTATCTACTCGTCCCACTTTTGGAACTCCATGTTACGCGGACGACCAAAACTATTCGACTCTTTCCGGTGACATTGACCCCTGTTTTATTTATTCCCCTTCTTACGACCCTTTATTTCTCCTTCGTCGTCCCCATGGTGTAGTACTTACCGGAATGTCTGGTACCTTTCCTTAAACTTAAAATGAGATTCACGTCACCTTTCGGTAACTCCTAAATACGGTTTCGGAAACGTCCTATAAATACGTAAAAAAAAAACGTAAATTGTTCTAGTAGGACAAAAAAACTTATTGTTTAGTTGGAATCTCTCCACTCCTATGGACAATCCCATGGACAATTCCATGGACAATCCTATGGACAATCCCATGGAATCTCTCCACTCCATGGACAATCCCATGGACAATTCTTGGGTAACATTAATAGGTCCATTCTTTAATAGGTTCTACCCCACACCTGGGTCCACCATTACCAACTTTCATAATTCTCCATCAATCTACCATCTATTTTAAATTTTCCTCTCAATCTTACTAACCGATTCACTAATCTATATTTTCTTTCTCCTCTTAATAAATACTGAGATTCTCAAGAGTTTATCCGTCCTCACTTCCATAAGAAAACTCTACTCAAACTTTACTAGTCACTTAAAGTAGATAAATACACATATATCCCGTCTCTCACCCGTCCTTTTTTTACCCCGAGAAAGGTACCCTTCCCTTGTCGTCTAGTTTTCCTTTCTCCTTTCTCAGGTTTTCCGGAATACATGAGTTATTCACTAGGTTGTAACAACTTATTCCTTTCATACTATAAGATTTATTAACACTAAACCAGGTTTATCAATATCGGAATGGTACGTAAGAAGTTTTCTTAGAGGTGATCTGTTTAGAGAGGATCTCGTTTTTCTTGGGATATTAAACCCTGAGGTAGACCAGTCTTAATAAGGAGTTTTAAGTTTACGGCATCAGTTTTAAACTCCTGTCTTCTCCTAGGTCTTAATGTGTCTTCCAAGACAAGAATATTCTTTGATGATATTTCCTTAATTTTGAGGACTTCAAGAAAAGTTTCGTCGAAAAGTAGATATAAAAGAGAAGAAAATGATATCCACGAAGCTCTACAGAATAAATACATACCTTGAGATGTAAGTTTTGGACTCTCAATGGAAAATGAGGTACTAGAAAAATACAATACATGTGATAAAATATATTCCGATATTAAACCTCAATCTCACTAAATCCAAACTTAAGATCCAGACAACGAATTTTGTTAATCCTAGAACCGTTTAGTGAAGTGGAGAGACTCTGAACTAAAATAGTAGGTTTTTTGACTCTATTATTATGGATAGAATATCTCAACAATATTTCTAATTTACTTTATTAGTGGAGTGTACTCGATTACATACTCTGAAGGACTCGTATTATAGACCGTTTTTTGTCACATACACACACAAACATTCACGTGTAATAAGTCGGAAAGAGAGGTAAGGGTGGTCTCATGATTGGACCTGTATACATTAAAGTGGAAAGTTAATGGTGAGTCGAGGAGTAATGAAAAGACTGGAGTCGAGAGAAGGTCAGTCTGGACAACAGTGGGTTATCAGGGGTAGAAGAGGTTTGAGGGTATCATCCAGAGTTAGACGGGATGAGAAAGATAAGAATTGGGACATGACGGAATGTGAAAATAAATCAGTAGGGGATGACTTAACATGAGGAGACATTACATTCGAAGGACAGGAGGCAACGAAAACATAGAACTAGGGTGTGGTCAAGAGTTGGAAGAGTTGGTATAGTGACCTATAACGTACCATTAGGACCTATTGAATATTTAGAGATCACAATGAGAATGTAATGTCTTTATTAAGGAATATCAACGGACTTACCCTTGTTTTCGAGGGTGACTTCCACCGTAGACTGTGTAATAATTAGATGTCGTTAGATCCAAGTCATCACTATGTAGGTGACTTAGTATGTAACCAAAAAAGTCACGTGTGAAGAGTGAGTTGTGTGGAAGTTCCATGGTCCCTAAACCGTGTGTGTCTATCTGGCTCAGGGACAAGGGTGTCTTAAATATAAGAGATCACACACAATCAGAGAGTCAGTACAGGATGAGAAACGTGAGTGAACCTGACATCGGGTGGTCCGAGGAGACAGGGACCTTAAGAGGTCATTCTTATGACCTCACCCAACGGTACGGGAAGAGGTCCCATAGAAGGGTTGGATCCCTAACTTGGACCCAGAAGACGTGACGTCCGTCTGAGAAATGGTAGACTCGGTGGTCCCTTCGTGATATAAGAGATCTAATATACAGTTTCATTGGTAAAAAACCTTCACCGAAACCATGACACACACGCACGATCCAACGAGGTCAGTACAGGTTGAGAAACACTGGGATACCTAACATCGAGTGGTTTGAGGAGACAGGTACCCTAACAGGTCCGTTCTTATGAACTCACCCAACGGTACGGGAGGAAGTCCCCTATCAGGACGAGGTCTCTAACTTGGACACAGAGATCCCAGAGGACGTAACCGTCCGTCCTTGAAATGGTGATCACGGTGGACCCTTCGACTAAAACCATGATGAATGAGAATTTACATACAAGATTTCGACCCTCTCATTCTCGTACAATGGTCAAAGATTCCTTTATTTCGATAAAACCTTACTTAGTGAAAATCTCTTGATAATTAGACACCACTATAATATTTCTTGGTTTTAATTTGACTCAAAAGGTACAATTATTAAATTAAACTACTACATACAGAATGAGTCAAACCCGACGATACTGTTTAATAGTTTCCAATCCACCGTATTTCTTGTTTATAAATAAAGAATATCAAGACCTGTGACCATCAGATTCTAGTCTCACAGTAGTATGGGTCCAAGACCACTCTTGGGGTAAGACTCAATATCCGTCGATTAAAGAGTGACATAGAAATGTACAGTGTCTTTAGTACTATCGCGGGACTTAAAAAAAAAAAATTCATGACTTTCAACCTTGAGATTACTGAATTAGAAAAGGATTTTCCAGGACTCTTAAAACGTTTCTCTAACGTGACCAGTATCGTTTGTGGGAGAAGGTTATTGCGTTCTCTTCTGAGATGTGTAGCTGTAGTGGTCTACCAGTTATGGCTTTAGTCTATCTAATATAAGAAACGTCGG
This sequence comes from Capra ibex, assembly GCA_006410555.1. Lineage (NCBI taxonomy): Eukaryota > Metazoa > Chordata > Mammalia > Artiodactyla > Bovidae > Capra > Capra ibex. The sequence continues at coordinate 75,074,319 of SJYO01041852.1, forward strand.
TTTTTACTTCTTCAAGATATGTCCGTCGTTTTTGTTCTGGTCCTCGACTGCCACCGAATCTAGGACTCGAGGAATAACGAATTAAGTCTGAATTTAACTTCTTTCATCCCTTTTGGTCATCTGGTAAGTCCATTTTGGATTTAGTTTAAGGAATGTTAATATGTCACCTTCACTGTTATCCAAGTTCCCTAATCTTGACTATCTCACGGACTTCTTGATACCGACCTCCAAGTACTGTGACATGTCTTCCGTCACTAGTTCTGGTAGGAGTTCTTTTTCTTTACGTTTTTCGGCTTTACCAACAGACTTCTCCGGTATGTTTATCGACACTTTTCTTCTCTTCGTTTTTCGTTTCCTCTTTTCCTTTGTATATGGGTAAACTTACGTCTCAAGGTTTCTTATCGTTCCTCTCTATTCTTTCGGCAGGAGTCACTAGTTACGTTTCTTTATCTCCTTTTGTTATCTGATCCTTTCTGATCTCTAGAGAATTTCTTTTAATCTCTATGGTTCTCTTGTAAAGTACGTTTCTACCCGTGTTATTTCCTGTATTTAACATACTTGAATTTTCTTCGTTTACTATAATTCTTCTTCACCGTTCTTATGTGTCTTCTTGATGTGTTTTTTCTAGAAGTACTGTGTCTATTGGTGTTACCACACTAGTGAGTGGATCTCGGTCTGTAGGACCTTTCGTTTTCAGTTCACCCGGAATCCTTCGTAGTGATACTTGTTTCGATCACCTCCTCTACTTTAAGGTCAACTCGATAAAGTTTAGGAGTTTCTACTACGATACTTCCACGACGTGAGTTATACAGTTGTTTAAACCTTTTGAGTCGTCACCGATGTCCTGACCTTTTCCAGTCAAACGTATGGTTAGGGTTTCTTTCCGTTATGGTTTCTTACAAGTTTCATATGAAGTATTAACGTGAGTAGAGTGTTCAATCGTTCCATTACGAGTTTTAAGAGGTTCGCTCCGAAATTATCATGTACTTGGCACTTTAAGGTCTACAAATTCGACATAAATCTTTTCCGTCTCCTTGGTCTCTAGTTTAATGGTTGTAAGTGACCTAGTAGTTTTTTCGCTCTCTCAAGGTCTTTTTGTAGATGAAGCTGAAATAACTGATACGGTTTTGGAAACTGATACATCTAGTGTTGTTTGACACCTTTCAAGAAGTTCTCTACCCTTATGGTCTGGTGGAATGGACGGAGGACTCTTTAGACCTACGTCCAGTTCTTCGTTGTCAATCTTGACCTGTACCTTGTTGTATGACCAAGGTTTAGTCCTTTCCTCATATAGTTCCGACATATAACAGTAGGACGAATAAATTGAATATACGTCTCATGTAGTACTCTTTACGACCTGACCTACTTCGTAACTCGACCTTAGTTCTAAAGGTGCTCTTTATACTTATTGGAGTCTATACGTCTACTGTGGTGGGAATACCGTCTTTCACTTCTTCTTGATTTCTCGGAGAACTACTTTCACTTTCTCTTCTCACTTTTTCAACCGAATTTTCAGCTGTAAGTCTTTTGATTCTAGTACCGTAGGTCAGGTTAGTGAATTGCTGTTTATCTACCCCCTTTATTACTTTTGTCACTCTCTGAAATAAAACCCCCCGAGGTTTTAGTGACGTCTACCACGGACGTCGGTACTCTAATTTTCTACGAACGAGGAACCTTCTTTTCAATACTGGTTGGATCTGTCCTATAATTTTTCGTCTCTGTAATGAAACGGTTGTTTACAGGTAGATCAGTTTGGAAACCAAAAAGGTGATCAGTACATACCTACACTCTTAACCTGATATTTCTTTCGACTAGGGACTTCTTAACTACGAAAACTTGATACGACAACCTCTTCTTAAAACTCTCAGAGAACCTGACGTTCCTCTAGGTTGGTCAGGTAGGATTTCCCTTAGTCAGGACTTATAAGTAACCTCCCTGACTACGACTTCGACTTTGAGGTCAAGAAACCTGTGGACTACACTTCTTGACTGAGTAAACTTTACTGGGACTACGACCCTTACTAACTTCTGTCCTTCTCTTCCTCTGCTGTTCCTTCGGAACGTGCGACGTCAGGTACCCCAGTGTTCCTCAGCCTGTACTGACTCGTTGACTCGACTTGACTTGTCCAGGGTGGAGGATTATAGTAGTATGATCTCCCATCCTAAATTTATATACTTAAAATTCCTTACGTTTATAAGTCAGTTATTATTATGTCAACTAGTCAGACTGAGTTTTATATTTGAAAAGAATCACAATCGAGTTTTGAGGTCAAAATCATATTTTCTTCTAGATTGTGAAAATCCTATCTACCGTCTATCTATCCCTTTGTCACCTTTGTTACAGTCTGAAGTAAAAAAACCCGAGGTTTTAGTGACGTCGACTACTGACGTCGGTACTTTAATTTTCTACGAATGAAACCTTCTTTTCAATACTGGTCGGATCTGTCGTATAATTTTTCGTTTCTGTAATGAAACGGTTGTTTCCAGGTAGATCAGTTTCGATACCAAAAAGATCATCAGTACATACCTACACTCTCAACCTGATATTTCTTTCGACTAGAGATTTCTTAACTACGAAAACTTGAGACCAAAACCTCTTCTGAGAACTTTCAGGGAACCTGACGTTCCTCTAGGTTGGTCAGGTAGGATTCTTTTAGTCAAGACTTATAAGTAACCTTCTTGACTACAACTTCGACTTTGAGGTTATGAAGCCGGTGGACTACACTTCTTGACTGAGTAAACTTTTCTGGGACTACGACCCTTTCTAACTTCCGTCCTCCTCTTCCTCTACGGTCTCCTACTTTACCAACCTAACGTAGTAGTTGAGTTACCTGAACTCAAACCCACTTGAGACTCTCAACTACTACCTGTACTTACGGACCACACGAAATCAGGTACCCTAGAGTTTCTCAACCTGTACTGACTCCCTGACTTCACTTGACTTGACTTGTGAGATCGGGTCTCCACTAGAGAAGGTCAGTAAAACTTTCTCGACTACCTTTGACCGTTTTTAGAGACAATCTCTCTGATAATGATTGTGGTACCAGTAGCACGGTTGGACAGTAAAGTCTTTTGTCCATCTTGGTGACTACAAGTGTTACTCTAGCACTGGTAACTCGGTCGACGGTAGAACGGTTGTACCTGTTCTCCGAATTTCAGATCCAGAAACTTTAGTCCAGTTGGAAATTTCTGTAAGTAAAATCATCTTGTATAAGCTGTAACTTAAGAAATGGATACACCTCTTCTCAACCTGAAAGGTCCACCGTTGTCACCATTTCTTAGTCGGACGGTTACGTCGTTTGTGTTCTCTGATCCCAAGGTAGAGACACATCCCTTCTAGGGGACCTCATTCTTTACCGTCAGGTGAGGTCGTAAGAACGGACCTTTTAAGGTACCTGTCTCCTCGGACCACCCCAATGTCAGGTACCCCAGTGTTTCTGTACTGACTCGTGTGTGTGTATACCTCTTCTCAATTTAACTTCGTATTTTCCAACAGATGGTTTTGTCTTCATGAACTACGGAGACTTCAGGAAGAAGAAGAAAATATGAATTCCCACTCAATAAAAAAAGTTCAACAAAGAGTCCCAGAAAAATTTTATTTTTATAGATATCCTTCCTTTGAAATACGGGATCACAGAGTCCAACTAATACCGTCTGATGACCCTGGTTCTGTCACGGTCACTAAAAACTCCTATGAGGTCGGTCGGATAGATCCAAATATCTAAACGGTGAGACGACATGTTTACAAGTCTCCGAACTCCTTTTTCCTGACCCCTCCCTTCTTTTTCCTAACCCCTCTTACTGTTCTTATTTACTAAAAAAAAATATTTCCTTCAGTACTTTCCTTCTATAAAAGCAGTACAACTGCCTCATGATCTTTATAGGATCGCCTCTAGGAATGAGGACGAGTGGTTTTACCTTTGATCGTTACTACCGACTGTGATAAGTACCAGTCTCTCCTCCAAGGAGACCACCAAGTGTCAAACAACTTTTGTTAAAGTCTAAAACTAGTCCACTAAGTAAACAATAAACTGAGGTAACTTCCGGAAGACTCAACACTCACCATCAAAATCTTTAAATGTAGACATAAAGAGAACCGTAGAGAGAGCAGTCAGTCGACACAAACTGAGAAACACTACGGTACCTGATATTGGGTGGTCCGAGGAACAGGTACCTTAAGAGGTCCGTTCTTATGACCACACTTATATCTAAACTAAATTGTATTACTTATTTCGTCTATTTCGTTTTTTTTTTTTTTTTTTCTTCTTCTTTCTTTTCTGAATCGGTGGAATGGGTCAAATTCAATTTACCAACTCCCTTCAGAAACATTCTTTTTTGAATATTTTTATATTGGTTTCAGAGTATAAGAACAGGGATCATCCCATAATTAGGACGGGTAAGGTAATTATAAGGTGACCCACGGTATTATTACTTATAATAATATACATATATTATATATATATATTATTGAACATCTTTGGGGTCCTCAGTCTGTCGATCTGTTTACGTTCTTTTTCGAACCATTTAACAGAGACCCCGTGGACTAAGGGCCAACGGAGTGTTCTTAGGTCACCGTTCGGTAAGTGAACAGTTCCTCGGGAAATGAGAGAGAGAGACCGAGTAGTACGAGAGTAAAAAACATAGTTGGTATACTCTTTCACCTCACAAAGGGTATAATAGAGGACTCAGTATGATAAAGAGGTCAGAGTACGTTCAGTCCAAAAAGACCAACAATAAATGGATGAACTAAAAGGACTTCGAACAGAAGGGAAGTAATGTCGCCTACACAAACCCTCCAGTACGAAGATTTACCAGACGTAAATCTTCGTTCCCTTTTAGAGATTCGTAAATTAAACCTGTTAATGCGTACATATCCTCCTCTGTCTTTAAGTGTACTTCCCTTGCTCCTCAAAAGGAAGACGACGACCAACGGTGTTTATTTCTTAGTAAGGAAAAGGAAAATCCCTTCCCTCAACCAAAATTTTTAATCAACATTGTAATGACCTTTAGATTATACCCGGTATCTCATGAAGAAACGTTCTCTGTCTCTTTACCTGTTTTATGTTTACCTTTATTTTGTCATGACACCCTTAAATTGTATAGTTAAGAAAGAGAAGATGGGTTCTTATCTAAACATTTCGTGTTTATGTAAGAAACTGAATTGATCTTATATGCTAAAGGTTTGACATAATCGTTTTAATTAAGATAAATCCATATATACGTTTAAGGTAATAAGCCGTTGAAACCTCAGTCATATAGTGTATGATACCACGAAGGATCCACCGAGTCACTATTTCTTAGACGGACGGTTACGTCCTCTGTGTTCTCTGCACCTAAACTATAGGGACTCAACCCTTCTAGGGGACCTCATTCTTTACCGTTGGGAGAGGTCATCAGAATGGACCTTTCAGGGTACGTGTCCCCTCGGACCGCTCGTTTCTCAGTGTTTCTCAGCCTGTGTTGACTCACTTACTCGTGTGTGCAGTATATCGTTATCTTTAAGTGATAGACGAATTTTTAATCACTCAGAAGGATTGTTTCACAAATTCTACTCTCAGACCTAATAATTTGAGTCTAGGACTTTTGGACCCTTTCATTTCAAAAGTCTCCTTTATTACTGTGTGTTGTGTGTTCGGTCTCTATAGGACAGTACTTCGTACCCAACGACCGCGGTTTTCCAATTCCTAGTGTGTGAAGAAGGAAATAAGAATGACATTGACAATTTTTCATAAAATTAGGGAATACAACGATATTCATAGGAAGCAATCGTTATAAAGGTGTGGAATACTGGTACACAGTGGGGACCAAAAAAAAAATTCCGTGTATGGATTAGACATGTGGACCAAAGAAAGTAGTAGGGAGGTAATGGAGTTTAAAATTTGTACTTATTGAGGACGTGGTATGGATAAGAAGAATGGAAGTTTGACTTTCTACCAACTGAAGTTCATTCTTTACTACCTTTAATACAGTTCGGTTTGGACACAATTAAGAAGGGAAATCTTTAAACTTTAGTCAGTGTACTATTTCTCATCTATAGATGTATAACCTCTTTTCCTTCGTATCATCTAATCTATGTATAAAGTACGACTTTTCCCTAAAGAACTTTTTATTAACTTATCGTAAGTTCTTGGATTTTGAAATAGTTTTATTTTGAACCTAAAGAGGAAATAAGATTAAAAGAAGACTTTTAATAAATCGTCATATGTCTTAGACGGACGTTACGACCTCTGACCCCGAGTTAGGGACCCACTTCTAAGGGACCTCTTCCTTTACCGTTAGGTGAGGTCATAAGAACGGACCTTTTACAGTATCTGTCTCCTCGGACCGTCCGATGGTAGGTACCCCAGCGTTCTCAGTCTGTGCTGAATCACTGATTTGGTGGTATGTAAAAAGAGAGGTTAAAGAGTAAAACTTTTCGACCAATAAGAATTTATGTATTTAGTGATCCAAATAAGCGTTTGCTATAAAAAAGTTTTCGAATAAGTAGAACTTGTGTCATTGCTGTCGACAGTAGTGGGTTGAGTTCACAGGACTGGGAAGTGAAGCACCAGTACGTCGGGTACTGGTGGAAGGATCGGAGAAGAGACAGACAAGAGACGAACGTGGTACACGAAGTCAGTATTACGTGAAAAAACTCGAGGAGGTAACGTAACCGAAGTAACAGTCCAGGTTTCAAGGAAACGAAAATAATAAGGGCCATAAACGTGACGTATGAAAGGAAGAAAGAATGAGGGAGTCTGTAAGTATTTTAGAACTTCGAAAAGACAGTGAAATGTTTACGAGAGACTGGGGTCAAACTAGAGACAAGGAGAACTTCACGAGAGTGTTCTTGGTCTTAAATAAGGGTGGAGTCGTTCAAATGGAAATACAACGAAGAAACCACAAGAGTGAAGAGACCGGGTCTACTATTCGAGTAGGGTAATCTTTTTTTATATATGTCTTATCCGTCAAAAGGGGTGAACTCGATAGGACGTAGTCTTATAAAAAAAGTTTCAAAATTTTTATGCAATATTTGTTGTTACAGAATGACATATCGTGTCTCTCGATATATGTTGTAGGATACTATTAGGTATTACCTTTTCTGATACATTTTTTCTCATATATATTTACAAAGTGACATGTCGTCACTAATTGTGTAACATTTAGTTGATATGCAGTTATTTGTTTTTATTTTACGAATTGGTCACAAGAATCCAATTACGGGGTTTAAACATAGTAATAGACGATGCGACATACTCGATCTGAGGAGGTACAGTAGAGGACTTTGAGAAGGGAAGTGAAGATGTACAGTTGGGGTGACTGTAAGAACGTCACAAAGGTTCTTAAGTACGGTAAAAGACGGACCCCCTTCAGAATAAAGATGGAATAGTGTTTATGGCAAGGGGTTAGTTCCTGTGACAAATAAGGGATGGAGAGGTAAAGTGGACCTTTTCAACTAAGTAGGAGACTAAAGACCTGAACCGTCTCTATAAGTATACGAGTTGGAGTCAATCCAGGAGGGTTGTGTCAGTGTCACGTCATTCGTAAAACAAACATCTTGTATAGTACCGGAATCGAGTTAATAATACATCCATTAATATAAATATTATATTTAGAGGGTTGATCTGATATTCAAGGTTCCCTATCACTGTCACCGACAGAAAGAGTTCTTTGAAAAAACTATTTAGAGAGACCCCTCAAAACTCGTACACAACCTTGTCACTTATTACCTCAAGTCTTTTATGCGTTACCAAGCCTGTATGACGTTCTGTTCCTACATCCCGACCTAGTATTTTCTAGGATCGACTGTACTGTTTCTTAAATATAAAAGATTTCCGTCAGATGGTGACTCGATCGACCCACCGATTTCTGTCAGTTTTAAGTTGTCTATAAATATTCGACTTTACTAGATTAGATACAAAATTTCTTATTTAGACCGTCGTCCAATATACCGATTATTCCATCTCTGACTTTAGGTTCTCTGAATAATGTCATCTAATTTTTTTTACTGATATGCATAGAAGAACGGAGTACCCGTGTAGGAGAACCGTTACACTGAACCACTAAGAAGGATAAGCTTCGGAAATTTAAACTCGAACTGGTACACTGAACGAAACTGGTTACTCCGTAAGTCCACAATGTGACCCCCACCGACCCTGAACTGACCTTTCAGCCTTCGGTGGTGTACTTTATTGGAAGTAACTTCGTCACCTAAAATTGGTGTAAATTTAGAGGAGGTGTATACAAATATACATATGATAAGGGATGGGAGTAATCTTTGTAGAGAGTAAAGTCGTCACTAAGAGTCACCACGCAAGACCTTAGTATTCCACCCTCCTCCGTATAGATTAAACTGATGTCAAGAGTCCTCTAAGGTTGTATGAGGTACTACTGTTTAACTTTTAGCACGATCATTTAAAGTACCTAGTTATTTACTTATCAATTACATCGACCCCTCAATTATTCGTGGTGTTTCCTTCATCGTAAATCGGTCTAGACTTTTCCTTCTTATTTATAAGTAACCTACCTCTTCACGTCTTTACCATACATGTTTCCGTTTAGGACACAGGTCTTACTGACTAAAATTAGAAACTCGAGAAACGAGAAAATAAAGATTTGTTGACTTGTGTGTGAGAGATTACAGACTTAAAACGACTATCCGTAATAAAAATTCCTTTAATATCTTATATAAAACGTCTCAGTTGTCAAATCTTTCTTCAGTAAGTCTATTTAATAGTACTACTAACAGTGGAAAGGAGTTTTATAAGAATGAAAATCCCTTGACGAAATTTTAGTAGTTCAGTAAAGGTAGATTTAGAGTAAGGGATTTCATTCAAGGTATGTTCATTGTTGTCCTAAACTCCTAATAAAATGAACGGAGGTAACAGTCAAAGTCATTGAGATTTTAGTACAACTGAAATACTTTAAATTAGATTAGTACCAAAACACTATAGACAAGTATTCAGAGACTACTTTCGTAGTTACAGTTAGTTCTAGATTAAGGACTAAGGATATACATGTCTTAAAATGATAAAAGGAATTTTATGTTTGTATGAGGGAGTGTCATTTATTCAAATACTTACTTTAATAACGGAATTTTAAGAAGACAGTAAGAAAAGTTACCTCGTATATCTTGTGTAAAAGAGTGTGTATTATCCTAATTAGAAATTATCGTAGTAGAAGACGTTTGTCCACGTTTGGGACAAACGGGAGTCCCTTTCTGGTTAGTTACTCTTCAATAAGACCACTACATTACGAACAATTGAATGAGAGAGAGTTTGTACTAACCCCTTTTACGAAAAGTCTCGTGATCTCTCCATAACTTGAATTGAGAAAAGTGTTTGTACAATGAATCCTGTCGGAACTTTATCAATACGTTTAATTAATCTGATTCTCTTAAAGAAAATTAGTAACCGTAGACATGAGTAACCGTAAACGGTCACTATTAAGGAGTATAAAGAACTCTTTAGTGAACGAAGGTATGGGACCAGGAATACATTTATCTTTTTCTTATATAATTGTAATCGGTCGTCGTCGTTTTGAATCGTCAAGAAAGAGTCTGTATCTAGTATTAATTTTAGGTCAGTTTTCGTTATCTCTAGAATATAAAAAATTTAGTTTAAGTTGTGTCAGACGGAGAGTACTGAGACATGTTTAAGGTAAAAGTATGGACTGATCAATACAGTTTCTATTTTTATAGACTTTATTCATAAACTTATTTTGGTCTACACAACTGTCACTACAGTGATTTAAGACGGATCACTATTAAATGTTCCGAGACAACTATGTTGATTTACAAGTACCTTCAGGTCTCTTCAGGAGTGGGTCCTGTCCGCTTCAGGGTAATGGGTAGTATATCAGAACTAAGATACTTCACTGTCCTGTCCTATCTATATACAACCAAACGTATCATTTCACACGTTCTCTCGTCTGTATCTCAGTGTGTAAAGTCCGCCCATAATAAAGTACACCGTCGAGTAGGAGTAAGGGATAAGGAGGTGGAGTTCGGAGTGAAAAAATCGTTTTCTTACGTTATCATTCGCACAACACTTTTTGTATTAAAGTTTCTCCTCCCAGTATTGTAGACTTGTCTGCTCACGAAATAGACTAGACTTAAAGTGGGTTCTTTCTTTCGTTGAGTTTGACGATTCGGTCGACTTTAAATTCACGACTGTATTAAGTTTCTACTACTTGAGACTCATGAGTATCATTTTAACCTCCATTTAATGTTATAATCTTGAAAGGGGAAAAACAAAGAAAAAAGAATTATAGGAGAATTGGGAAACTCTTTTGACTCAACTAAACCCCGTGTATTCGGAAAGAACCTCGAAAAGGTGAACAAGAAGACGATGACGACGATTCAGCGAAGTCAGTACACGCTGAGACACACTGGGGTATCTGCTGAAGAATGGTCCGAGGGGACAGGGACCAAAAGAGGTCCGTTCTTGTGACCTCACCCAACGGTAAAGGAAGAGGAAGGTGAACAAGTCCAGTACCATTATGTCAACGTAACCCTACTCCACCTTAATACCTTGGTGTTTTACTAAGTTCGGACTGACACTTATTACAGAGATGGTATAATCTCTTACTATTCAGTAAAATTCAAGTCACTCGGTGTGAAAGAAGTCGATAACTTTACTATTAATTTATAGTTAATAATTTTACTACACAGATGTTAAGAACCGTTCATCATTCATAAATTACCTATGACGGATACCAATAATGATAAAAAGGTATATTTTTATTAAAGTTCGGTGAAGTGAAAAGTTTCAACTTTAGGTTTAATATATTTTTTTACTAACGTATGGGTCTTACCTAAGGGTTAAAACAGACGAAGATAGAAAATTGATACTTTATCAAAAAATTACAAAAGGTAACTTATAAATGAAACTATAACTAAGAATTACATGGTATAATACGTCATCATAAGATAAAAATAGATAATGATAAAGTTTCAGTCACGAAATGTTTATATCTAAAATGTATGATAGTCATATTTATTATCGTCATGTTATGTAAAGAAGATCTCTAGACTACGTTAAAAATTTCTGTAAAAAGAGATTAGGATATCTTTTCCAGGACCTTCCGCGACAAGTATGGTAGTTCAATCGAAAAAACTTTCACTTTTTACGTCAAACAGTGGGTGGTCGATGAATACATCGAACTCTTAAAGTCATTTAATTGAACTTGATTTAACAAAAATACGACAGATATAGGTTAGTTTTTGTACCAGTGTAAGGACGTTTAACTAAAATCTAAAATTTAAAGTTGTTGATGAATAAAATACAAAAGTATTGAATGACTTACGGAGTGGACACGTACCTCTTCAAGATTCTAATTTTTTCTGTTATTAGTGGGGTTTCTGTCAAAGACGGAAGATCCCCGGTCACAGATTAATTTCCTTATCGTGTGACGCGATTTAAAGTAAATTGTCTCAAACCATTTTTCACTGACCTTTGTATCTACCGTTGTGAAAATTAAATTATAACTCCCCCTTCTTAAAAATTCTTTTTAATATTTGTCCATTGTAAAATAACCGAAATTTTCTTATTATTTATTTTATTTTCCTCAACAAATAAACCTATTCCATCGTCATATAAGGTCCACCTTCCTGATTGTTCTCGTTTCCTTCATTCCTGGTTCTTAAGTATAACTAAACACTTAATCTACAACTGTGTCGGATCACAAAGACGTCTTATCTCATGTAACCTAACTTAATGTCGGTCCTTTCCTGTACGAAGGATATATCTCCGTGTAAAACCTTTTTGTTTTATAATAGAAGGTTTAGTAATATGAGAATAGGAAAGAAACAATATATGGTACTCTGCTAAGTACTATATGTGATCGCCCGAGAAAACCACCCACTACAGAAGTTCGAATAGACCTGAAAAGAAGTTCATTTTCTTACAATAAGGAAACGAAAAGAATACTAATTTTCCGGGTCCACCTCGATAACCATTTCCCAGACGTACGGTCACGTCCTCTGTATTCTCTTCATTCAATCTAGGGACCCAACCTTTCTAAGGAACCTCATCCTTTATCATTGCGTAAGGTCATGAGAACGGACCTTTTGAGTAATCTGTCTCTGCGGAACGTCCGATGTCAGGTACCCCAGCGTCTCAGTCTGTACTGACTCGTGTGTGTGTGTGTATACTCATTTTTTTAATGTTATATGATCGTATAACTTTTCGTTTCTGTAATGAAACGGTTGTTTCCAGGCAGACAGAACAGTTCCGATACCAAAAAGGTCACCACTCCACACCTACACTCTCAACCTGACACTTCTTTCGACTCGTGGTTTCTTAACTACGAAAACTTGACACCACAACCTCTTCTGAAAACTCTCAGGGAACCTGACGTTCCTCTAGGTTGGTCAGGTAAGATTTCCTCTAGTCGGGACCCACAAGAAACCTTCCATACTACGATTTCGACTTCGAGGTCATGAAACCGGTGGAGTACGCTTCTCAACTGAGTAACCTTTCTCAACTGAGGGAGACTACGACCCTCCCTAACCCCCGTCCTCTTCTTCCCCTGTTGTCTCCTACTCTACCGACCTACCGTAATGGCTGAGCTACCTGCACTCAAACTCACTTGAGGCCCTCTACCACTACCTGTCCCTCCGGACCGTACGATGTTAAGTACCCCAACGTCTCAGCCTGTACTGACTCGCTGACTTGATTTGATTTGATTTATGTGAATTCTATTTACGTTTAAAATGTTTGGTATAAAGTTTTTCCGTTACATTTAACATGTTTTCATTGCGAATTAATTCTAAAGCTTTTGTAGATGACTAAAGTACAAACATCTTCGTAGATTCTCATCTGAAATTTTCCGTTATTTAGATTTATCGTACACTAATTACTCCAGTCTCATACGTAATTTCATAAGTCATACGATTGACATAATTTTCTCAATGGACCCTTTTGAAGTAAAAAGAATAAGTGTGCCACTTTGTCACTTGGTCATCCAGTTAAGTACTTCGGTAAGTGGACATTATAACACCCACACCCTTGCAAGAATTTATTTTGAACGATTTTCAAGAGACAGTAAAAGAAACTCATATAAGTGACTTCTTCTTTAGAAATAAGTATGGAATCTTGTCCTGATACACATAAACGAGTCAATTAAAATTATAGAAATTACAAAAATAATCTGAACGTGACCTTACATAATAGGTATATATGTACTACGACAACAATATTGTTCCGTAAGGACTACCGAGTCTGTCATTTCTTAGACGGACATTAAGTCCTCTGGTCCCAAGTTAGGGATTCAGTCCTTCTAGGGGACCTCCTCCCTTACTAATTGGTGATGTCATATGAACGGACCTCTTAAGGTACCTGTCTCTTCGGACCGTTCTGATAAAATTATATTACCTATCACGATTTGACAAACATAGGACAGAAGGGAAATCTCTGATTATAGTACATAAAATCTTTATCAATTGACCTTAATGTGTATTAACTCAGTTAGTGACCCTTTCTAGTCAAAAGTAAGGTTAGGGTTTCTTTCCGTTACGGTTTCTTACAAGTTTGATGGTGTGTTAACGTGAGTAGAGTGTACGATCGTTTCATTACGAGTTTTAAGAGGTTCGGTCCGAAGTGGTCATGCACTTGGTTCTTGAAGGTCTACAAGTTCGACCTAAATCTTTTCCGTCTCCCTGGTCTCTAGTTTAACGGTTGTAAACAACTTAGTATCTTTATCGTTCTCTTAAGGTCTTTTTGTAAATGAAGACGAAATAACTAATGTGGTTTCGGAAACTGACACACCTAGTGTTTTTTGACACCTTTTAGGAAGTTCTCTACCCTTATGATCTGGTAGAATGGACGGAGGACTCTTTAGACATACGTCCATTTCTGTGTTGTCAATCTTGACTTGTACCTTGTTGCCTGCTCTAGGTTTAACCCTTTCCTCATATAGTTCCGACATACAACAGTGGGACAAATAAATCAAATATACGTCTCATGTAGTACGCTTTACGACCTGACTTACTTTGAGTCCGACCTTATTTCTAACGCCCCTCTTTACAGTTATTGGAGTCTATACGTCTCCTGTGGTGAGAATACCGTCTTTCGTTTCTTGATTTCTCGGAGAACTCCTTTCACTTTCTCTTCTCACTTTTTCGACCGAATTTTGAGTTGTAAGTTTTTTACTTCTAGGTCAGGGTAGTGAAGTACCGTGTATCTACCCCTTTGTTGCCTTTGTCACTCTCTGAAATAAAAGAACCCGAGGTTCTAGTGACGTCTACCACTGACTTCGGTACTTTAATTTTCTACGAACGAGGAACCTTCTTTTCGATACTGTTTGGATCTGTCGTATAATTTCGTCTCTGTAATGAAATGATTTTCCAGGTGGCAGATCAGTTTCATCATTACATACCTACACTCGAGTGAAGTCAAGTCAGCAAGTCAGCACAGGCTGAGAAACACTGTGGTAGCTGACGGTATGTGGTCCGAAGGGATAGGAAATGACAGAGGGTCTCGAACGAGTTTATAGGTTGGTAGAGTAGGAGACAGCAGGGAAAGAGGAGGGTGGAAGTCAGAAGGAGTGTAGTCTCAGAAAAGGTTACTCAACCAAGAAGGGTAGTCCACCGGTTTCATAACCTCAAAGTCGAAGTTGTAGTCAGGAAGGTTACTTACAAGTCCTGACTAAAGGGAATCCTACCTGACCAACCTAGAGGAACGTCAAGTTCAAAGAGAGTTCTCAGAAGAGGTTGTGGTGTCAAGTTTTCGTAGCTAAGACACCGTGAGTCGAAAGAAATATCAGGTTGAGAGTGTAGTTATGTACTGGTGACCTTTTTGGTATCGTAACTGATCTGTCTGGAAACAACCGTTTCATTACAGAGACGAAAAATTATACGACAGATCCAACCAGTGTCGAAAGGAAGACTCCTTGTTCACAGAAAATTAAAGTACCACCACCAGTGGTAGACGTCACTAAAACCTCGGGGGGTTTTATTTCAGAGAGTGACAAAGGTAACAAAGGGGTAGATAAACGGTACTCACTCTCAACCTGGTATTTCTTACGACTTACGGTTTCTTAACTACGAAACTTGACACCACAACCTCTTCTGAGAACTCTCAGGGAACCTGACGTTCCTCTAGTTTGGTCAGTTAGGATTTCCTTTAGCCAGGACTTATAAGTAACCTTTCTGACTACGACTTCAACTTCGAGGTTATGAAACCGGTGGACTACGTTTCTTCACCGAGTATCTTTTCTGGGACTACGACCCTTTCTGACTTGCGTTTTCCCATTCCCTTTTTGTTTTCTACTCTACCAACCTACCGTAGTGGCTGAACTTTCTGTGTTTAAACTCGTTCGAGACCCTCAACCACTACCTGTCCCTTCGGACTGTACGACGTCAGGTACCCCAGCGTTTCTAAACCTGTGTTGACTCGTTGACTTGACTTGACTTAGTTAGTACCCAATGTCTAAAAGAAAATAATTTGAAAAATAAAACATAACCTCTTATCAGTTGATTGTTACAAACTATTAAAGTCCACATGTCGTTTCCCTGAGTCGGTATGTAAATGTACATAGATAATAAGGGGTTTGAGGGTAGGGTAGGTACGACGGTGTATTATACCTCGTCTCAAGGGACACGATGTGTTATCCAATTTAAAAGTAGTACATCGTGATTGACTTGACACACTTCAAAATACGATGTCACAACCGGAACACAAAAAAGTATGTGTAAGTTATAGTATATGTCTTCACACACACACACACACAATGTCAGACGAAGTAACATTTTTAATAAACTCCTACGATCTCAATATGTACATTACATCTTTTTAAGTCACATAAGACAATTAATTTGTTTCTTTGGGAACCTGACTCCACCGAGATTACGGGGTCGACAGATGTATTCGTTTAGTTTTAGATCCAGACCTTTACGGAGTTCCAATACTTTAACTTTCGATTCCTGTTGGATAGTGTTTGTCGGTTGATCCGACATTTCGACCCGTAATTTCGATATTGATTATTCACCAAAAGAACGAAACAAAGAAGATGGAAAAGAGACATTCAGCGAGGACAACGACTTTCGAAAGGTTGATGAAGTCCAAACCACGACGACCTAAACTGAGGTAAGAACACGTCTATTTGAGAATTCAAAATTTTATAAGCGAAGTCAAAAATGTCAAAATTGTCAAGGTATACAAATTTCTATACTTTAGGACTCTTTTTTATTCTTTAAAAAGACAAAGGAGGTAGTCGACAATTCTTCTTCCGATCGAAATAGTGAGGTCAAGGGCCTCCGCACCCTGGGTACTGCCACCGCTACGAAGAGTTCTTGTGGGAAAACCGTCGATTTTTTTAGTAAATGATCTAGTGCACTTTATTATTTCGTTTGACTTCAGTACGATGTATAAATAAACTGTTTTCCGTTTCTAGAAATATAAAATGATGTTTCGATAAAGATGTAACATAAATAAAAAAGTACCCATCTTAGTAACACCTAGTCTACTAAGTGTGTTAGAATACGTAAAGGACGATTATAAATGACCTTATAAAACTTACCTAAAACTCAAAATCCTTTTTTCTTTTGTTGACGTTACTGTGAAACAATTGTTAACGAACAAAACACTTATTATAAACAAGTATTACAATTTTGTTATTTCCCGAGTATTGTTTACGTATACAAAAACTGTGTTTATAGTGTTTATCACACAGAGGTTGTTTGTACTACAGTCGGTTTATCAGAGGAAACGTTTTACATTAAATCTAAAATGGTATTAGTATGAGTTAAAATATATATAAAATATAAGATGTAACATACGACTTTCTATAGCGATTCAACACAGGCTGAGAACACTAGGGTACTTGACATCGGACGGTAGTACAAGGAGACAGGTACCCTAAGAGGTCCGTTCTTATGACTTCACCCAACGGTAAAGGAAGAGATCCCCTTGAAAGGGCTACGTCCTTAACTTGGGTCCAGAGGACGTAACTTCCGTCTACGAAATGACTGACTCGATGCACCCTTCGGGTATAACATACGACTTTTTCTCGTTTTCTCGAATGAACGATTTTCTTTCTATTTTATAATTCGTATTTTAAAACTAGAGTACATGAAGGGTTTACATGAGGGGTTCCGTATGATTACTGTTTAATACGAGGTAAGCTCCTTTCTTTTTACACGTTCCTTGGGGGGTTTACGGTACGATGAACCTTTCGATAATAAAGTTTAACATTTACTGATGAACTGTATCATTTTTACGTTATTCTTATACAATCCGAATGTACATTAACGAAACAAGAGGATGTTTGTACAAACTTATTATGTAAGGTGTTTAGATCTTTAGATCATCGTTTTATACTGTGTTACACGGTGTCGATGAAGAATTCTATATTGATTTTTGGATGACGAAACAACGGGTCAATAAAAGAGAATACCGTAAACCAAGAGTGTCATCTACGGTACAAAAATTGTATTAAATTTAATCCTTTATGTACACTGACAGTCAACTTCCGATAAACTCTGATGGGATCCGTGTATTGACATAACAACAGTACGGGCTTAGGGTCACACAATTACATGGTTATTACTAAGAATGGGTTTCGTACAGAAATAATCACACATGAGAATTGGTGAACACACTTTTATCTGATCTACAAATATTAATTATTATAAATTTGACATATTATTTTACTCGAACCTTTCTTTATGTACAGAAGAAAAAAGGATTCGATATGCAAAGGAATAAGTATATAAGTAATAGATAAAGAAGTGTCGTCCGACCTCTTTACATGTTTACAGAGTTTTTCCTTTCTTTTACAAGACATCGGGTAAGGTGTGATTAGAACCAGACTATTGGAACTATCATCAAAAAAATTTAAAAACAAACAAATTAAAACCGACACGACCTAGAAGTAACGACGTGTCCGAAAAGAGATCAACGCCGTTCACCCTCGATGAGAAACAGCGTCACGCCCCCGAAGAGTAACGTCACCGAAGAGAACGACGTCTCGTGCCCAAGACCCCGTACGTCCGAAGTCATCAAAGTCGAGGGTCCTATCCAAGTCGTCAACACCACGTGTCCGAATCAACGAGGCGTCGTACACTTTAGAAGAACCTGGTCCGTGACTTGGGTACAGAGGACGTAACCGTCCACCTAAGAAATGGTGAGTCGGTGGTCCCTTCGGGGAACTACCATCAAATTTTAGTTTCTAGGGTTCGTTTGTACAGTCTTTCCGGGAGTAATTATAAATTCACGGGGTTTAAGGGTTTTGTTTGTTACTGATAACGTCACCCCAGTTCTGATAGTGTTATCTTCTCTAACTTTAGTTGAGGTGAATATCGACTCTGTAGTTATCTAAATATCCGTTACTTTTCTGACTCCCCTAGTCATCTACCTTTTAATGATTCTCTTGAACTAATCTATAGTTCCGACCTTCCTAAAAACAATTTGATGGAGTGGTCCATCAAACGGACCTTTTCGAGTACCTGGCTCCTCGGACCATCCGACGTTAGGCACCCCAGCGCTTCTCAGTCTGTGCTGACTCGTTGAAGGGAAAGTGAAAAGTGAAAGTACGTAACCTCTTCCTTTACCGTTGGGTGAGGTCACAAGAACGGACCTCTTAGGGTCGCTTCCCCCTCGGACCACCCGACGGCAGATACCCCAGTGTGTCTCAACCTGTTATGACTTCTCTGAATCGTCGTCGTCGTCGTCGTGGAGTGGTCCTAAGAACAATTTCAATCCAATTATATTTCCCACCCTCTCCTCCTTGAATCAGTCTATACCGTTCTCCTGTTCTTCGTCCCGTCCCCCTAAGAGGTATTTGATTGAATTGTCTAAAGAAACGAGTTTGACACGAGTTGTCAGATTAAGCTACGGATCAATTCTTTTCCTAAGTCTCCTTGGATTGATTTCAAAGCAGTTCTTCCTTCGGAAACAGTTGTGTATTTCCTTTACTTCAACCAAGCAGTCATAGTATTGAGATGAATATCTATAATAAACCCCAAATATTTTCTATATACTAACAGAACACTTCCTCTAAACATCTTCAAGGGAAGAGGATGTTCACAGACATTTTTCCTGGGACTCCTAATCACTCCTGACTTATTATTGTACTTCTGTACCTCCATTCTTACTCGAATCGTTTATGTATACTTTCGTTCCCGCTGTCAGTCTGACTTCACTTTTTGCATACAACGTCTCACCACCTTTATATCGACCTATTATCGTCTTTACCCAATCTTTTTCGGACCTATTTAGTCTTAAATCTGAAATCAATCAATCACTATCTTGTACCCTCAACTTCGGACCTCCTACAATAGTGACTAATAGTACTCTTTTAACATTTCTCCTCGACTAAACTTTTGTACAACACAAATGTCACTACTGAATTATGTATTTAGTTTCAGGATTGTATTATAGTGAGACCTAACTTTTATTAAATACCGATCACCACTTTTAAATTCTGTGTCATTACTACGATTTCGACTTTGAGGTCATGAAACCGGTGGAGTACGTTTCTCAACTGAGTAACCTTTTCTGAGACTACGACCCTCCCTAACTCCCGTCCTCCTTTTCCCCTGCTGCCTCCTACTCTACCGACCTACCGTAGTGACCGAGTTACCTGAACTCAAACCCATTTGAGGCCCTCAACCACTACCTGTCCCTCCGGACCGCACGACGCTAAGTACCCCAGCGTTTCTCAGCCTGTGCTGACTCGCTGACTTGACTTGACTTGACTTGACTCACACACAATTGGTGATTTAAGGATTTGAAAAACTGGTGACATATGTGGGACGTCGAAAGATTAGAACAAGTTATCATTATCGATAGGAATTGACTCGTACACGATTTACAAAACGTAAAAACTCCAACAACAATGACTGTAAAACGTAAACTATATGCTCCTTTAGTTGGGTACTCCAATACTTTTTCAGAGTCGGTTCCGGTTTACCCATCCTTTCCATCTTAACTTTAAGTTTCTTTCCAGACAACCCACTATACTCGGTCTTGGGTGAGAAAAAAGATAGTGAGATAGGGGAGTCACGGGTGGAGGGACGGTGGATCTTAGGAAAGAGAATAATATAAAGATTTTAGATGAACGATAAATTCTAAGTGACGTTTACTTTGAGTAGGTTCTCTTTACGACACTCTAAAACTGATTCAAGGTGGAGACTTGAGAGTATGAGTAAATACATGTGTAAGTGCCGTCAGTAGATAGAGATGGGTCGCGACATCAATTCAAACATGAAAGGAACTGAGTGAGATCAAGGAACTCCAGTCTCAGGTACATACTGAACAGATGAGCAGAATGTTCACAACCTTCAATCTCCGTATTGCATCAAATACTCACTTACCTACTGTCGATTTAAGTACTCTTAATGTCTAATCTCTTTCTATTCGTTACACGACCACTGGTAAAGGACGTTTACAGGTTTTTGTTTAACACTGAGAATTAGTTTCTCGTTCTTTCTTTCTTTTTAACCTTCCTCTCCTCTCCTTTCTCCTCTACTTCTCTCCCTTTCTTTCCTTTTCTTTGACATTCACCCTCTCCCTTCCTTTTTTATTTGAATTCCCACTCCCCGTCCTTTTCTTCCGTGAAGGTCACAACGAACACTGATCTCTCTCTGCTTATTTAATTTTTCTGTCATTTTTACCAGTCTCCTTTTTTACTATCTGCCCGTAACGTCGAGAAGCGAAAGAAAGAGTAAGATTGTACGTAGTTCTTATGTTTATAGGTATACCGGTGAAATGTCATGGATGGTGGGGGTAAGAAGTCTTAACGACTTCCTGAGGGACTACTCTCCCGACTTCTGTACTTGTAACCGTTAAAGGATGAATCTCACAATTCACCTTAGGTAGTCCTACTCAGGATCTCCTTTTCTTCGTTTCCTATTGAACCTCGATAAAAGTATCCGAGTCCACCATCTACTCAAATACATAATACACCGAATCAGGTGGTCTCACCTCTTTGCAGATCTATCTGTCGCCAGGTGAAGAGAATCAGGTTTATACACGTCTTCGGTGTCAAGTAAATTACAAATCTAAGGATACCATTTCCATTAAGTGAATTTAGAACTAAAATCCTCTATTACACTTAAGGAGATTCCAGTCATATGATTGAGGATGGTCTCCTGTGTCGACCCCTTTACCTTTCCTGCACACTGGACCTTAGGACTTGTGTCTAAGTTTAGGGTTGAGATCCCACACAGGAGACCGTTCAGTAAATTAAAGGAAACTCAGAAGTCAGAAGTAAATAATATACCCTTAATTTTGTTCTGAACAACAAATAACGAAAGAAGTGAGTTCTATCTAACTCATATGTGATATATAATCCGTAACCTGTATAACCCCGGTCGGGCCTAATGACTTCTGTTTAAACACTACACACACTTTTGGAAGACATTTTACGTTTCGTGCCAATTCATGGTCAATTGTCAATGATGTTTCTACAACAACATGATACAGGGTCAGAAACCTTATTTCCATAAATTGAAATGAGGATCGTAGAAGGAGGACTTTGACGTTAACCAACACCAAATAAATTAGGAAACATTTAATAAAGAAGAATTTAAGAGTGGTTACCGTGTCTTCCACTAATATACTGAATATTAAGTTTATAATAAACGAATCCTTTTTATTATAGGTCTTTAACAGGATTATTGCCAATTTTTCTTTTGAAGTGTTTTCATCTTTATACTTGACACAACCGTGTAAGTGCATTCGGTTCAGGATATATAAGAAATTGAAATTTTCCTACTGAGAACACCATTCACTAACGGGTTCAATATTACTCAAGTTGTTCGAGTAAGAACACACTAAAGATTTCGGTTCAAATATAAACTTATCACTTTCCCTAGGAAAGACCATTTGACTTAAACGACCCACCTGTACTACGTTTACTGTTGGATAGGACTTAATATGTTCAAAAGTTCCATGTCTTTTATACTCGTTAACTTTCAGAACCATCTTTTGAAATTGTGGAGTCGTTTTGTATAAATATTTAATAAAATAATATTTAACCCGTTCACTCTTAAATACTTTCGAGGATAACAGTGTTTTTCATGATCGTTATTAATGTATAAAACCGGAATTTTTACTATGAAATTATTAGCATTCATCTACTTATTCCATTCCACTTCAGTGAGTCAGCACAGGTAACACTGGGGTACCTGACATCGGATGGTCTGAGAAGATAGACACCCTAAAAGGTCCGTTCTCATGACCTCACCCAACGGTAAAGGAAGAGGTCTCCTAGAAGGACTGGGTCCCTAGTTTGGGTCCAGAGGACGTAACATCCGTCTACGAAATGGTAGACTCGGTGGTCCCTTCGGAGTTCATCTACTTATCGTTTTTTTTTTTTTTTGTTTTTTTGGACTTACAATATAATTTGAATTTTGAAAGATAAGTAATCTACATGGTTGATATTTATAAAATTAAAGTAGAATAACCTCTACTATAATAATAACAACAACAATCATCATAAAACCACGAAATGATCGGATTAGTGACCCCGTGTAAAAATTCCTGACATCAAGGATCTCGAACCATCGGTAAGGTAAATGAGTCTTTTTATAATTTACCGTTTTTACTGTATTTCCATTTACAATATGAGAATTTTTATTAATAAAAATGTCTTGAACTTTATTGATTTCGATTCATCGTTTTTGATTTTACCTTATAATTTGGAAATGAAAATACGTGTAAATTAACAAGAGAGGACGGTGATTTTTTGTTTTATAGAACTAAATGTCACGTTGGGTTAGACAGGATTTTTCATCACATTTATTAACGTCGAAGTCCCTATAAAGAAAATAATTATCCAATTCTACAAAGGACCAAACCTATATAGTTTTGAGGGAAAGAACCTTAGGACGTACCTAACGGTCGTCGAATCCTCGATCTTGTTAAGACAAGTGTGGTTCCTTCGAAATGGACTTAAGTCAAGAAAAGACAACAAAATTCATGTAAATGTTTGTACTAATACGGGTGTCCATTGTCCTTTGGTCACAAAGTTTTCTTTTTGAACTAGTGTGATGGTCTATTGTGTCCATAGGATTTGTTCACGTACTTGCGGGGTTCCGAAGTACGACGACGGTCTTCCTGTATAAAAAAACTAACGATTCTTGACGGTCTACTGCGAAGTACTTTATATTTACGTTCTTTCGGAGACTCTCTCGAGTTATTTTTGGAAGGTGGGTAGCCAGATCCTCCTATTCTCGTTCTATGATAATTGTTCACGTCCTTTACCTAAAGTCCCAAGGTCAGAGTCAGATAGAGAACTAGTTACCATCCAGTACAGAAAAATAACACAATTACAACACAGTAACATTTTACACTTGTCCTAAACGAAAGAGACATACTCACTCTTCAACCGAAAATCGTTAACAAGAAATACTGTTTCTAGGTTCGTTCCTTAGGCACCTAAGTAAATCAAAGAATACATTACAAAACTGTGTAAGGAGAGAATTATATAAAACTTTCGAAAAAAGACTCTAGAGATATAACAAATAAGATATGTTGACTTCTCGTCAACTCTGTAAAATTGATACTACACTATCATAGGAACACTAACTCACTCAAATATTTACATAAGTAAAAGAGAATTGGTAATCACCCAAAGATAAAAGAGATCGACATTACATCACTTACCTTAACTATACATACTCTTTGATAGTCTTTTGACGGGAATCATCCAATACCTAGAGTTTACATCTACTTTATTTTTATCTTGTCTACACCCTTCTCTGTCTTATTGAAAACTAGACAACGAACATGCATCTTCCTCCGAGCGGACGATTTCTACGGAAAGGGGAGGAAGTGTGTCGTTACTGTCGTGACTGACCTCTCCGTCGGTCCTGATATTCGGGGGGTCAGTGTTGGGTCGTCTCATTGACCTGTCAATTGTTTTGTCTTCCATAAAAAGAAGTGTGAAAACATAAAGTTCACTGAAAAATTTTTTTACAAACTCGCTTTAAACCTAACACTATTTTCGTTGCAACCTTTAAAAATTTGTATATAGAATAATAATTTGTTAGAAAATAGCCCTGTAACACTTTACCTTCACCGTCCATGTGTACAGCGTCTCTTAGTAGAAAAATTTTCCTTCTTCACCTCGTCCACTCTCTTTCAACAGAAGTCAATGTCAGGACCTACACTTTGGACGGTGTGAAAGACGGACTAAGGACGACTCAAGGGTTATTAGGTCCGTGCAGATTTCCGTTAAACAGGGGTAAAACTGTAAGAACTACTCATTGTTATAAAACTAGACACTAATACTCGAGAACGTCGGTTTTTTTAAGACCGTTCGTCTACTTCGGAATTAGGTGAAAGAGATTAGAACCCTTTGCAGAAAAAAGAACAAACAGAAACCCCAAAAAACAACAAAATCACATGCGACATAAAGGGTTGGTGAACATGGTTTAAAAACAACAACTACCACTAATGTATAAAATAATAACAATAATTTTATCAAAGACCGGTAACAACTCGTAGTCGTACAAAGGTTTGAGAAACTTGAGAATCTCCACTTAAATCCTTCGAACAATAGACGGTTCTGGACACATAGTCCACCGACACTAAGAGTCCGTTTAGTTTATAGTGGGGGACTACCCTTCTACCCGAAACACTAAATGTTGTTTCCTTTGTGGTATAGAACGAGAGTCTCGGACCGTTTATTTTCTTCTACTTCAGTTTATGAAACAAACACTTGTACTTTCTATCGTTATGAATTCATAAGAAGTAAAGTGGTTATTGAAATATAAAATTTTTGAAGGAATTTTATAAAATGGGTAAACTTAAAAACTCGTATATAATTAAACCTTTTGTTTTACACGCCGAAAATCCTATTGAAAATCGGTTTAAGAAGTACAGAGGTTCTGAAATTTGTTTCTCTTTCGTAGGAACACCCTTCTATTATGACAACTTTAATTTCTTCATGTCAAGGGAGACACAGCATTGTCAAACGGGTAGTGGTGGCAAAAAGAAGGGATATTCACTTGACGTTTAGTTATCGGAGGTTCAATGTCCGTTATTATAACCTTTCTTTTCCCTAACTTATACAGTGAAGTCATCAAAAGGAAACACAAGAACTAACCCCTTAAGATCAAAGGACGATAACAAATTAGATTTTTGAGACTTAGGTCATGGAGTCCTTTTAAAAACACTTCAATATTAATTATAAGAACAGGAATCCCCCTTCTACTCAGAGATCAGATGAGAGAGGAATTTTTATAGAAGAAAGTCAAGAGTGTAAAAGATCATTCAGGACTAAGTCCGAACCAATTAACTTGAATCAATTAGAACTTCATCCTTCTTGGATCATGTCAAATATTACCCTTCAAGAGTGACGGAATTACTAGTTCCACTCTTTAATCTAAATGATACGATGTAAATTGTTTTACTTATACTTAAAATTCCATTACACGCAAGAGTTGGTTTTACTTCAATATGTAACTCCTGTATACTACAAATAAGTGTTGTTACTGTTTTTATTTTACGGTGATTAAGACGAACTCTTCTTAAATTCTTAGTTTATAATTTGAGGTGATTTTAATATGGTAAAATGGGTTTACAGTAAGGGTGACGTATTTGGGGTTCTTGTCGTATCCATATACAGAAATTATGTAGTTCCTTACTTTCTATTGGAAAGACTTTATATACGTAAAACGGTGTCATGTCGAAGGGTTTCCCTTCATAGAGTATTTTTCCGAAGACCTGTGAGCTGGCGTTTTCAAATTGGTCACACCAGTAGACTTATCAGATTCTCGATCCTTAGTTTTGGGTCCAAAAGATTAAGGTTCAGGTACCGAAAAGGATGTTAGAGTATTACGGAGAATTAACTCATTTTACAGATTGGTTGTAGGTTTCCATAACAGAATCGATACAATTTGGACTCGGTATTTAATAAAGACCGAAGTATATACCCAGTATTGTTATGGAGAAGACTTTAGTCAATACCTTTTGTTAAAGGAAAGGTAATCGATGAATTCCAGGTGTCTACACGTTCCCGTCTAAGAGCAGAGTGAGGAGACCCCTCTCTTCTCTTTAGTTTAAGTAATGGAGTGTTCGGATATAGGTGTAGAGGGATTCACGAATGAAGAGTCCATATACTTTCGAAGATATAATTAATGGTAGGTCCTATGTAAACCCTTCGGAACAAATTCTATGGTATGACTCATCTTAGTTACGACGGTGGAAAACCGTCTGAACATAGATATAGAATATTACTTTAAAGACTTCTTGTCTTACTATTAGTCGGGTGGAGGTGGTGGATTAAATAGTTATACAGATCTACTATAATTGGATTGGAAACATATATATTGGACGGTTTCCCTACTTAGTTATCAAGTTTACCGTCTCGCGAGTTTCTTATAAGAATTTTACTTTCCGGAAAAACATATACACAATGCTTAGATGATACCTTCACACTGGGTGACGTAGACAATTATATCATAGAGGAAAAAGATCGACTGATGTGTCTTCATGGGTATCGGAACTTCAAGAGTGTAGGAACGGACCTTCTGGTGGTATCAATGACGTAGTTACCACAGACACGTAAGGTGGTACTCAACCTCTTTCGGTAGACGTCCATTAATGTTTCTTGAAGGGTTTAGGATCTCTGCCCTCTTCCTCTTACATGCGGAGGAAAGTGTACCACAAAGTATACCATGTAAATATATGTGGAGATAGAATGGGTCATTCTTTTCCATGTACTAGACTTATAGTAAGTGGTTAAGAGAAACATAAACTTATAAATTCCTCAGAAAAAGATTGGATGGATTAAGAGTCATGAATTTTCATACCAAGGATCTAATCGTCGTAGACACATTAGACCCTCGAACAATCTTTACGTCTTCGAGTACGGTGTGGAGTTTTGATGATTTAGGTTTTGTTGAAAACTTTTCACTTTTACAATCAACGAGTCAGCACAGGTTGAGAAACGTTGGAGTATCTCATATATCGGGTGGTCCGAGGAGACAGGTACTCTAAGAGGCCCGTTCTTATGACCTCACCCAACGGTAAAGGAAGAGGTCCCTTAGAAGGACTGGTCCCTAACTTGGACCCAGAGGATGTAACGTCCGTCTAAGAAATAGTAGACTCTGTGGTCCCTTAGGGTTTGGTCGAAAGTTACTGCACGTTTCTGCAAAGATTCTAAAAATACTCAACTAATATCCTACTTTACTTTGGTACCGTTTTTATAAAGTCCTTATATTTCAAGATCTAGTTGACTCTATGACAAATACTGGTAACTAAATGAGTCGTAGGAGAATACTTTCTCATCCAATCGTTAAAAGATCCAGTTGAGTACCCCCACAGGATGGAAAGAAAAGATGGTTACTCCCTTCGTCGTAATTATGTCCCAAAATTAGTCTATTAATCACGTTTTACGTACCGAAGAAGAAGAAATTATCTAGTTAAAAGTAAACCATACACGGAGAAATTTAGTAAAATAAACAAAAGTAAAAAACTTTAATCAGTATACACAAAGAGAGAAGTACTCAAAATTGTAATATGTAAAAAAGAAAAAAAAAAATTTCCACAAAATGACCGATATGACCTCTTTCCACACTCGTAAACTGGAATTGAAGTATACGACACCTAAGAATGCTTTTTATGTAGCGTTAACCCTAACCGCAACCTAATGATAATTCACCAAAAGAACAATAAAAAATGACGATGTATTCTTTCTCCATTCTTTTTTTGTTTAATACTTCAGTGATCGATGAATAAGTAAACTGTTTGTAAATGACTCGGGGATGTTCCATGGTTCGTAACTGTATATATTAACAGATCACTTTTATACCGACATTTAGACCGTTCAAGGGCGTACAAACAAAACTACGGAGAAGAGTATTTGGGTCCGTTCTCCACCTCTAAATGGACGTCAACGTTATCCTATCGAGGTCAAATGTTAAAGGGAAGTAGGAGTAGAGACAGACGGATGTAGTTCAATATTTACTTATCCTGTCAGTCAGGTGTTCCCACTTCTAATTGACACAGGACCCGTGTTGATATACCTCACGACTTATGGTACAAACCCTGTGGTATGTACGAGTCATTTATAGACAACTTACCTGTGTAGTTTTATATTCATACTTTAATTACTTTCACACATTGTTTGAACCCGGTAAAAGAAGGGTCTGCAGTTGACTCCCATGTAAGTCCTCTATGACGGATGTCGATTTTCGATTTCTTCTGTTTAAACTACGTGATTCATATTTAATGAGTACATAATTAATAATTAATAATAAAGACCGGAAAGGTGTGACCATTAAAATGGATTTTAGATGTATATTCCTTTTCAGTTTTTTATGCACTGTATGTAATTTCTTTTCATTTTTATGTAAAGAAAACGACATGAGACAATTGATTCAACAGTAAAAATTTTACTGGTTTTCAATAATATGTTGTATTTTTTTACAAAAGAATTATTGACGTGGAATCTCATTTTAAACAATATAGTTAACACCTAGCTAGCTATGTTTTAGACAATTTAGTCGATGTATTCTCTGGTTCTTTCCTTTTTGTTTCTTTTCCTTCATTCTGGAAAATCACATTTATTCTGTCGACGGACTTCAGTTCAAGGGATCTTCTTCTTGATACTTTCTCTAAGAACTCACTCACTAACCAGTTCCCTGATGAGTTTCGACTTTGAACATTACTTCATCCTTTCGATCTCGTCTCACCTTTCCTTCGTTTCTACATCGAAATCGACTTTAGATAGGAGTCGGACTAAGGTGTCCCTCTGGATCTTGTACTTACCGTAGAGACTGGGTTGGATTCCTCCACTCCCTCGAACCAAAATCATGGGTCGCAGTAGTCCACACCTACAGTCTTATTAGGAAAGTCCATTCCCTGTCCCGGAACCTTAGAGGGTCTTTAGAAGTCCGTTTTAGGAGAGAACCGACTCCTGTCAGGAGATCTCTTCCTACCACGACACTCGGAATAATACCCGAAGGGACTTTCGAGTCGACCATTTATTAGACAGATGTTACGTCTTCTGGGACCAAGTTAAGGACCCAGCCCTTCTAGGGGACCTCTTCCCTATCCGATGGGTGAGGTCTTAAGAACCCGAAGGGACCACCGAGTCTGTCATTTCTTAGGCGGACGTTAAGTCCTCTGGACCCAAGCTAGGGACCGAACCCTTCTAGAGGACCCCCTCCTGTACCGTTGGGTGAGATCATAAGAACGGACCTCTTAGGGGTACCTGTCTCCTCGGACCACCCGTTGTCAGATGTCCAGTGTCTCTCAGCCTGTGCTGACTCGCTACTTCGTGTCGTGTCTCGTGTACTCGGAATAATCATGGGTGTCGACGACTTCCTACCCCTACCATTTCCCCCATATCCACCCTGTGGTTTTCGTTGACAATATGGTCTCGTAAATACATTAAGAGTTATTCGATATGGTTGTCGTCAGTTTAAGTATACCTTTGGTTACGAGACAAAATCCATAGATTTTAACTTTAGTGGAATGTAGACAAGGCCTCCTTCTGGTGACACTTCGGAAACATTCTTTAAAAGTACTCCGTGACCACATTTAGTCACCCGGGTTTTGACTTTAGAAGTTCACTTTGTTGTTTTGAAGGGTTCGACTGATCTTTCAACCCTAGTACCACTTTACTCTCTTATTTAAAGTTGCAACCAGGAATCTGAGACAGTAGCAATTTCGCGACACCCTCGGTTCCCTTGTTCGATGTCACTGTCTTCAGTTCAAGTGTCAGGATGAGACCCAAACGACGAAGACACACCAAAAACAAGAGGGATACCCTATAACTCAAAATGTGAAGACTGATGCAGTCTACACTTAAGAGTACTGTTATTAATAGTTGACACGTGAACAATCCCCTTCGTGTGACTAACTTTGGAGGGTGGGACCGGTCCGTGGTGTCATTGGTGAACGTACTCAACAAAATACTGTCTTCCAGGACCATTCCTTGTCCCTTGATTATTCGGACGGAGGTGGTTGGTCTTCTCAAACCCTTTCCAGTTTTCCTTTGGGGTGGACAGGCTGATGGAGGGTCTTAGGAAGAGAGACCGTAGGTAGAACCGACTTGTTCCGCACGTGGTGGTCATTCCTGAGGCTCAGTCTCACTAACCGATTCCTGTTGGACTTTTGATTAGGATAGTGGTATTTTGGGTTCTGACGTTCGGTACACTGTCTCGTCAAGAGGACCCAAGGGAATGGGAGGACGAGAAACGGACCCACGGTAAAAGGTTATTTTAGAGAACGAAACAGTC
Source organism: Capra ibex (assembly GCA_006410555.1). Lineage (NCBI taxonomy): Eukaryota > Metazoa > Chordata > Mammalia > Artiodactyla > Bovidae > Capra > Capra ibex. The sequence continues at coordinate 75,104,496 of SJYO01041852.1, forward strand.
GTGTACACAGAGGAGTCTGTTAAGTACAGGCTCACAATCTGTTCTCGGGTCAAAGTCCGGGACCTTTCCCAGGGGAGGATGTTGTGTCAGTCGGATTCGTTCCGGTACGAACCCAAGAAGTGATACGAACGATGACCCTTAAACCTGGTGTCGAGATACCTGGTTTAGACTTTGTACGACGAAAGTACCACAGATTTTCTTACACTACAGTTGATGAGCCTACTCTAATCACAATGCCGTGGCGGCCACTGGGTTTGTACACTGACTTCAGATTCGATCCCTTTTCTTTTACCTTACAGGCTCCGTTTGTGTTTAGTAGGGTTCGAACACTGTTGTGACACTTTATACCTTATTCGATTTCTCAAAGACTACTGACTTTTGAATAGACCTATAACTCGGAACTTATCCGTTTTGTAAAAACAAAGACGTACCTAATATTTTAAAACACGAGCTGAGTGATCAGGAGTTTACGAATACAAGTAGTGAAAGAGGATAACAATCACCTTAATGGACCACTGATAAACCTGACTGTAAGATTTTAAGATGATTACTTATGTTGAGATGTTAACTGAGACTTTATCTTTGACTTCTTGGTCTGTAAAAGTGGTTGGTTCTCGTACACCTTTGAAAGACATGGTAAAGACCTATGGACTATTTTCCAAATATGCACCTCTTTTACCTTGTAACTATCTTTATTGTAAAACTCTTAATACCACGATGGACAAATTAGTAATAAGAAGGTGGATTAAGTTTATTAGGATCCGGGGAATTAAATAAACCCGAAAGTACAGTAAAAGGTGTTTCGGAAAGATCGTGATTTCAAACTATAACTCTCTTCCCTCTTTTTAAAGGTGTAGACACAACGTTCACACTAATAAGAGTTGAGGTACAGACAGGGGTCAGAGTGGGGAGTGAGACTTTGTGTGGTGACCTATAGTAGAAACCACATATAAAATCACAAACCAACAATTTTATTATTAAATTCTTAAACAAGAATTTCCTTCACTTTGTACTTTAATTTCTTATCATAGATGGTACAAAGAAAATCTAAGTCAGATTCTGATACCTGAAAAAAAAGAAGAAAAGATAACACCTTATCTATTCGTTTTATAAAACTAGTACCGTACCCAATTTTTTCCTCAGTTTCCACTTAACAGAATGTTACCTTCGGATCATCGTTACCGAAGAGAATGTAGTTCAACATTTTGATGGAGGACGAAAGGAAACTCATCTTCCGTAAAGTGAACGAATCAAACAAAAAGGATGTCTTCCTTAAATTACGTCTACTTAACGTGTAGTCGTGAAAGACGTACTAGAGTGTTTCATACGTCTCCAATGTAGTAGGGTTCCTCATCCCTCAATTTCCAAGGAGGGTTACTGAGGAGAAGGACTCGTAAAGTTTATCCACAATTTTTCGACCCCTCTCAGGTCCTTCTTTGTTATTTCGAATTAATTCCTGACGGAGGACTACTTTTCTTTCTCCTTCATTCTGATTTCAGAGACCTCTCCACTATTTGATTTTTCAATGTTTATAAACGACAGATATATATATGAATTGACTTAGCTATAACTTGTTCTTTAATTTTAAGGGTTTTACGGTTTGGTTTTTCATCTAGTTTCGTCTTTTGGTTGTTTCCAAGTCAAAAAAAGTGGAAACCTTCTCATACGTAATTGTAGTATTTTAGGTGGGTCATTCTTTTATACCTTTAAATCTCACACCGAGGACTCTTCGGTAGACAAACGTTAGTCGGTATGTTTCCTTAGAACACGAGTATATTGATGATCTCAAGTAAAAGGTCCTTCCTTAGGGGCCATAAGAGTACCGTTATAGACGTAAACATTCGTCCAGAAGTCATCCTTGTACATATTCTACAGGACGTTGAGAAAGTAAAAGACAAAAAAGGATATACTGTATTCTGGGAGGGACGTTTCTTCGGATGGTCACTTCTAGACCATAGTCTTGATGTAAAAGTCAGTAAATTCTTTCTTTACTCTTGCATAAAGACCGTAGATACTGATTTAGTTTGGTCGGTTGTCCCAAGTAGTTAAAGAAAGTAAAGGGCAAAACAGAGGAAGGACACAGATGGGAAGTCAAGAACTCTTGTGTAAGAATTCAGTAGTCGTAAGTACTCACGAGTAATTAATCGGGAAACCTCTTACTACCGTTGTCCTCGTTTGTGATATTAAAGTCAGTACGAACTCGCTTATTTAAATGTTTTTTCCTTAATATTGACGAAAGGGGTCCAATAAAAAAAAACATATTAATATAACCTTCATCTACTTTAATATTATGTCAAACAGAAAATCACAAAGGACCGTGTTATGTTGGGAAATTAAAACTTTACAGGGTAAAACGACTGTAGTTCTTTTACAGGTAAATAATATACGTTAACTTTTTTCTTACAGAATTCCTTTATTGTTACGTTTGTACTCATTAACTTCGAAACTACAACTTGTTTTCCTGTGAAGAGGTGTCTTCTGGCACTCATTTGGTAGATTAAAGAGAGGGAACGTTTGACATTGTGTGAGACACTATACTACATTTATAACTATAGGATGTTGGGTGTGAGTACCCTTCCCAATGGTCTTAGAGAGATAACGTTTTATGGTGAGAAAGACCGAATGTAGTAATGACAGACTGTAGTCCTATGATCGTAAACGGTTCTACTTGACCTTCACAACTTTAAATTAAACACTCCAACCCTGACGAGTAGACCCACTCAGATGTAAAGACAGGTTTGAAAACCGTGTCGGAATAAGTCATCGTGTAAGTCTTCGTATAGAAGGTCTAAGTCGAGGTTTAAAGACAATTTACAAGTTACTTACGTGTTGAGTCTCATGTTCCGGATTCATCGATAAAGAACTCTTAAGTTTCATATCTGAAGAACTCTTATTGGTACACTTTTTTACACTAGGTAGTGATGTAAAATGAGGAGGTGGTTTTCCTTTGTACTCCCGACAATATCTGACACCGGTTTTGGGTGTCGAAGGTCTCATCATAAAGTATTTCTAATTCTTACACTAATATGTCATTGTTCTTAACTTAACAAATTAGTCCAGAATACGGATATGAAGTACCCGAAAGACTCATTAAAAATAGAGAGTCTATTATAACCTCGTATTCATTGAATCTAATTTTAAGACAATTATGGTGTCAGATCGTTCATAGTTTGATAGTCAAAAGAAATTGTCTTACAATAAATCCGAAGTATAGAAAGACCTTTTTGTTACCGTATAGATCTAAAAAAAAAATTGATATGTTTTGATAGCTAAGTTATAACTCAGAGAAGAGTTTGCTTTGACTTCATTATCACATTATATCGATGGTAAATACTCGTAAATTTTACAAACTTTTCGTAAGAATCGAAATAAAATTAATTGGGTGTGGATATACGTTAATTCCGAATGTCTTCCGTTTAGTAAGAAAAGTTCCAGTGTATCGGAAAGTCACCGTCTCGGATCTATCTAGATCTATCTAGATTACGGTTTTAGTGAATAAATTTGGACATACTTTTATCAAGGGTTGTAAAATACTTTTTGTAATCACAACCCCCAACTAAAAGAAAGAAAAAAAAGAATGCTCAAACTTATATATGGGTTCTCTAAACGTTCGTTTACTTTTCAATAAAAGAAATTTTATATATTTTATTACTGGAACAGTACTTAGCTGGTGTTTTTAAAGGACCACAGTAGACGTCTAATTTTATACTTATCGTAGGAATCCCACCCCGGTCTTGTTCGAAGTTCACGGATGACTTACATGTCAGACTCTTCTCTGAAATCTGATATTTACTTGGGACCAAATAGGTGCCCTACATCCCTTACTCAACCAGTGAACCCTTGTGAACTAGGGTCGGACACCTGTTCCCATGAAACCGTCATTGTAGGATTGTCCCCGTAGTACTAACTCAAACCATTACTCTACTCCTCGTTCACCAAAAGTGTAGAGATCCTTTTAGAATTGTTGGAGGAAGGGTGGTGTTGTGGGGGTTAAGATGGGATCACGGTATATAAGAAGTCTCTTTTTGTCAGTTACCATCACCAGGTCGAACCCCGTTTTTAACCTTTGCTGTAATTTTTTTTTTTTAGACGTTACTTACCTATCAATTTCCTGGACCCTAGATCAGATCGACACACTAAGAGATTGAAACGACCCCGGTAAACCTGACCGATAGAAACAGACAATTCACTTTTTCTATAACAAATCTCTACTGGAGGTGTAAGGGAAGGACCAACTTTCAACATACAACTTTTACACGTCGGATATTCCGTCTAGGGTAGGTGTCCATATAAAGGAAACAGAAAGTTCCGCAGACAAAATCTAGATCGGGTGTAAATCTTTAGTTCTACAAAACGATATCTTTAGATCGAAGATCTTTTTTTCCTCTATGTCCCATATATTATCCTCAATTTCCTCTAGAGTATCTATGTCCTATATATTATCCTCTATGTGTCGAGACTGGGATAAAAGAATTGCATCGAAACTAGTCCTCACACAGGACTTGTGGGTCGGTCAAAGACAGAAGAGTAAGTCCCAAGGATACCTAGAATTTCACACGGTACTACCAAACTGACCTAGTTAAAATTGTAGGACGGAGCAGATTTAAGGAGACTTAGATCAGTAGACCCATTGGACATCTCCCGGAACAACATGACGTTTTGTGAGTTCGGTACTTTTGGACCTTCGACAGTCCCCGCCGTAGGTCACTGAGTCTAAGGGACGGGACGGGTGTGGGAGTCAGTGAGAGACGATGGTAGAAACAGTCTAAACAAAAGAGTAACAAGTCGGGACAAATATAATTGAAGGACCAGTTTTTGATTTGACTGAGGGGTAACACACGGTACAAATTGTTTCCGAGGAGAGGGTCATCACACTCTGGGAGGTGTCCCTCCGAGACCACCAGAGAAAGAATGGATAGAAAGGCCCCCGAGGGTTGAGTCTGGTAGTCGACGTCGGTGGTCAACGGGAAACGAGAGACTTCTCTAGAGTGTTAAAGATAGACATACAATCCAACAGTCGATAAGGGAGGTGTACATAGTGGGAGGAAGTAGAGACAACCAGTTCTAAAGTACTTTAAAAAAAAAAGTTTAGGACGGTAGAGATACTTCTTAATGTAATAAATGTTTATAGTAGAAAGGGAAGGAAACTCAAGGGACTAATAATAAAACAAATTGGAGAGTTTATCACGAATGGAAGACGGAACATAATATTACTAAAAACAAAAACCGATTCAAGGTCAATACTAGTCTTTAGAGTCTCTCGACTCAAGACTCAGGGTTGACAAATGATCGAGCCACTATCTCTCATTTAATAAATTGGGGAGATTTAGAGTTAACGTAGGTAATATTTTACCCCTATTATTATTAATGTGGATTGGGTATTCCAGTAAAATCCTAATTCAATTGAATCTATCGATTGATACATTTTATAAATCTTGTGTCATGGGTAAGTTATTTAAAATGAATATTAATAATTTGTAAACTTTGAGGACATATACGGAAGGATTTTTTTAATAGTGTAACGTCTTAATTCGTTATTTTTGGTGTCCAGTATACCCTTTTGATTTCGATCCCCATATTATGAGCTTTTGACACACTGTAATTTTTTTTCTTTGTGATTTCTTTTAGTAGTTTGGTGTCCCTTCTCTGTTTCTCTTCTTCTTTTCCTGTCCCTTTTTGATATGTTGTAGGTTTTCGTTAATTGTGTTACCGTTACTCTCGTATGGATAATTACTAGTGAAATTTACATTTACATGATTTAAGATGTTAGTTTTTTGAATTTCATCGACTTACAAATTTTTCTGTTCTGGATAGATATAATACGATGGACATTCTCTAAGTGAGGTCTAGATATTTCTGTGTGTCTGACATTCAATTCCCTACCTTTTTCTATAAGGTACGTTTAATTTTGTTTCGACTCTCATTCTTAGAATATACACTATTTTATTTCAAATTTTTTGACGTTGTTTTCTGTTTATTCCCATAATATATTAGTATTTTCCTAGTTAAATTCTTCTTCTATATTGTAAACATTTATTCATACGTAGGTTGTATATTCGTAGATTTATATATTTCGGTTATAATTGTCTATATTTCCCTTTTAGTTGTCATTACGTTACTATCATCCCTGAAATTGTGGGGTGAATATAGTTACCTATCTAGTTGGTTATATATGTTTTGTGACGTAGGAGTTTGACGTCTTCTGTGAAAAAGTTCACATGTACCTTGTAAGAGGTCCTATCCAGTGTACAATCAGGTGTTTTGTTTAGATTTATTTAAATTCTAATTATAGTACAGTTCAAAAAAAGGTTAGTTTTGTCATACTTTGATCTTTAGTTAATATTTTTCTTTGATCTTTTTTGTGTCTGTGTACCTCTAATTTGATGTACGATGATTTTTTGGTCACTCAGTTATTTCTTTGGTTTATTCTTTAAATTTTTTATGGGACTCTGTTTACTTTTACCTTTGTCTTGAAAGGCCTCACCTCAGATATCCTACGTCGGTTCAGTTAATACCCCGTTATAGTATCGTTATGTCCGATTGAGTTCTTTGTTCTTTTCAGAGTTCGGTCGTTCCACTGAAATGTAGATTTCCTTGTTCTGTTTTTTCTCTTTCGTTTCGGGTTTCAATCGTTTTCCTTACTCTATTATTTCTAATTTCACTTTTTATTGTCTTTATCTCTGGTTTTTTTTTGTTATCTCTTCTAGTAACATTAATTCCTGATAAAAAACTTTTCATTTGTTTTAACTATTTGAAAATCGGTCTAAGTAGTTCTTTTTTTTCTAGGGTTTGTTTATTTACTTTTTACTTTCTCTTCAATGTGGTATATGATGTCTTTATGTTTGTCAGTGTTCTCTGATGATGTTTGTTAATATGTTGATGTTTAACCTGTGGGATCTTCTTTATTAATCGAAGGATCTTTGTATTTTACAAGTTTCTGATTCCTTCTTTCTCTTTTATACTTGTCAGGTTAATGATCATTACTTTAACTTAGTCATTAGTTTTGGAGAGTTGTTTGTTTTGAGATCCTGGTATACCTAAGTGTCCTTGTAAGGTTGTACATAAATTTCTTCTCAATTATGGATAGGAAGATGTTGATAAGGTTTTGTGATCTCCTTCACAAAGGTTTAATTAGATACTCTGGTCGTAATAGGGTTATTCTTTTGGTCTGTTTCTATGATATTTTTCTTTTTCTTTCTTTTAATGTTCGGTTATCGGGACTACTTGTATCTAAATTTTTAAGAGTTGTCTTATAATCGTTTGGTTTAAATCGTTATATATTTTTCCTAGTATGTAGTACTAGTTCACCTTAAATAAGGTCCCTACGTTCCTACTACGTTATGGATGTATAATTAATAACATTTTATCGTGAAATTGTTTAATTTCGTGTAAAATAAATTTACTAGTAAAAGTCTACGTCTTTTTCGTAGACTACTTTCAGTCGTAAATATACACTATTTTTGAGAGTTGTTTCACCCATACCTCCTATGTTTGGCTTTGTATTATTTTTGACGTATACTGTTCGGGGGTCGATTGAGTATGAGTTACCACTTTACGACTTTCTAAAAGGAGACTCTAGTCTTTGTTCACTTCATACGGGTGAGAGTGGTGAAAATAAGTGCACTATGACCTTCAGGATTGGTGTCGTTAGTCTCTTCTTTTTCTTTATTTCCGTAGATTTTACCTTCGTTTCTTCATTATGACACCGAGAAACGTCTACGACACTATAGTGTATCTTATTGGATTTTTGAGGTGGTTATTTGTTAAAACTGATTATTTACTTAAGTAACTTCAACGTTTGAAATGTTTTAAATGTTTTTCTATATCTTAATTAAACTTCTGTAAACAAACTAAAGATATGTAATTATTGTTTGAGACTCTTTCTCTTCAATCCTTTTATTAGGTTAAATGTTAATGAAGTTTTTCTTGTTTTATGGTTCCTCCACTTTCTGAACATGAGACTTTTGATATTCCTTTTCTAATTCATTCTATGTTTGTTTATCTTTCTATCGGAAACGAGTGACTGACTTTTTAACAATTTTATAGGTATGATGGGTTTCGTTAAGTGTTTAAGTTATGTAAGGAATAGTCTTATAAGTACTTTAAAAAGTGTCTTGATCTTGTTTATTAGGATATTAAAAATATTTGATGTTTTCTGGGGTTTATCGGTTTAATAAGAACTCTTTCTTCTTGTTCAGACCTTCATAGTGTAAGAGACCAAAGTCTGATATGACATTTCGATATCATTAGTTTTATCTATAACAACCGTGTTGTTGTCTGTATATCTAGTTACCCTCTCTTATCGTGTGGGTCTTTATTTGGGTGTAAATATACCAGTCAATTAGATACTATTTCCTCCGTTCTTGTGTGATATCCCCTTTCTGTCAGAGAAGTTATTTGTAACAACCCTTTTGATCTGGTAATGGACCTTTTCTTACTTTGATTAAAAGAATATGGGATTCGTTTTTATTTTATTTTTACTTAATTTCCGAATCTACATTCCGGGGGAGTTTGGTATTTTAAGGATCCTCTTTTATCTCTGTCGTATGAGAAACTGTAGTTAGAACCGTCATAAGTGAATAAATAAATAAACCGTTCCGTTGTTTTATTTTGTATTTGTTTATCCTGATGTACTTTGATTTTCTGAAAACATGTCTCTTCCTTTGGTAGTTATTTCACTTTTCCGTTACAGACTTACCTTCTTCTGTAAACGTTTACTATACGGACGATTCCCCAACTATAGATTATATATATTTCTTACACGCACAGAGTTATCCTTTTTTTAATCTAATTTTTACTCGTTTTCTGGATTTGTCCGTAAAAAGGTTTCTTTTGTGTGTCTACTGGTGTTGCCGTCTACTTTTTTACAAGTCGTAGTAATTAGAAGTCCCTTTTCGTTTAGTTTCGGTGTTACTCTATAGTGGAGTGTGGGTAGTCTTGTCGATAATAGTTTTTCTTTTGTTTATTGTTCACAATCACTTCTTTGGCTCTTTTACCATGGGAACGTGTGTCAATTACGCTTCCATTTACCACGTCGGTGATAACTTTCGTCGTATTTCTAAGGAGTTTTCCAAATTCATCTTGATGGTATACTAGGTCGTTGAGGTAAAGACCCATAAATAGGTTTCTTTTACTTTTGAGATTGACCTTTAGTTTGTACTAGAGGTTACAAGTGACGTTATAATACATTTATGTTCTCGGTTCTATACCTTTATTGGATTTGTTAGTGCCCATTTGCTCTACACCATATATATGTCACCTTACAACAACAACAAATCAGGGATTCAGTATAGACTGAGAAAATGTTGGGGTACCTGACATCTGGTGTCCGAGGAGACAGTTACCCTAAAGGGTCTGTTCTTATGACCTCACCCAACGGTGAAGGAAGAGGTCCCCTAGAAGGGTTGGGTCTCTAACTTGGACACAGAGACAAACCGTCCACCCAAGAAATGGTGACTCGGTGGTCCTTTCGGGGTGTTACCTTATAATTAGCTGGTATTTTTTCTTAATTTAGAACGGTCAAAACTGTTGTACTTACCTGGATCTCCTATAATACGATTTCACTTTGTCTCTTTCCGTTTATGATATACTAAAGTGAATATACATCTTAGAAATTTTGTTTGGTTGTTTGTATTGTTTTGTCCTTGTCTGAGTATCCATGTTTCTTGTTTACTCACCAAGGGTTTTCCCTCCCCACCCCGTCACCTGTATCTCCCCTTCCCCTTATTTTCCATGTTTCGAGGTCAATGTTTTATGTATTCAGTACGGCGACATGACATGTCGTTTCCCTTAGATCAATTACTGTAGTGTTAATATGAAATACCACTGTTTGCCATTGATCTGAACAGTATCCCTAGTAAAGTATTACACATTTTTATAGTTTAGTGACACAATATGTGGACTTCAGTTATATTATGACATTCAGTTTTATGAAGTTATTTTTTCTCATTATTTTAGTCGTATTAGAATATGTAAGATTTACTAATTTCTATATACTTATTTATTATTTTTCTGTATCAACTCACACATCACATGAAATGGAGTTTTTTGTGGACTTCAAACGAACACCTTCACTGTCTCCTTCTTAATACCTTTGACCCATGTTTCAACATTGTCGTTTATAAAGATTGCGTTTGGACTTGGTTCCATCGACAGTATATAAACACTAAACCCGTTCACACGTAAACCACATCAGATGAGTCGAGTCGAGTTGTCGAAACACGTAAGTAGATCACGAAAAGAGTCCACTTTAATACACATTCGCTTGTGTTTTAAGGATAATACGACTTTGACAAGGAAATACAATCTTCATTACGAGTGAAAGTTTTGTTCGTAAGTTTATTTTGACATGGGACTTTACTAGTTTCGAGAATATAGAATTGGATTTTGAATTAATATCAAAATCTGTGAACTTTATAAGACTATTATAAATATAGTCCTGGAATTCCTGACTCCCAATACTATTGGAAGTAAAGAGGGAGATTAAACATTGTCCTTACGGTTGTGTATAAAGGTTCCTGGGTACTATGACACGAAAACTCAAGAGAGTCTGTCTGAGTAATAGTAATACAAACAAGAAAAAATTAGTTTAATATTTACCTGTCTTTTGAAGTACTGATATAAAAGGAGGGTTTTAAGTATTAGTGAGATTCTAGTAAAAGAAGGTTCACAATAACTGAATTGCATAATTACACTTTTTAGGGTTAAGAAGGAAGAAAGTATCACTGAATAAGGGGAGCACATAAAAAAGAAAAGAAAGACTCGCAGTTCAAACTGAGGGAAGTCATTATATATGATCCGTTATTTAGAACGGTTTGACGTCCGGAAGAAGTTCGTCGTTCTTAAGTGAATTCTTAATAGTTTCGTAAATCATCTTTTTTCCCCTGTAATGCGTTTTCCTTCATTTTTTCTCAGTTTAAAGTATATATGATCCCAGGGGTCGAACTCGGATTGTGCGATGGTAGTCCCAGGTCCGGACAGATCCATCTGACCCGTTTTTACACACAGATATCTGTCGACAGAACTCGTCTGACTTCAGGTAAACGAACTCCCTGATTCCTCGGAAGAGACTCGTGTGGAAGTCCATGTGGAGTATGGATTAGTTTTAATTAAATACAAGGTGACCAAAAACAAACGTCCGGATCCCTTTATATATCGTACATCATTTTACATCATTGTTAATTAAACGAAGGGAACGGTCGTTCGTTCTTGATATGTTTTTTTCTATAAGTACTGGGTCCATTGGTGCTACCACACTAGTGAGTGGATCTGGGTCTGTAGGACTTTACACTTCAGTTCACCCGGAATCCCTCGTAGTGATACTTGTTTCGATCGCCTCTACTACCTTAAGGTCAACTCGATAAAGTTTAGGATTTTTTACTACGACACTTTCACGACGTGAGTTACATGGTCGTTTATACCTTTTGAGTCGTCACCGGTGTCCTGACCTTTTCCAGTCAAAAGTAAGGTTAGGACTTCTTCCCGTTACCGTTTCTTACAAGTTTGATGGTGTGTAATGTGAGTAGAGTGTACGATCATTTCTTTACAAGTTTTAAGAGATTCGGTCCGAAGTTGTCATGTACTTGACTCTTGAAGGTCTACAAGTTCGACCTAAACCTTTCCCGTCTCCTTTGTCTCTACTTTAACGGTTGTAGGTAACCTAGTATCTTTTTCGTTCTCTTAAGGTCTTTTTGTAATTGAAGACAAAATAACTAATACGGTTTCGGAAACTGACATCTAGTATTGTTTGACACCTTTTAAGAATTTCTCTAGCCTTATGGTGTCGTGGACTGGACGGAGGACTCTTTAGACATACGTCCAGTTCTTCGTTGTCAATCTTGACCTGTACCTTGTTGTCTTACCAAGGTTTAACCCTTTTCTCATCATACAGTTCTGACATATAACAGTGGGACCAATAAATTGAATGTACATCTTATGTAGTACTCTTTACGACCCGACCAACTTAGTGTTCGAACTTAGTTCTAACGGTACTCTTTATAGTTATTGAAGTCTATACTTCTACTGTGGTGGGAATACCGTCTTTCACTTCTCATTAATTTCTCGGAGAAATTCACTTTCTCCTCTCACTTTTTCGACCGAATTTTGAGTTGTAAGTTTTTTGATTCTAGTACCGTAGACCAGGAAGGCATCGTTTATCTACCCCTTTGTCACCTTCGTCACTGTCTAAAATAAAAGGACACGAGGGTTTAGTGACGTCTACCGTTGACGTCAGTACTTTAATTTTCTGTGATCGAGGAACTTTCTTTTCAATACTAGTTGGATCTATCATATAATTTTTCGTCTCTGTAATGAAACGGTTGTTTACGGGTAGATCAGTTTCGATACCAAAAAGGTCACCAATACATATCTACACTCTCAACCTGATATTTCTTTCGACTCACGACTTCTTAACTACGAAAATTTAATACCACAACCTCTTCTGAGAACTCTCAGGGAACCTGACGTTCCTCTAGGTTGGTCAGGTAGGAGTTGCTTTAGTCAGGACTTAGAAGTAACCTTCCTGACTACGACTTCGACTTTGAGGTTATAAAACCGTTGGACTACCTTTCTTGACTGAGTAAACTTTTCTGAGACTAAGACCCTTTCTAACTTCCGCCCTCCATTGGACGACACGATGTCAGGTACCCCAGCGTTTCTCAGTCTGTACTGACTCGTTAACTTGACTAGACCGGTCGTAGGTGCAGAGAAAACTTTTATTTTGGGGTTAAAACGAAACCTTATAGTAGGAGGAAGTTGAATTAACATGGACCAATCTACATGTGTAGAGTGGAGATAGGGGTCCCCGTTAGTTTTGTAAGGTAGTGGGTTGTCATCTATGACTCTTCGTCAACAAGTCAGCGATTCAGTGTAGGTTGAGAAACACTGGGATACCTGACGTCGTGCGGTCTGAGGAGACAGGATAGAGGACCTTAAGAGTTTAAGTACAGGTGACTCAGTCACTACGATAGATTGGTAGAGACGGTGGGGAAATAGGAAAACGGAAGTTAGAAGGGGTCGTGGTTTCGGAAGATGTTACTCAACCGAGAAACGTAGTCCACCGGTTTCATCATGTCGAAGTCGTAGTCATCAAGGTTACTAATAAGTCCCAACTAAAGGAAATCCTAACTGACTAAACTAGAGGAACGACAGGTTCCCTGAGAGTTCTCAGAAGAGGTCGTGGTGTTAAGTTTTCGTAGTTGAGAACCCGTGAGTTGGAAGAAATACCAGGTTGAGAGTGTAGACATTTACTGATGATCTTTTTGGTATCGAAACTGATGTACCTGGAAACAACCGTTCACTACGGAGACAAAAAATTGTGTGATCCAAACAGTATGGAAAGGAAGGTTTCTCTTTCACAGAAAATTAAAGTACCGACGTTAGTGACAGGTGTCACTAAAACCTCAGGTTCTTTTATTTCCAGGAAGTTGGAAAAGGGGAAGATAAACGGTACTTCACTACCTTGACCGAAGGGTCCACCGTATCACCATCTCTTAGACGGACAGTTACGTCCTTTCCTTCCTCTACACCAAGCTAGGGACCCAGTCCTTGTAGGAACCCTCGTCCTTTACCGATGGGTGAGGTCATAAGAACGGACCTTTTAAGGTCCGTGTCTCCTCGGATCTGCCGATGTCAGGTACCCCAACGTTTCTCAGTCTATGTTGACTCATTCGTACTTCCGTACGTGTTACCCTGGTCTACGGTACTAAAATTAATAAATTACAACTCAAAGAAAAAAAAGAAAAAACGTAGGTCCTATATAAAAATTTTGAAAATGTGACTATGGTTTCTGTCCGTTTCTGTGATGTTCTTTTAATGTTTATAGGAATTTCTTATAATTGTGTCTTTAGAACTTGTTTTATGTTCGTTTGGTTTCGTCATGTAATTTTCCAAATATGTGATACTGGTTCACATAAATAAGGACCTTAAACTCTTACCCAGTTGTCTGTTTTTAATTAGTTACACTATACAGTGGAATTATCTTACTTCCTTCTTTTGGGGTTCGGACGAAAAAGTGAGAGGAGAAACTGGAAGGAGTTCTCCAAATCAAGAAGAAGTGAAAGACGGTAATCTCACTACTTTACGTATAAACTCCAACAACTATAAAGACGGTCGTTATAACTAAGGTCAAACACTAAGTAGGTCGAACCGTAAAGAGTACTACACGGGACGTATAACCCGAAGGGTCCACCACGATCACCATTTCTTGGGTGGACGGTCACTTCCTCTGTATTCCCTTTGTCCAAGTTAGGAACCCAGTCTTCCCATGGGACCTCTGTACAAACCGTTGGATGAGGTCATAAGATCAGACCTCTTGGGTACCTGTCTCCCGATGTGAGGTATTCCAACGTTTCTCAGTCTGTGTTGACTTCGCTGAATCGTCCTCGTACGTGTCATGTAAATTCAATTTATTCGTTCCACTTTTATATGTCGACACTGTGTGAGGAAAGGGTTAAAACTTGGTCAGACAACAAGGTACAGGTCAAGATTGACAACGAAGAACTGGAGGTATGTCCAAAAAGTCCTTTTTCCATGCCACCAGACCATAAGGGTAGTAAAATTCTTAAAAGGTTTCAAAAAACACTAGGTATGTCAGTTTCCGAAATTGTTTCAGTTATTTCGTCTTCATCTACAAAAAAGTCCTTGAGGAAATTAAAGAAGTACTAGATCACTTAATACCGTTAAACTAGAGAGAAAGAGAGACGGAGAAACTTTGGGTCGAACATGTAGACATTACAGAAACGAGTTCATGACGACTTCGGATCGAACTTCCTAAGACTTGTATTAGAACGATCGTACACTTAACTCAAGTACAATAGTCAAGTCAAGTCAAGGCAGTGAGTCAGTACAGGTTGAGAAACACTGGGGTACCTGACGTCGTTCGGAGGGACAGGTAGTGGTTGAGGACCTCAAATGGGTTTGAGTACAAGTAACTCAGCCCCTACGGTAGATTGGTAGAGTATGAGACAGCAGGGCAAGAGTAGGGTAGAAGTTAGAAAGGGTGGTAGTCCCAGAAAACTTTATTCAGTCGAGCAACGTCAACTAAAGGAAATCCTACCTGACCAACCTAGAGGAACGTCAGGTTCTCTGAGAGTTCTCAGAAGAGGTTGTGGTATTAAATTTTCGTAGTTAAGAAGTCGCGAGTCGAAAGAAATATCAGGTTGAGAGTGTAGGTTTGTACTGATGACCTTTTTGGTATCGAAACTGATCTACCTGGAAACAACCGTTTCATTACAGAGACGAAAAATGATATGATAGATCCAACCAGTATTGAAAAGAAGGTTCCTCGTTCGAAGAAAATTAAAGTACCGACGTCAGCGGTAGACGTCACTAAAACTTCGGGTTTCTTTATTTCAGACAGTGACAAAGGTAACAAAGGGGTAGTTAAAAGGTACTTCACTACCCTGGTCTACGTCATAGAATCAAAAAACTTACAACTGAAAATTCGGTTAAAAAAGTGAGAGGAGAAAATGAAAGTAGTTCTCCGAAAAATCAAGGAGAAGTCAAAGACGGTATTCCCACCACAGTAGACGTATAGACTCCAATAACTATAAAGAGGACCGTTAGAACAAAGGTCGAACACGAAGTAGGTCGGGTCGCAAAGAGTACTACATGAGACGTATCTTCAATGTATTCGTCTCACTGTTATATGTCGGAACTGCATGAGGAAAGGGTCAAACCTTGGTCAGACAACAAAATTGACAACGAAGAAATGGACGTATATCTAAAGAGTTCTCCGTCCAGTCCACCAAACCATAAGGGTAAAGATCTTCTTAAAAGGTGTCAAGTAACACCAGGTGTGTCAGTTTCCGAAACCGTGTCAGTTATTGCGTCTTTATATACAAAAAGACCTTGAGAGAATAAAAAGGTTACTAGGTCGTCTACAACCGTTAAACTAGAGACCAAGGAGACGGAAAAGATTTGGGTCGACTTTGTAGACCTTCAATAACCAAGTACCTGAAAACTTCGGAGTCAAGTGTATGACAACATTTCAAAACTCGTAATGAAATGATCGTACACTCTACTCACGTTAACACACCATCAAACTCGTAAGAAACCGTAACGGAAAGAAACCCTAACCTTACTTTTGACTGGAAAACGTCAGGACACCGGTGACAACTCAAAAGGTTTGAACGACCGTATATCCCACGTCGTAAACGTGTCGTAGTAGAAACTCCTAAACTTTATCGAGGTGACCTTAAGGTAGTGGGGGTCATCGAAACAAGTATCATTACGAAGGATTCCGGGTGAACTGAAGTGTAAGGTCCTATAGACCGAGATCCACTCACTAGTGTGGTAGACCCAACACTTCACTATCACACTCACTAGTGTGGTAGTCCTAATAGACCCAACACTTCTAGAAAAACGTGTCAAGAAGACACATAAGAACGGTGGAGAAGAATTATAGAAGACGAAGACAATCCAGGTACGGTAAAGACAGGAAATAACACGACTAGCAACGTACTTTACAAGCGAACCATAGAGATTAAAAGATCTTCTCTAGAGTTCTGAAAGGGTAAAACAACAAAAGGAGATAAAGAAACGTAACTAGTGACTCATTCCGCAAGAATTGAGAGGAACAATAAGAAACCTTGAGACGTAAGTTTACCCATTTAGAAAGGAAAAGAAGAAACGGAAAGTGAAGAGAAGATAAGTGTCGATAAACATTCTGGAGGAGTCTGTTGGTAAAACGGAAAAAAAACAAACAAACAAAACAAGACAACGTTCCGTTTTTAATAATTTTTTGTAATTTTCTTAAAGTCTTTCCTCTCAGGTGTATAGGTTCTTTACATCTGGACTGTGGATTCATTAATTTCCTTAACGTCAGATTTTGTCGAAAATTTTAAACATCGAATTCGACAAGTTCCTCTATTCTCCTTTTTTAGTATTTTATTCTCGTCCCTTGACCTTTTTCTGTTCACTACTAGGATTTACGTTAGAAATCACATTTTATTTAGATCTATTTGATTTTATTTTAGATCATCGAATCCGTGTTCTATCTCTCTTAATCTTTTTACTTTCTTTCAAGACTTCTTTAGTAGATCTAATCATCGAGTCTCTTTATTTCTCTACTTTCCATACTTTTGAAGGTTTTATTTAGTTCTACTAAAGGTCTTCCTGTCTTATCAAATCTCCTTTATAAATTCTTTATTACCGGTTCTTGAAAGTCTTTACTACATTCTGTACTTGGAAGTTTAACTTCTGTATATGGACCCGAACTCTTTCTACTCACTTTTGTTTAGATATGGATTTATTTAGTGTTACTATGACTTCCTGTACTTCCTGCTTTTTGTGAATTTTAAACAGTCCTTTTTTCTATATAACAGAATTATTCAGTAACTATTATTCCCGTATAAGAGGGAGTCGTTTTTGTCTTATAATAATATGTTCCCTTAATAAAAGTTTTATAAATCGATTTTGGTTACAATGATATCTTAAAATGGGGGTAAAATTATCATTCTTGTTTTAATTCTGTAAGTCGGTTTTTTCTATGATTATGAAAGGTAGTTTTCACGAGTTTAGTGACTATATATTAACTCTAATGTTTTGAAGTCAATTTAGTATATATTACCAAAGTAGAGTGTAGAAAGAAAGGACGCTGTTTGTATCAAATGTCGAAGTCCACTTGTCAACCTACTTCATTTATAAAATTCTTTATGTCAAAAAAAATTTTTTGTTTGTAAAACCCAGAGATCAAATCCCGAAGGGAGTATCGAGTCGACCATTTCTTAGGTGGACGTTACGTCCTCTGGAGCCAAGTTAAGGACCTAGTTCTTCTAGATAACCTCTTCTCTATCCGATGGGTGAGGTCATGAGAACCCGAAAGAACCACCGAGTCGATCATTTCTTAGGTGGACGTCACTCCCTCTGGACCCAATCTAAGGACCCAACCCTTCTAAGGGGACCTCTTCCCTTACCGACGGGTGAGGTCATAAGACCGGACCTCTTAAGGTACCTGATACAAGTATCGTAGCATTTCTCAGTCTGTACTGGCTCGTTTAAAGTAAAAGAAATGTTTAGTCCGTTTGAACATACAAAGAAATAGAATCGTTTGTCTGAATTTCTCTATGCGTTGAAATATTATTCTATTTTTTATGTTTTAAATTGACTGGTCGATTATAAACGATTGGACAATAACGATACTGAATACTAAATTAGACTTGAGATCGAAAGGTTCCTGGTACCATTGATAGAAGAGTAAGAGTTCTAAAGAATAAGATGAGTTATTTCCGAAAGTTGGGGACTGAGAAGAAAAATCCTTTCAGATTTACTTTCTATAACTTGAATATGAAAAGATAAAGACTTTTTCTGAATCAAAGGATAGCGATTTAATAGTGACTTTCTTGACGGTTACTTATATAAAATTGTTCTACTTCTTCTAGTGCTCTCCTTTTTTACAGTACGTTCATCGTTACTACTCGTTCCTTTAGTCTCTATGTAAAACCATTTATCTCAAGACCAATTTTAATTGGACCCCGTTGTAAATCTTTCATTACATTTTGAATTTGTGATCTAGTATTGTTCCTATAATCTCTTCCTTAAATCTTTCTTCAATTTAACATCATTCCAGGAAAAGACACGCTTCAGCGAAGTCAGCACAAGTTGAGAAACACTGGGGGTACCTGACATCGGACGGTGTGAGGAGACATTACCCCTAAGAGGTCCATTCTTATGATCTTACCCGACGGCACGGGAGGAGGTCCCCTAGAAGGGCTGGGTCCCTACTTTGAGGACAGAGAATGTAGAGGACGTGACTGTTCTCCCAAGAAATGATATTCGCGATGGACCCTTCGAGGGAGTAGACATATTTGTTCCTCTTTTTATGACTGATTTCTCACTGATACCGTATTTTAATATTTTTAATTCTTACTTACTTTTTCTTATACCATTTGGTAATTATTATAATTCGTAAATACGGAATTCCTACTTATGATACATAATGAGAATTTTATCCTCTTATTTCTTTTTATATGGTCTCTTTCGAAAGTGGTTATGTTCCGTCTTTCTCTTTTGATTTTCTACTTTTTAGAGTATAATTTATCTTTTGTTTTACTTTATCGTTACTATTCAACCTTATATAATATTTAATATTATTAACATTTCTCAACCTCTAAAGGTTTGACCCTATTTTTTTAATTTACGTCCGTAAGTCAGTAAATGTTTTCTATCATATTTTGGATCTGTATTTTAATAGTACCTTTCTCTTAACTACATTTTATAATTTACCTTATCTCAAATTCCTTTTTTGGAACTTAACTCTATATCTACGTTTATACACGTTCACAAGCATCGGTGAGTTAGTACAGGCTGAGACGTTCGGGTACCAGACATCGACGGTCCGAGGAAACAGGTACCCTAAAAGGTCCGTTTTAATGACCGTAAACAATGGTAAAGGAAGAGGTCCCCTAGAATGACTGAGTCCCTAACTTGGACACGGAGGATGTAAAGGATGTAACGTCCACCTAAGAAATGGTAACTCGGTAGCCCATCGGGTGTCTGTGTTTATCATTACGTAAATTTTGATATTATTGGGAATTGACCATAGATGAATTAGTGGAATTTAGATGTTTTGTTTAAATCGTCTTAATGGACCTCTTAACCTGTTTATATACTAGTATCCGTCTCTTAAATTTTACAGAGATTTCTCGATTAACTTATTTGTTTGTTTTTGAATTATATTCTAAACTTATCGTGTTAATTGTTCAAGTCAGACTATGTGTGACAAAGAATTTCTTCCAGGTCTGTAAGAAAAGTTCGTGTACTTCTTACGAATACTCAGGTGGTGTTGGTCTAGTAGGGAGTTACTCTTAAATTTTTTACCTTTAATATGTTTACAGGAGACTAATTCCCCGAAGGGACCATAGAGTCTACCATTTCTTAGACGTACGTTACGTCCTCTGGTGCCAACCTAGGGACCCAGCCCTTCTAGGGGGTCTCTTCCCTTGTCAATGGGTGAGGTCATAAGAACGGACCTCTTAAGGTACCTTCCTCCTTTGTCAGGTACCACAGAGTTTCTCAGTCTGTGTTGACTCACTGACTGTGAAAGTGAAAAGAGACTAATTTTTCGTTCCTTACTTTTTAATCGTTACCTTTTGTCGTTTTCGACTCCTACTTTGTTTTGTATACCGAAACACCCATTTTCGTACCTGGGGACCGTCTGACCCAAAGAATCGATTGATCGACACATTGGAATCCGTCCAATTAAAGAAATATAATTATGGTGTCAAGAAAGTCTGTGAATAAAAAGTTTGAGTTTCATAAAATTAGAGGTATTGTCCTCTTAAAATGACATTTTCATTTCTTATGTAATTTTAGTAGTCGGTCAAAGGGATTGTCTGTGTATTTCAAATGTTCATTATTTTCTTTTGTATGTCCTTCTTGTCTTAGGGTCTTTTTGACCGCTGTACCAAAACGTTGTTCTTAGAGGGATGAGTTCTCTTAGAACTCTTAGATGAGTTCACCATTGTTCAACACTTTCTGTAATGTCAGTCTCCAACACATTTTCCAATTTAAACTCCATGTGACCCGATATATACACTATACGACCTAATGGTCTTAGTTCTAGATCTTTCTCTATTTGTTAGGGTTCGGTCCTAGACCTGACCCCGTCCGTTTGGAACTACGTAGACTTAGTAAAGGAGGGGTCTAATACACTGATATTTACACAGGTCCAAGGAAAGAGACGGGTACGATTTGACAGTGAATAGTTACACTGTATTTAAGTATAGAGTTCTCATTGGGACTCGGACTCAACGGTTATCGTTCTCCTTGACCTAAGTCTCGCTCACTAAGTATAGTTCCGTGCGTGACCCGTACTCTTCATCGATTAAATGGTACTTTTTGTAACCAGTATTTCAACTTTGTAAATACTCTTTCCAAAGAAGTATAGACACAACGTTATAATGTTTGACCTTTTTTCTTCGCTTTAACGGTAGAATCCGACCTTGTTTTAATCCAAAAAAGTAATGTTCATGACTTATAAAAATATACATATGACTAGTAAACATTTATATGAAAATACTTTAAGGATAAGTAGAAGTATTGGGTAATTTTTTTTAATCCGACAAAGTCAAAGAATAACTGTATATCTTTTATATTTTATGAAGTTTATGATTGGTAAACAGTAAACACAACGTTTACAAATAAGGTTCAACAAAAGGTAAAAATAAAACAGAAATAAAGAGAAACTACATAAAAAGTGTTTTTCAAGACTTAAAAGTGTTTTAAGTGTCTTCAAGTGTTCTCAAGACTTAAAAGTGTTTCTAGAAAAGATGTGATTTAACAAAAGTAAACTCTTTCTTTACTTTCTGTTCTTTCATTCAAAAGTGTGTTCTTACATTGAAAAATAAAATCTCTAATATGTCTTACGGCTTTTAAAAGCAACAAAAAAGATTAAACACTACTCACAAATCAGTAAAAAGTTAAGTAACAGTATATAAATTAATTATAAATAAATATAAAGGTTCGACGTCAAGACACCGAGAGAAAATAAGAATGTCGTGGTCATGTTGTGTATATAAATTATTGACATATCGATGACGACGACGACGATTCAGTGAAGTCAACACAGGTTGAGACACACTGGGGTATCTGCCGTCTGGTGATCCGAAGGGGAAGGGACCCTAAGAGGTCCGTTCTTGTGACTTCACCCAACGGTAAAGAAAGAGGTTACGTACTTTCACTTTTCACTTTCACTTCAGCGAGTCAGTACAGACTGAGAATCGCTGGGGTGTCTGACGTCGGATGGTCCGAGGAGGTAGGTACCCTAAAAGGTCCGTTCTCATGACCTCACCCCACGGTAACGGAAGAGGTCATATCGATGTATTATACGAATTTTTAGTCTATTTCAATCTTGGAGTAATAATTCGGTCAAAAAGTGTTAACATAACAGATATAGAGGTCTAATTTGAAAACTTTTTTGTTGGAAATTATCCGAAATATATTTGTACTTTTTCTCTTAATTTTTTTTAAGTCTCTGATTATTAAGTAAAAAGGTAATAACAAAGAGTTAGTGGTTGTGAATATGAAAAGTCTCAATTACTAATAAAACATGGTGAAGTCTCTATAAGATGTGTATTTGATCATATTAGTAAATATTTGACCAAACGAGGTTTGAAATGGTATGATATATACAGTAAAAAACAACAACAAAAATTGGATAATAGAAACATTCATAAAGTACGTCCACGTAAGTTCGAGACAGTAAATAAAGTTCTCACGTGTCAGAACGGAACGTAGTACGTGGTATAATTAATTGACCAGAAACGAACCGTCTGTAAATGTAACGAAGGTCAGAGAATGATGTCGATTGTCCCAACAGTTCTTATAGGAAAATGTATATGTAGTTCTATGTCTAAACTTTTGTATAGATATTTCCATTCAAGAATTTTTATCCTGACGACGAAGGCGATGCTCCCCAACGACCAAGTATCTATGTAGAGAAAAGACATAAATTTTACAATTATAAAGGTAAAGAAATAGTTGAGTTCACAGGTGTGGTAATCAATCTTTAATGCATAATAAATATGTTTCTCTTCTTATGAGAAAAGAATTCTCTACAAACCGTTCATAAACAACAGAAAACTTAATAAATACCACAAAAAACCACGGATATTATAAAAGGTATTAACTTATGTAGGTAGAAAATAAAATAGTAAATAAAAGGTACTACGAAAATATCGAAGTAAAAATTTATAGGTACGAACTAGGTAGATTTCGAACAAAATCACATTTCTCATTCGTTTATTTCAACAAAGAAAGAATTTACAGATAAGGTCAAAGAGTTGTTGTAAAATAACTTATGAACAAGAATGTGTAATTGGAAGTTACGATGGAATTATAATATATGATAAGGGTATAATGAGAGTATAACAAAAGACATAACCTAAGACAAAACAAAGTAGTTAAATGGATCAAATAAGGTTTTTGACTGATACGTATGTATGAGAATGAAATCTCTCTTAAATGTAATAATACTATAAGTCCCAAAGATAGGTTCCAATCCCATATAGAAGGTTAACTACGGTCAGAAGAAAACAGAAAGTGTTATCGCAAAATTATAAAACAAATATCTTAAGAACATGTAAATAACAATTTAAATAAGTGTCGATAATTTTAGGTAAGACCATAATGACATTCCACCTAGTATAAGGTGAAATTTAAAATTGGTCACCAATTAAGATATGTCCTTCCGGTAGTTAAAAATTTATTTTAAAGACCGGTAGAATGACTTTGTAGATAAATTAACATTATCAAATATTCCAAAAATATTTGTGCACCTTAAGGAAAAAGATATTTGTATACCTTAGTGACGAAGATAATTCTTCCTATTAAATGGAGAATGACTTTGAGTCTGATCCTTAACTTGGGTGTTTGGTCCTAAGTTTGGGTCGGTTTTGGATTCGACCCTGAATTTGGGTGTCAGGAAATTGACTCTAGTGTGTGGAGCAGAGTCCCGAATTACTTCGAACCCAAGAACTACAGAGTGACATCTTTCTTAAGTTACTCTCTGTTTCACTATCCATTCTTCACCTAAATAAAGTTCTCTTTGTGTGAGACGTCTGTCTTATACCCGGTAGAGTCTTCCGCTTTCGTTCTGGTCCCATACCCAAACAGACAAAAATATTCCCATCCACTAAAGTCTCCGGTTACTCACCCCTTCATCAGGTCAATAAAACCCTTTCCCCACTCTTTAAGGTCCTTAACCCAGTAACGGATGAAAAACCACAGATACCAACCGGGACCTTGACAGTACCGTGGATACCCATACAGTAAATCGAACGATTAAACAATGTTACTCACATATGACTCCGACCTTCTGAACACTTCCAGTTGGTCAGACGTTAGAACATGGATAAACCAAGATTAGTCAAATAGAGTGTAGGAGTCCGATACAGTGAGAAAATCTCCAATACGGGACAGGGTTGTTACAGTCTAAAATAAAACCCCCCGAGGTTTTAGTGACGTTTACCACAAACGTCGGTACTTTAATTTTCTGCGAATGAGGAACTTTCCTTTCAATACTGGTTGGATCTATCATATAAGTTTTCGTCTCTGTAATGAAACGGTTGTTTCGAGGCAGGTCAGTTCCGATATCAAAAAGGTCACCAGTACATACCTACACTCTCAACCTGACACTTCTTTCGACTCGCGGCTTCTTAACTACGAAAACTTGACACCACAACCTCTTCTGAGAACTCTCAGGGAACCTGACGTTCCTCTAGGTTGGTCAGGTAAGACTCCCTCTAGTCGGGACCCTAAAGAAACCTTCCTTCCTACGACTTCGACTTTGAGGTCATGAAACCGGTGAAGTACACTCCTCAACTGAGTGACCTTCTGAGACTACGACCCTCCCTAACCCCCGTCCTCCTCTTCCCCTGTTGTCTCCTACTCTACCGACCTACCGTAGTGACTGAGCTACCTGCACTCAAACTCACTTTAGACCCTCAACCACTACCTGTCCCTCCGGACCTCACGACGTTAAGTACCCCAGCGTTTCCCAGTCTGTACTAACCCGCTGACTTCGCTTGACTTGACTTAACTAAGGGAGGACAGAGTCATGATAAATTTATAAAAAAGACGAAGAAAGAGAGTAGATTAGGACTGTTAATGTGATCGATTATCATTAAATAGTAAAGGTCAAAATAATACTTATATGGATCCCAAAAGGTCGTTATACTATATCTAAGAACTGAGGTAGTTACATTTTATTTTCATTTAATATAATAAATATAAAGTCATTTTCATAAAGATTTCAGTTCTTACCTATAACTGATAATAGTTTTCTTAAAGTAGTAGATACCTATGACAATGTTAAAACGGGAACAAGATAATTATACAACTTAATTTAACCATTACTCCATGGTAAAGTGCGGTCAGGCTTACCGACGCTAGGTTTTCAGATGTTCGTTATTTACGACCTCTCTCTCACCTCTTTTCCCTTGGGAGAATGTGACAACCACCCTTACGTTTGATCATGTCGGTGATACCTCTTATCACACCTCTAAGGAATTTTTTGACCTTTATCTTGACGGAATACTGGGTGGTTAGAGTGACGACCCGTATGTGTGGTTCCTTTGGTCTTAACTTTCTCTGTGCAGATGGGGTCACAAGTAGCCTCGTGACAAATATTATCGGTCCTGTACCTTCGTTGGATCTACAGGTAGTCGTCTACTTACCTATTCTTTCGACACCATGTATATGTGTTACCTCATAATGAGTCGGTAATTTTTCTTATGTAAACTCAGTCAAGATTACTCCACCTACTTTGACCTTGGATAATATGTCTCACTTCATTCGGTCTTTCTTTTTGTGGTTATGTCATATGATTACGTATATATACCTTAAATCTTTCTGTCATTTCTATCGGGACATACACTCTCTCTTTTTCTCCGTGTCTACATATCTTGTCAGAAAACCTGAGACACCCTCTCCCTCTCCCGTCCTACTAAACCCTCTTACCGTGACTTTGTACATATTATAGTATATTCTTTCCTTAGCGGTCAGGTCCAAGCTACGTGCCACGTCCTACGAACCCCGACCACGTGACCCTACTGGGTCTCCCTACCATGCCCCTCCCTCCACCCTCCCCCCAAGTCCTACCCTTTGTGCGCATATGGACACCGTCTAAGTACAACTACATACCGTTTTGGTTATGTTATAACATTTCATTAATTGGGGTTAATTTTATTTATTTAAATTTAACTTTTTTCTTTTTATTTATTTAACCATCAAAAGAAATACGATTTAGAAGAAATGTGACAATCACACTTAGCATTGACGAGAACCACAAAAAAAAAAAAAAGATAAAAAATTTCACGACGATTTAAAATAAAAGACGAAAAAGTTCTAATAACATAATTTTAATTACACACTTAATTTTGTTAAAAAAACACGACTGAAACAATCTAAACCCACAGTTATAATCCGTTCAACTTATGATTTGATATTACTATTTTTAGTACTTAAGACTTCGGTCTGATCGGTCCAAGTTCAGTCGAGACGACAATCACTGACTTACTGGAACCCGTTCGACAATTTGGAGAGATACGTAATTGAAGGAACTGACATTTTACACTTTAGACTCCATAAGGCCAAGAAAGAATGATAATTTTACATTGAGAAGTTCAAGGTTTGTTTTCCTACCCGTACACTATTGTTTCTGGGAGAAAGAGTTTTTTATTGATATATTTGAAATAAGTGACAGGTCGAAATTGTAAAGGTAAAGATGAAACCGGGACTATAGTTTCGGTTTCATATATGAAATAAACGTCGAATCGTAGTAGGATCTAAAATCAAACGAATTTGTATCCCGTTATTTACTGTAAAAACATATTACAAAATCAACTGTCGTTCCAAAAAAAAAGATAAAAGGAAAAACGAGAAAGAAATTTTTTATTACTTTATACCACTTAAATGTTACAACACAATCAAAGTCCATATGTCGTGTTACTAAGTTAATATGTATATATACATTAAGAAATAGTCTAAGAAAAGGTACTAGTCAATAATAATGTTCTACAACTTATATCGAGCGACACGATATGTCGTCCAGGAACAACAAATAGACAAAATATGTATCATAGTACATAAACAATTAGGGTTTGAGGATTAAATAGATAGGGAGGGGTAGGGACGGTAAAGAAAGTCATTTTGATTCAAACGAAAGGTACTTCCCGGAAGAAAAACTTTCTTAAAT
Organism: Capra ibex; assembly: GCA_006410555.1. Taxonomy (NCBI): domain Eukaryota; kingdom Metazoa; phylum Chordata; class Mammalia; order Artiodactyla; family Bovidae; genus Capra; species Capra ibex. The sequence continues at coordinate 75,131,191 of SJYO01041852.1, forward strand.
TTGGGATTGAAAACAAGGGTAGGGATATTCTGACAGTTATCGAGACGAGTCGAAAAGTCGGTGAGTAGGTGACTAAAGAAACAACTCTTAGTAGGCCGCGTCAGGTTTAACACTCCGAGTCGTGGGAATGAGGACCTATACCTAGGGAGTCAAGGAATGACGACGGATAGACTACCTAAGTCTAGTTACGGAAGAAAGTGACACGAGGAAAAGACCCGTAAGACTCACTTTGCCAATTAGGTTTTATGATAACAGAGGGGTGAAAGATACTAGTCAGATTTTGTTTGATTGTAAAAACGGATGTCATTAATAAAAAAAAATGTCATTAATAAAATTAAAACAAATATAGATAATAAAATGTGCGAAAAGAGTTAAGATGACAGATACAGGGGATGACGTCGTTAGGGGTTGGAAAAACCATGGTCCCTGTGAAAACACCTTCTCAAAAAGGTGCCTGGAGAAAAATATTCTTAAGGTCAGTCTAACCTAATCCCGTATCGGATTACCTGAGTAAAATTAAATTAGTAAAGAAATTTCTGATAGACGTTTATTAGTGTAAGACTTCATGACTCCCAATCCTGAATTGTCTGCTCAAAACCTCCCTGTGTTAAGTTGGGTATTATGTGTAGTGACAGGTAATATAAAGTTTATTACTAAAAAGTAGAACTATCACGTTTATTAAGAGTGAGTCGTGTCACTAGTTCAGACTGGTTCCCCTTACCATTTTTTTCTTTTTTTATCACTGACACATTTACCTTTATTAACATCTTAAATAATATACAATTACGGTCGTTATTTCAGTATACCAGGTACTTATTCCAAATTTACTTATTTTACAATACTCTTAAACATCGTTTAATTTCAACTAGACATGAAAATGTCTAGTGATGTCTTACCACCGAGTCTACCATTTCGAAGACGGCTGTTACACCCTCTGGACCCAAGCTAGGGACCCAGCCCTTCTAGGGGACCTCTCCCTTTACCGTTGGGTGAAGTGATGAGAACGGACCTCTTAGGGTACCTTCCTCCTCGGACCACCCGATTTCAGGTACCTCAGTGTTTCTCAACATGTAATGACTCGTTGAAGTGAAAGTGTCTTAAATGTCTAATGTCTTTGTAAGTCTGACGGATGTTACTGATGACAATTACCACTAATAGACATTGAAATCTAGTTGTTTTACACATGAAAGTCAAGGTAAGTCAAGTCAGCGAGTCAGTACAGGCTGATAAACGCTGTGGTACTTAACGTCGTGCGGTCCGGAGGGACAGGTAGTGGTTGAGGGCCTCAGGTGAGTCTGAGTACAAGTAGTTCAGTCACTACGGTAGGTCAGTAAAGTAGGAGACAGCAGGGGAAGAGGAGGACGGGGGTTAGGGAGGTCGTAGTCTCAGAAAAGGTTACTCAGTTGAGAAGCGTACTCCACTAGTTTCATGTCCTCAAAGTCGAAATCGTAGTAAGGAAGGTTTCTTTAGGGTCCCGACTAGAGGAAGTCTTACCTGACCAACGTCAGGTTCCCTGAGAGTTCTCAGAAGAGGTTGTGGTGTCAAGTTTTCGTAGTTAAGAAGCCGCGAGTCGAAAGAAGTGTAAGGTTGAGAGTGTAGGTATGTACTGGTGTCCTTTTAGGTATCGGAACTGATCTACCTGGAATCAGCCGTTTCATTACAGAGACGAAAACTTATATGATAGATCCAACTAGTATTGAAAAGAAGGTTCCCCATTCGCAGAAAATTAAATTACCGACGTTAGTGGTAGACGTCACTAAAATCTCGGGGTTTTATATTTCAGACTGTGACAAAGGTGACAAAGGGGTAGATAAAGGGTACTTCACTACCATGGTCTACGGTACTAGAAGTAAAAGACTTACAACTCGAAATCCGGTTGAAAAAGTGAGAGGAGAAAGTGACAGTAGTTCTCCTAAAAATCGAAGAGAAGTGAAAGACGGTATTTCCACCACAGTAGACGTATAGACTCCAATAACTATAAAGAGGACCGTTAGAACTAAGGTCGTACACAAAGAAGATCAGGTCGTAAAGAGTACTACATGAGACGTATCTTCAATTTATTCGTCCCACTGTTATATGTCGGAACTTTATGAGGAAAAGGATAAACCTTGGTCAGACAGCCAGGTACAGGTCAAGATTGACGACGAAGGAATGGACGTATGTCTAAAGAGTTCTCCGTCCAGTCCACCAGACCATAAGGGTAGAGAAAGTCTTAAAAGGTGTCAAACAACACTATGTGTGTCAGTTTCCGAAACCGTATCAGTTATTTCGTCTTTATCTACAAAAAGACCTTGAGAGAACGAAAAAGGTACTAGGTCGTCTACAAGGTACTAGGTCTCTAGAGACCAAGGAGACGGATAAGATTTTGGTCGAACGTGTAGTCCTTCAAGTGCCAAGTGCATAACGACTTCGGACCGAACCTCTTAAAACTGGTAATGAAATGATCGTACACTCTACTCACTTTAACACGTCATCAAACTCGTAAGAAACCGTAACGGAAAGAAACCCTAACCTTACTTTTGACTTGAAAAGGTCAGGACACCAGTGACGACTCACGAGGTTTAAACGACCGTATAACTCACGTCGTGAAAGTGTCGTAGTAGAAAGTCCTAAACTTTCTGGAGGTGACCTTAAGGTAGTGGAGGTGATCGAAACAAACATCGTTACGAAAGGTTCCGTGTGTACTGAAGTGTAAGGTCCTACAGACCAAGATCTACTCACTAGTGTGGTAACACTAATAGGCCCAGCACTTCTAGAAAAAACATGTCAAGAGGACACATAAGAACGGTGGAGAAAAATTATAGAAGACGAAGACAATCCAGGTATGTTAAAGACAGGAAATAACACGGGTAGAAACGTCCTTTACAAGGGAACCATAGAGATTAAAAGAACTTCTCTAGAGATCAGAAAGGGTAAGACAACAAAAGGAGATAAAGAAACGTAACTAGTGACTTCTTCCGAAAGAATAGAGAAGAACGATAAGAAACCTTGAGACGTAAGTCTACGAATATAGAAAGAAAAGAGGGACCGAAAAGTGAAGAGAAGAAAAGTGTCGATAAACATTCCGAAGGGGTCTGTCGGTAAAACGAAAAAACGTAAAGTAAAGGTACCCCTACCAGAACTAGGGACAGAGGACATGTTACAGTGTCTGGAGTAAGGTATCAAGTAGTCCGTGAGATAAATAGTCTAGATCCGGGAATTTAGATAAAGAGTGAAGGTGACATATTAGTATTGCCTAAACTAAATCCATTAGGGACTTACCAGATCACCAAAAGGGATGAAAGAAATAAACTCAGACTTAAACCATTATTCCTCAAGTACTAGACTCGGTGTCAGTCGAGGACCAGAACAAAAACAACCGACATATCTCGAAGAGGTAGAAACCGACGTTTCTTATATTAGTTAGACTAAAACTACAACTGGTAGACCACTACAGGTACACATCTCAGAAGAGAACACAACAACCTTCTCCCACAAACGATACTGGTCACGTAAAAGAACCGTTTTGAGATAATCAGAAACAGGACGAAGTAAGGAGTAAGGTTCCGGTTTAAACGGACAATGAGGTCCACAAAGAACTGAAGGATGAAAACGTAAGGTCAGGGGATATTACTTTTCCTGTAGACAAAACCCACAATCAAGATTTTCCAGAATTTCTCAGAAGATGAGGTCTCACATAGATTAGAACAATTTTTTTAATCGATATAGGAGTTTGTTTTATACTGAAGTTTATACATCGATAAAGTTTCAACAACATTACAAATACGAAAGATTTTTTAATTCGACCCCTAAAGGTTCAAATATGATATCGTAAATGTTATTTTTTTGACTGTAGTTAAGCCCTTGGTTTACTTCTGTCTGTAGTGTAAATATTTATTTGTTTTTGATCTCCTTCCTTAGTGTAATTTAATAAAGAAAAACAAAAGTACGAACTTATACATCATATTACATTTCTCGACTTTCATTCATATCAAAAGTATAACGTGGATTACCATTCATATGAGGGTCAAAGAAATAATGAATGGGAGAAGGGGAGCGTTTTTTACAGTTTTTTTTCATACAGGATAGTGAGTTGAGAGAAAATACTTTCTGTTTCTAAGATGGGTGAGATATTAAACTTCTCAGTAATAAATATTAATTACTTTTTACCTTATAAAGGACGGTGCTCTTATTTGTACTTACAGTATCAGTAGTCGGTAACGTCGGGAGGTTACACTCCAGAAAAGTGTGATAAGTACCTCAAGAGTTTGGTATAACAGTTTCGATACCGAAAAGGTCACCAGTACATGTCTACACTATCAACCTGATATTTCTTTCGACTCACGGCTTCTCAACTACAAAGACTTGACGCCACAACCTCTTCTGAAAACTCTCAGAGAACTTGTCGTTCCTCTAGTTTGGTGAGTTAAGATTTCCTTTAGTGAGGACTTATAAGTGACCTTCCTGACTACGACTTCAACTTTGAGGTTAAGAAACCGGTGGACTGCACTTCTTGACTGAGTAACCCTTTCTGGACTACGACCCTTTCTAACTTCCACCCTCCTCTTCCCCTGCTGTCTCCTACTCTACCAACCTACCGTAGGGGCTGAACTACCTGTACTCAAACTCGTTCGAGGCCCACTACCTGTCCCTTCGGACCGCACGACGTCAGGTACCCCAGTGTTTCTCAGTCTATATTAACTCGTTGACTTGACTTACACTCGGGTACTCAGTATTCCCTTGAGTTCCTCTTCTTATGGACGGTAGATCGTCGGTTGTCTGATGTCGGTGAGGGATACCACTCGGGACTCCTTGAGTCCTACACTTTTGTCCTATAACCGGAGTCTATCGACTTCACGTAATAGTTTCCTTCGTCAAACAAATCAATTTTGTCTTCGTTCCGTGTCTCAGTGTAGTCTTCTCTTTCCCACAACCGTAAAGAGGATCACTCCTCCTCGAGTCATCTCCACCATTTCAGTAAATATATCCCATCAAACAGTCCCAGAAGTCAGTTAATAGACCAAAAAAAAAAAGGTGTGGACTGGATGGGATCCTGGGAGGACACCCACACGTACGTGGGGTGTCGGTTCTACCGAGAGCTTCACTTCCGAAGACCCTCCTCGTTCTAAGTAATGCCGGACCATAGTAGGCGACTGAAAATTGGGGGTTCCCCGGAAAGATACACATCACAGAGGGCACAGAGGTTTTTCGGTCCCTCGTCTCTAGGGAATTAAGAAATAGGTTTACTCCAAAACAGGGAGAAACAGGAACGGCACTAATAATGAAATTCTTGTTTGTGACCGATAAATGGGATAAAGACAACAATAAAGGTAAAGGCTCCCGTTTATCCTCCAACTAACATTTACGGAATTGACCTCGGGTGGATAGAGAACAGAGTCCTTTACGTTTGTCCACCGATCAAGATTCATAGGACGGACTTCGGGTGAAGAAGGACGGGGCATTTTACATTTGTTCTTCAGTTAACATTTACAGATTTGACCTCAGGTAGATAAAAGACGGAGTTCTGATGGACGAGAAACAACGTTTGAAGATACATTGAACCGAGGAGAACGGAGAAATCTGGTCAAGAGAGTCCCAATGAACTCTAAGACAGAGGGTCCGAACTTCAGGATTTTTAAAGGTGGCTTATTCTGTATTGAGAGTAACAAATCCAACGAACATGAAAAAGTCAACTGTAATTCATAGAATGTCTATAGGTCGTTGACATGTATGCGCTTTTGTGACGAATTTAGCAGTGTTGTAACGTTGTGAGGGGTGTTACTCCTTCAAATATAGACAATTTGAAAATAAATGAATTATTATTTTCGTTTCCTGAGGAAGACTGTAAAAACGTACATAACAAATAGAGATTGATACCAACACGTGTTCACACATGCAAACACGTACACACACACACACACATACACAAATCCCCCTTGACTATCAAATAAAGTACTCATGGAAGATACAAGGTCCCTAAGAAAAGTTGTAAAATTATATACTTTCACAAAGTTGGAGTTTTCATAGGGTACTACGTATGAGACAATTGAGGTAAGAAGTCTATCTTGCCACTAGGTTCGAACGATTTGTTGAAGTTCGATTATGAACAATCGAAAATTCCTCAATCCTAAGTGCTTATTTCAAATTTTTATTACTTTTAGTAGTAATTGTCAGTAATGGGGTGAATCAGGTAAAGAGGTAGAAATTTATTTTAACGTGAAGTTTGTATCTGTCGTCAGACGGAAGGTAAGGAGGACGTCGGGGAAGTTTCGGAGTACCGGTTCTACGATGTGGTTAGGGAACACCAGGTAAGGTCAGAGATCAGAACGGTCTCGTAGAGGACTTTGGAGATCAGGAAATTCTTTTCAGACTAAAGAGGACAAAGATGTTTCGTCCTAGGACACCCGGAGGACCTGTGTTTTCGGGACGACACGGGGGGTAAAGGTCTAATATCCATTAGCCAAAGTAAGTCGGACCTACTGAAAGGAACTTAAGGTTCCCCGTTCAAGTTAGTCAACGAGTAATCACTGACCTCCCTTGCACCTCTATTCCCTCCTTATCAGCTTTCTTTGTTAGTACGCCAGAACCCCGTCCCAGGACCAATGGGAAATTCTCGATTTGTATTGTTATAGAAACTCACTAGACGTCTATGTCTTTAGGGGTTGGTCCACTCTCTTTAATTACCATGGGTTTGGTGACCCTGGTCTTCCAACTACTACGACTGAGGGTGAATGGAGTGGTGGTTAGTTCGTTTTCTTACGGGTCCTAAATTAGTGTGGGAGAAACTTGGTAATGATATTTTACAGAGTGATGCGGGAGGTCCAACCTTGTGTGTCAAAACTCCCATAATAGGGTGACACAAGGGTAAACTAACCGTTTCGTTATTTCGATAAGAAAAGATAAAGTGGGTTTTGATACAGAGACTCTAAATTGAACTACAATCCCATTTCTTTGGTATAAGTCGAAGTGACAGAGTCGGTCTCCCCTCTTTAAGATAAGTAGTCGTGAGTTTTGTCTTACTAAAAGAAGGATGGGTTGTGTGGGGTAAGGACACCGGAACAAAAACCAACAGACGAACCGGGTCTCTAAAATCGCATTTGTGACTAGACTTAGACAAGAGTCCATAGTGGGATCCAAGGGTCCCGTTATAACGGTGGTTTAGTGTTCAAGTTCATTTGAGAACCTCATGTAAACCATTGAATTCACTTGTCTGATTGACGGTTGTGATAGGTACAAAAATAAAGTTTACCTTTACCGAGATTGAAACCCGTTCTTCATGATCCCGAAGGGGTCCGTTAGGATTTATACATATGATGACTTATAAGTTGTTCCTCTAGTTATCCTTATTACCCTGTTAAAACTATGGGGGTATAAAGGGATTTTTATCTATTTGTTTTCTTTAGATTACTGAAAACGGATACAAAAATGGTCATGTGAAGATACTGGTATAGATACTGTATTAACCACCACGGTGACCATTTCTTGGGTGGACGGTTACGTCCTCTGACTTCTCTACGTCCAACCTAGGGATCCACCCTTCTACGGGACCTCCTTTCGTACCGTTGGGTGGGATCGTAAGAACGGTCCTTTTAGGGTACCTGTCTCCTCAGACCACCCGATGTCAATCCCAGTGTTTCTCAACCTGTGTTCATTTCACTAAATCGTACATGCGTACTGTATTAATAACGAGTAAGAATTCACTAATATTATTAGTAGTAATAGTGTATCCAAGAAATGTGTATTGGTTATCAAGGTCAATATTTGTCATCTAAATATCCTTGGAGAAACGATCTATGACAGAAAAAGTCGAGAGACTACAATGACACGTTAAGATATTCGATTAATTTAAGTATCCAAGACATGACCCATACGCCCTTTGAGGTTCCCGTTTTACTTAAGTGTCTATTTCCAACTTATTTAGAGACTAAAAGTTACTGTTTCATCAAAGTAGAGTACTATTAAAAATTACCTAAAAAAAAAAAATGTTTAACCTTTTATATATTCGACTACAATAGACTCCTTACGACAATTCTTACTTCAATTACATAAACTTCATTCTTACATTAAAGACTGATTGTAGAAGGAATGAATTTTTTACTAAAATACCGATAGGTCAAAGTCACGACTGTATGTTTCTTGAATCTTCTATAGTGAGGGTAGGAATCTTATTCTTTTTCGACTGTTTGACTTTTAGTTGATTATCAGAACCGGGACAATCTCTTGACTCAAATGTCCTGTCTGACGGTGGGTCTGTTTACAAGGTAAAACCCGAAGTTGACAAAAAGACGGAAGAGACCAAAATTAACCAATAATATATACTAAAGGAAAGTGGAGAAGACGACATAGTTAATATTATGAAGAAATTTTCAAAATTATAAACGAGATCCTCAAACTTCGTGTGTAAAATTTGATTTCGGTAGAAGTTTATTATTGTACTATGACGGAGTGCCCATCCCGTTCGTAGGATATTGTCCATAAAGGTTAAAGAAGAAGGGCAGGAAATAGTGTCATGACAGTAAATAAAGTAAATGGGTGTACAATATTAGTAAGTTATGTAATGTTAATACTGACGTGTGTTAATACTACCGTAATCGGATAATAGATTAGAACCAGTAAATTTTTTTGTTATTTTTGGAGTACACCAAAGATTAAAGGTTCAATAATTTAATGACATGTGAATGGTACCCGGTTTGTCTTAAGATTTATGAGATGCCAATAAATTCTAGGCGTAGGAATACTTTGTCATGATAGTAAAGACGAAATATTTACCGGTTTTCGACTCCGTCTCTTTCAAATTCACTGAACGGGGTTCAGTTAATCATTCGACCCAATATACATACACTTTGGTCCGTTAGACCGGGGTTCGGGTACGAAAATTGAGAGGTGGGAGAAGTCATGAAGGTGTACATAGTAGGTCAAACTACGGTTTAGGGAAGTAAATGGATTACTAGTAATTACCTCATAAGAAATACAAGGGGGATCTCTTCCCTTACCGTTGGGTGAGGTCATAAGAACGGACCTCTTAGGGTACCTGTCTCCTCGGACCACCCGATGTCAGGTATCCCGACGTTTCTCAGTCTGTCCTGACTCGTGTCAATACGAGGTCCATGTCTCGGTTCACGACGTTCTATACTTTGTTCACATTCTGAGTCACGGACCAAGTAGTAGATGTTTTCCTTTCTTTGTAATTTTCCCAAGGAGTCCGGAAAGATCACAACGGACTTCTTTAAGTTGGAAAGGGGTATAGGCAGAGACTGGATGTTTACTCCTCCCAGACAACACTTAAGATATGGTCTCAACAGGTCAAACAGTTGTCCTAGGGTCCACTTTCTTTGGAGATGAGAATAGATGTCCTCTTTTTCAAGAGCTAACAAAAGATGATGAGTCCGAAGTTTCGTTTCTCTTTAGGAGAAACGAGTTGTCGTAATGACAGAGAACAGTACAGTGGGCACGCACGCACACACGCACGTACGATTCAGCAAAGTCAGCACAGACTGAGAAACACTGGGGTACTAACATCGGGAGGTCCGAGGAGACAGGCACCTTCAAAAGGTCCGTTCTTATGACCTTACCCAACGGTTCGGGAGGAGGTCCCCTAGAAGGGCTGGGTCCCTAGAGGGTGCCGAGGTCGTGACGTCCGTCTAAGAAATGACGACTCGGTGGTCCCTTCGGGTAGGACAGTATGTGTGCGTGTGTTTTTCGATGTAGACAGATGACAAGTAAAAGATGTTCTGGTCTACCGTGTCAAAGTACAAACTGAATGAGTAGTGAGGTCGGAAAAGACAAGACGAAAACCGATCTTTTGTAAGGCTCAAAAGAAGGGAGGAACGTGCGTCAGAATGGAGATAGGGGTCAGCTAACAGAAAAGATTACGGGAGGGGAGACTCACTGCGAGAAGGAATAGACTCACAACAAACCCTTGCCCAACTGAGAACTGAGACGTACGGAAGTTCCCGAAGTAAACCCTCGGTCAACAACTAGACCTTATCAAATAAGGAAACCCGAAGAATTAAGAGGTCGAGGAGATTAGGAGGACATTTATCCACTGGCCTAGGACTTGAATTTCGGAAAGAGAGGTTTGGGACTCAATGACTCTCCGTTTCACAGTCAGATACATATTTACGGCATGAAAACCTTAGATATCATTTGCCTCCTCTACACAGATACCGCACACACGCACGCTTCAGCGGAGTCAACACAGGTTGAAAAACACTGGGATATCTGGCGTCAGGTGGTCCAAGGAGACAGGTACCTGAAGAGGTCCGATTTTATGACCCCACCCAACGGTAAAGGAGGGGATCCCCTAGAAGGGTTGGGACCCTAGTTTGACCGTGGAGAATCTAGAGGACGTAACGTCCGTCCAAGAAATAAGAAAGAACGTACTAATAGTTTCACCCCAAGACCATAATGAAGTTTGGTTTCCCGACCGATTGGATTCCATCGGATTGCAACGTATCAATTTTTAAGTGCAATTGAACCCCAGCTCACCTTCGGTTCCTTGTTCGTTTCGTTTCTCACGACTCAGACTTCCCACTCTACCCGGGGCTTAACCCTCCTCCTCCGTGTTTCCCTAACTGACAACCTCCTGACTCCTCTACCTCTTCTCCCACCTTTCCCTGACCCCTAAGTCTCGACTAGTCACTCTTGGCCACAAACTCCTTCTCACCCTTCCCGTTAAATGTCTTTGGTCCGTCTTTGTCTGGTCAGAACCCTAGGTTTCCTTGTAGACCTTTCTGGTCCTAAACTTTAGACTGTTTGGATAAAAGTTTGAGGTCGAGGTGGTGACGAACTAGAACGTTTACAATAAATTGGAAGTCCAATAGTAGTCATATAGTGCCTAATAATACAGATGGGTCACCTGACTACATTCCTAATTTTCCTCCTTATACATATTATGTGAATTACGAAGTGTGTATCATTTATAAAGTATTTATGTTCCAGAGAGAAAAGAAAACGAAGTATAAGGAGGGAGGGAGGGAGGGAGTAGGTGTAGGGTTAGAACTCAGTGAAGATTTTTGACCCAAACACAGGAGGTAGAATCTATTTGTACTGAAATCCTTCAAGATTATTAGTAAAGATTAAGAAAAATTAATCAAATTTTAATACCCTACAGTGGAAACGGGAACTTTGTGGTGTAAAGAGAGACTCTTACTAGATAAGGGTAAGGACTGTCTAACTATTTTAGATTTTTTTTTTAAGATAAAAAAGGAAAGGTGACTTTACTTTACAAGAAATAAATTTTTGCGTTCTTCTCATCACGTTATTTATTTTATAGACCTGAGAATTCCTTTTCTTACAGACCCTTAAGGGACCGTCAGGTCACCAATTCTGAGTCGTGAAAGTGACTCTTTTTATTATTATTATTATTATTAGAATGACGTCTACACACCTTAGATCTTTTTACTATTTGAATAAACGTTTCGTCTTTATCTCTGTGTCTACGTCTCTTGTTTACATACCTAGACCGTTCACCCTACTTAATCGTCTGACCCTAACCGTATATATGTGATGATACATACTTTGACCATTCATTACTCTTGGATGACATATCAAGTCCCTGGAGATGAGTCACGAGACACCACTATATTTACCCTTCTTTTAGGTTTTCTCCCCTATATACATATGTATATCGACCAAGTGAAACGATATCTCGTCTTTGATTGTGTTATGACGTTTCATTGATATGAGATTATTTTTAATTAAAATTAATTAAAAATTTTCTCGAAAGTGACGGTATCAGGGTTCAACTTTAGGGACCAGGTCCCTTGATTCTATGACGTTACACATCAGTTCTTTATTTTTCTTCTCCCCTTACAGAAGTGAGTGGCCTTTGGTTTTGTCACTAGTTTTGAATCGTGACTTAAGACTCGTGTTCCCAGTTTTAAACACATTTAATAGATTACCTGAATAGTGTTCAGGTGTTATATTTAAGGTTTTAAGACTACGTCTAAACTTTCTACATTCGTTTTGACTTAATATATATATATATGTATATATATATATATGTGTATATATATATATTTTATTCCTAGGTCAGTTTATGAAGTTAAAATGACTTTGAGGTACGGATTTATTTCATAACGAACTTTATTTATCTTGTAGTATATTCTTTCGAAAATCAAATACATTTCACTAAAGTGTTCATCACAAAAAACAATATTAACCTAAACTGGATATTCCATTCCTTTAATATTGCATGTCTCCATCAACAATTTGGAAAATGGGTCACTATACAAAGAAATTTACCTTAAAAGACGGCTTCTGGACGTAAATCTCGTTTTACATTGTCTTCACCCTCTTGGACCTTAGGTAGGTGAGATCATTGTGTGTAAGAGAGAGGGTAAAGACTGATACTGTCTTTGAAACTCGTGGTGGTGGTGGTGGGGAGGGGTAAGCACATCGGGGATCCCGAAATCTTACGTGTCCTAAGTGGTGACGAGATTTTGTAGTGACTAGATACACAGAAATAAAAGGATTTAACGTATAACATTGGTTAATGACACGGTCATTTATTTAAAATTACTTAGAATTGATAATATAGGAACACCGGATACCGTATTTAAAACAACCATTATTTTTCTTCGAGTCAAAAAAATCGGTAAATAAAAATAAATACATAAATATTAAATAAGTAATATTTATGGTACGAGAAAAAGGAATAGTTTATTTACAAATCAAATTTGGATTCTGACAACTTATTGAACCCAACAGAATTCAGAAGATCAACGATTCAGGTGTTTAGTCTTTGTGTCTACATTTCCATAAAGTCTATGAAATTTACATTGTTTACCGTACTCGTTATAGAATCAATTAGGTATTTTAACGTACTACAGTAAAGAGAATTATTGTGACCCCTACACAAATAATAGGTCCGGAACCATAGTACAGACATAATTAAAAGTGTCATTACCCGTAGGTTTATGGGAGTCGTATAAACAGAAAAAGTACACCTTGTGTTCTCATTCACAATGAACCCGAGGATTAACGACCCAAAGATTGTCTTCTTCAAGAAACCGAGAAATTCGACGTCCTAAAAGAGTTTTATATAATAGAGACTGGTCAAGAGTCGTACTAAGTTCTACAATGTCAGAAATTGTTCGTCGTAAAAGACCTCTAGTGAAGTCTATAAAGAAGACGAGTTGTCCGGAAACCGACAGGTGTGGTTTGGATAGGATATTGTGACACTGACACTGACTAGTCTCGTGTGTTCATAACCATTCACGTACGAATTACCCGTTCAGAAGGAATGGTGACCGGGATTCAAACTAAGTATCTATAGATTGTTTTGACCGGTCCTCGAATAATTCTATCATACGTGTGGTAATTTCATTATCCTAAACACGACCGTTATTAATATTTGGATCAGTACAACCTAGTGATGGTCTATATACTGTGGGTTCAGGGTCACATTAAAAGAAGAGAAGGAAATTATACATTATACCTTAAGTCGAAATCATTAGTTGTGTGAGTAAGTTGTTGATTTATAAATCACGGAGTATATGCGTTCTGTCCTGAAGGGTCCACCACGTCACCATTTCTTAGGTGGACGGTTGTGTCCATCTGTTATTTCTGTACCCAAGCTAGGGACCTAGTCCTTCTAGAGGACCTCACCTTTTACCGTTCGACGAGGTCATAGGAATGGACCTTTTAAGGTACCTGTCTCCTAGGACCACCCGATGTCAGGTACCCCAACGTTTCTCAGTCTGTACTGACGTATTGTCGTGTGCGTGTATACGTTCTGTGATTCATCCATATCGTCTCATAGGTTTGTGTACTTTCCGTAGTGAAACCGAAGTTCTTATAATTTTAGACCATAATTTTATGTTATATTTATTTTATGTTGAACATTTGGTGGTGAATCTCATTGTTAGTAGTATGAATGACATATTAAATACACGATCGGTTACAAGATTTTAAAAGTTGAGGTTCAATGATTTATTCCTATCGATACCTAGGAAAGGAGTACCTCAAGTAGAAAGGTACTCTCTTTGTTCTTCGTTTATGTACTTCTTCACTATTCAAAATACTACCTCCTTCAAGTCCGACATTATTTTCTACAGTGATCTTCACGGACTGTACCGGATCCTTCTAGGCTCTTCCGAGGGTCTCTTTCTGTATTATTTCAATTGTGAGTAAACTCAGACTCGGTCCTGTTTTTGGTTCGTCTTGACGGTTCTTAGACCTCGACTTCGCAGTATTTTCATAAACTTGAGTGTTCAGTGCATTCATCTTTACAATATTTGTGGTTTCGAAGACGAGAGTTTAGGAATCAGATAGGGACAGGTAACGACACGAACTAAATCAGAAGGGAAAACTTATGGAAGATAACTAAACACTAAAACCTTAGTTCCTAAACAGTCTCGGTGGTCTCTGGAAGCGACCATCGAGTCTACCATTTCTTAGTCTGACCCAAACTAAGGACCCGACCCTTCTAAGCGACCTCTTCCATTACCGATGGGTAAGATCTCTTAAGAATGGACCTCTCAAGGTACCTGTCTCTTCGGACCGTCCCAGGTACCCCAGCGTTTATCAGCCTGTGTTGACTCATTGATTGTGAAAATGAAAGTGATCTCTCGAACCATGTTGTCTATTGTATTGTTTCGTGTCTAAAGAGCAATTCTAAGGTACCATGGGTAATGTTCTGACCGTCCTATCCCATTCGTCTCTCTTCCCATCAAATGTTGGTAAGGAAAACCTCGGGGTACCCATATGTCCATTATAAAAAAGGTTTAGGTTTTATATGAAACATTAGATTCACTCCATATCCTTCCGGAGATCTTTTAACCGAGTTCTAAGTTCAGTTTGAGTCCAAAGGAAGACCACTCTAAGACCCAAAGGAGATCGAAATAAAAAGTATGTAAGAATCTTTACGTCTACGTGATTGGGTCCTTCCTATCTAGACTTCATGATTCAGGAGACAATGTTTTCATCTTTCTGTTGAGCTAAAAATGTTTATCCATACATAATTCCCCACACAAGTCTCTTTCCTTCTAATTCAAGGTCCCTCAGACCCCTCAACTAAGTACTCTACTCCCCTCAAAACTTCTTAGAACTCAGACTTTAATATCAGGTTCTCGGTCTCGTGGAACTCTTCCCTGATCCTTAACATACCTATAAGGAAGGTACAGTAATATAAACACTAGAATACAGTAAGACTTCAGGATTAGTCAAATTCACGGTACCGTGGTATATTTCTGTACTACTCGGTACAGAGAAAGAGATATCAGTCGATGAACGGGAGTGACTTCTATGTTGTCTATAATATATACACGCACATACACATACATACATATGATATATCTCTCATGGACGACACACAAAAGGGGACACGGGGAATTGAGAGTGGGTGTTTATTACCTAATCCATAGCCGTCCTTTCCTTACTCTCCTCTGGTTACGTAAATTTATTCCTCACTTTCTCTATCAGACATATATAATTATCTTAGAGTTATAGAGTCTTTTAGTGAAACAAGGACTAAGGAGAGGATATTATGTGTTCCAATGAAAGAATCTAGATATATATATATATATAATATAACTTCTTTTAATAAAAACTCCAAAGGGAGGTTTAATTTATTCTTTTTCTACTCTTTACGTACAATATCATTTCGGGTGTCATTCGTCGAAGAGACAACCCAAGTGAACTTATGATGTACCCAATTTGTTTCCGGACGGATGTTCTTACTGAAGAGAGATGAGGTTCTCAAAATGTGAACCGAAACTGTTGAATGCCCTGAGAACACGACACTTTGAAGGGTGCGACTCACTCCGGGTGACTGAGAAGAAGAGACTGTCACTATAAATCATAATCTTCTTTATGTCCTGTAATTTACAGACATTAGACTGAAGACAGAAGAGGAAATGTGACTTGAAAGAGGACTTTCCAATGGTCACTAGAGTAAGAACGGTTTGGAGAAGGAGGTATGGCAGAACTGGAGTAACGAGGTGGGCGGTGTCCGTGGAGAAACCTTGTAGGAGGAACACGAAACCCTTAGGTCGTGATAGTGGTAAAGGGAACCTTGAAAAACTGAAAGAATATATAGAGCTGTGATTTATTTATAGACTATAAAGAATTACAGTTTTTAATATAGAATGTCAAGATAGAGTGGTAAAATAATTAATTGGAGTAAACTTAGGGTACTCTTATGACTCTGCTTACTTTCTGTCCTTGTCCAAAATGTCTACTCCGATCCCGTCACATTTATTCCAGTATTCCAGTTTTCTGAGTCCTTACTATCCTCGATCGTAGCGTTTGATCCCGAAGATTGACAACTAAATCACAGAAAAAAAAAAAAAAAACGGATTTACAAGAGAAAAGAACAAAAAAAAAAAAAACAAAAAAAAAAAAAAACAAAACAAAACAAAAAAAGAAAACCGTGTAAATTGTATATGGGAAGAAAGGTTGTTTTTTTCACTTTAAAAGAAGTATTTACACCGAGCCCAGTATGATATCATGTCAAGAACTAGGTGCTGTCCTAGTTCTAAAAGTTCAAAGATTTAGGGGTGTGTCAAAAGTACCGTAAATACTAAGTATGTAACATTCGATTCCCTTCTTTACTTGTTTTGTGGATTTGGTTTTAGGATCCCCTCTACTTCCATTCTAAAGTCTTTTGACCTCTTCGGACAAATCTTCTATTTGAAAAAGTATAGGATTCCTGTAATAGACACGATAGTGAGATCCTATAAAGTCGGCTCCAGAGTCTAACGAGTCACGAATTTTTCGTTTATATCAACTCTCTATTATTACAACACCAAGGTAGTGTAGTCATGGTCTAAAGTCTCCAGTATCTTTCGATAGGGTAAAGTTCTAGCACACCAAGTTTAGACGAAACGTTCTTACTTTTTCCAGATCGGGTCTTGACAATTTACTGGATGTGTTCTAGTGTGTCCTCAAATACAAGTCAGTGCTGATCTTGAACTTAGATTTGATACACCAAGTCATAAACAAGAGCGAAAGGTACAAAATCAATTTTGTAGTCCGAGAGACGAATATTCTTATGTAAGTAAAGTCCGGGAAAGGTTTTATTTACTTAGTCTTAGAGACCCTCTTATTCCGGGGTCCAAGTCATATATAAGACTTCGATAGGTTCACTGAAATTGCACATCGGTACCCATTCTTAATCACAGGTCGGTCGACAAGTCATTTTATAATCGTTAATATGTTTAGTAAGGAATGTCTGATTCTATGTAATGTTCTGTCTGATATTAGATTAAACACATATTAAAATAAACCCCCTATTAAAAGATTTAGATTGTCCATAATGGTCATTATAGGTTCCGTTATTTTTACTTCTGAAGTTATCGATAACGAAATAACCGAAGTGATCGTTACAAAATGAATAGACAATCACCATTACAATTTGTCTCCTTTTTTTGTCATTAGTATTTTGTTAAGGATCTAAAGACACCGTAAAATGAGGTAGAAGATCTATAGAAATGGAGGTCCCATATGTCTTTATTCCGTTGTCATCTAACTCCCGTCCTCCTTTTCTCCTGCTGTCTCCTACTCTACCAACCTACCGTAGTGACTGAGTTACCTGTACTCAAACCCATTTCAGACCCTCAACCACTACCTGTCCCTCCGGACCACACGACGCCAAGTACCCCAGTCTTTCTCAGCCTGTACTGACTCGTTGACTTGACTTGACTCTATTTTAAATAACTCTATATCTAAATCTATAGAAACTTCTCTAACTTCTGTTCTTTCAAAGTCCGACACATACAAAGTAGGAAAGAGGTACCAACTCTTCCTGTGACAAGAATGATAAGTCAACGATTCATCACAAACTGAGAAACACCGGGGTACATAACGTCGTGTGTCCGAAGGTACGGGAAGTGGCAGAGCGTCTCGAACGAGTTTAAGTACAGGTAACTCAGTCACTACAGTAGGTTGGTAGATTAGGAGACAACAGGGGAAGAGGAGGACTGAAATTAGAAAGGGTCGTAATCTTTTCGACTCAAAAGATTACTCAGTCGAGAAACGTAGTCCACCGGTTTTATAACTTCGAAGTCGTAGTCAGGAAGGTTACTTATAAGTCCTGACTAAAGGAAATCCTAATTGACCAACCTAGAGGAACGTCAGGTTCCCTGTGAGTTCTCAGAAGAGGTTGTGGTGTCAAGTTTTCATAGTCAAGAAACCACGAGTCGGAAGAAATACCGAGTTGAGAGTGTAGGTATATACTGATGACCCTTTTGGTATCGAAACTGATCTACCGGGAAACGACCGTTTCATTTCAGAGACGAAAAATTATACGACAGATGTGACCAGTATCGAAAAGAAGGCTCCTCGTTCACAGAAAATTAAAGTACCGACATTAGTGGTAGATGTCACTAAAACCTCGGATTCTTTTATTTCAGACAGTGATAAAGGTAACAAAGGGGTAAATAAACATTACTTCACTACCCTGACCTACGGTATTAGAATCAAAAAACTTATAACTTAAAATTCGGTCGAAGAAGTGAGAGAAAATGGAAGTAGTTTTCCGAGAAATCAAGGAGAAGTGAAAGACGGTAGTTGCACCATAGTAGACGTATAGACTTCAATAACTGTAAAGACGTATAAATTGAATATACGTCTCATGTGACACTCTTTGTGACCCGACCTACTTCGTGTTCGACCTTAGTTCTGACGGTCCTTTTTATAACTATTGGAGTCTATACGTCTACTGTGATGGGAATACTGTTTTTCTACCTCTTTATCACCTTTGACACCGTCTGAAATAAAACCCCCCGAGGTTTTAGTGACTTCTACCATTGACGTCGGTACTTTAATTTTCTGTGAATGAGGAACCTTCTTTTCAATACTGGTTGGATCTGTCGCACAATTTTCCGTCTCTGTAATGAAACAGTTGTTTCTAGGTAGAGCAGTTCCGATACCAAAAAGGTTATCAGTCCATACCTACACTCTCAACCTGATATTTTCTTTCGACTCGTGGCTTCTTAACTACGAAAACTTAACACCACAACCTCTTCTGAGAACTCTCAGGGAACCTGATGTTCCTCTAGGTTCGTCAGGTAGGAGTTACTTTAGTCAGGACCCACAAGTAACCTTCCTGACTGCGACTTTCACTTTGAGATTATGAAACCGGCGGACTACACTACTCGAATGAGTAAACTTTTCTGAGACTATGACCCTTTCTAACTTCCACCCTCCTCTTCCCCTACTGTCTCCTACTCTACTAACCTACTGTAGAGACTGAGTTACCTGTACTCAAACCCATTTGAGACCCTCAACCACAACCTGTCCCTCCGGACCGCACGACGTCAGGTACCCCAGCGTTTCTCAACCTGTCCTGATTCGTTGACTTGACTTGACTTGACTTGACTAACTGTAAAGAGGGTCGTTAGAACTAAGGTCAGACATGAAATAGGTCGGACCCTAAAGAGTAATATATGAGACATATATTCAATTTATTCGTTCCACTGCTATATGTCGGAACTGTATGAAGAAAGGGTTAAACCTTGGTCAGACAACAAGGTACAGGTCAAGTTTGACAATGAAGAACTGGACGTATGTCCAAAGAGCCCTCCGTCCATTCCACCATAAGGGTAGAAAAATCCTTAAAAGGTGTCAAACAACACTAGGTGTGTCAGTTTCCGAAATCGTAGCAGTTACTCCGTCTACAAAAAGACCTTAGGGGAATGAAAAAGATACTAGGTTACCTGTAACCGTTAAACTAGAGATCAAGGGGCCGGAAAAGATTTAGGTCGGACTCGTAGACCTTCAAGAGTCAAGTACATGACAACTTCGGACCGAATCTCTTAAAACGACCACACACTCTACTCACGTTAACACGCTATCAAACTTGTAAGAAACGTGACGGAAAGAAACCCTAACCTTACTTTCGACTGAAAAAAGTCAGGACACCGATGACGACTCAAAAGGTTCAAATGACCATATGACTTACGTCGTGAAATTGTCGGATTAGAAAATCCTAAACTTTATCGAGCCGACCTTAAGGTATTGGAAGTGATCGAAACAAGTATCGCTTCAAAGGATTCCGGGTGAACTGAAGCGTGAGGTTTTATAGACCGAGATCCACTCACTAGTGTGGTAACACCAAGAGACCCAGTAATTCTAGAAAATACATATCAAGAAGACACATAAGAACGGTGAGAAGAATTATAGAAGACGAAGACAATCCGGGTATAGTAAAGACAGGAAATAACACGGATAAAAACGTAATTTACAAGGGAACCATAAAGATTAAAAGAACTTCTCTAGAGATCAGAAAGGGTAAGATAACAAAAGGAGATAAAATCCTTAGTCAGTCGATTTTGCCTGGCCTTACCCACTTAAATTAAGTCCACTAGTAATATAGATATGACACCCGTTGTTAGGGAATCTTCTTTACCTCATCGGTAGTATCAGTTGTTTTCTCTTTACGTCATGGACTCCGTTTGAGTTTTGTCTTCTTACTAGAGACATTCAGAGGTTCCGATTCGGAAGTTATAGTGTCATTAGGTTCAGATACGAGGTTGTGATTACGACTTCTTCGACTTCAACTTATGAAGATAGTTCTGGATATTCTGGAAGATCTTGTGGTTTTTTACTACAGGAAAAGTAGTATCCCCTGATCTTCCGTTTTCATCTTTCAGTTCTCTAGAGACCTCATTACTCGTTTAAACCGGAACCTCATGTTTTACTTCGTCCCGTTTCGGGTTGTTTCTCAAAACGGTTCTCTTACGTGTCCACTATCGTTTGTGAGAAAAGACTGTTGTGTTCTCTGGTGAGATGTGTACCTGTAGTAGGATACTAGTTATGACTTTAGTCTGATTAATATAAGAAGTGTCGTTTTCTACCTCTTCGAGATATGTCAGTCGTTTTTGTTCTAACCCTCGACTGAACTGAGACTAGTACTTGAAGAATAACTTTTAAGTCTGAATTTAAGTTTTTCCATCCCTTTCATCGGTAAGTCCATATTGGATTTAGTTTAGGGAATGTAATGTAATGTAATGTCATCTTCACTGTTTATCTAAGTTCCCTAATCTAGGTTGTCTGGTTCACGGACTTCTTGATACCTACCTCCAAGCATTGTGACATATCCTCCGTCATTCGTTTTGGTAGAGGTTCTTTTTCTTTACGTTTTTGAGTTTTACCAACAGACTCCTCCGGGCATTTATCGACTCTTTTCTCTTCGTTCTTCCCGTAATTTAACTCATAAATACTTTGATGTATTCAGGTATACGTTAGTAACGTTATTAGTACGTTTAATAAATCTTCAACCCCTCAAAGAGTTTCCGACTACTACATACTCTGTATTTTACGAATAACTTACTAACAACTTAGTTCCAGAAATACTTTCAATTGTAAAATTGACATTCTGTAACTAATTCTTCATCGTCGTGGTCACATCCGCTACATACTAGTGTACGAAGATCCGTAATCGATTTGAACTTTATCGTCATGAAATTTATCCCTACCGACGTAAGGATTAAGTAGTAGTGACGCACACATTAATTACGAGACACCCATACGTATTTCACTGTCTTTCCCTCCGAGAAAATAATGATCCAGTGTCGAGTTCTGTTCAGGTTCTTCGTCGTCGAAGTCTACAGTCTAAGGATTATAGTTTACCGTAGACAGAAAAAGAATATAAAATACTAATGACTTACTAAAAAGTCTCCTACCACAACTATTTTAAGTGTGCACCATAAAAGTTACCCTGTAACAATCTTGTTTTACAAAATGTATTCGTACTACCTGATATTTTTTCCTTCTACTTGTTTACGAAACCGCTACCTTCGACCTTCTGACTGTGTGGATTAAAGGAAGAATTATCCTTTCGTTATTATGCCCTGTAAGAAGAACCTTTCTCACAGTTTTGATAGACGTTTCCCTGCACTTGGGAGAAAAGTTTATGAGACTCTGATCTTTGAAGTCTTTGTACCTAAATCACTTTTGTATACTCTCGTTACGTGTATATTCTTTGTGACATTTACCTTTGAATATAATGGTACACATTTTATCTATCGGTTCCCCTTAAACGACATACCGAGTCCTTTGAGTTTGTCCTCGAGATATAGTTGGATCTCCCCACCCTATCCTTCCCTCTACCTTCCCAAGTTTTCCCTCCCCTATATACATATGGATACCGACTAAGTACAACTCCGAGCTGTCTTTTGTTGTTTTAAGACATTTCGTTAATAGGAAGTTAAGTTTTTATTTATTTTTTATTAATTTTTTTCTTTGTGATGAAAGTCACTTGGTCTACAACGATACCCATTTTCGTTATGTCACACTACCACTTTCTCGACCACAACGGACCTCAGTCCGACGAACCAGACTTAAGGCAGAGGACAACAAATACTCGACTTCCCGGAACTTGTTTAAGGAATGAGAAAGACGGAATCAGAGTAGACATTTTATCTTTATTTTTACGTGAGTGGAGTGTCCCAATGAATCCCCTTATTTATTCGTTAATATAAAATTTGATGGATTACTCAATTTTTACAATCCATATATTTACGATGGACAACAACAACAACGATGACAATAATAATGATCCGTGTAAGACTAAATCTAAATTCTTGTTTATAGGTGATGAAAGTACAAGGAAAGGTCGATATCAAGACTTAGTCTTCTCTTGGTGTTTGTTCTATGACAGAAAATCACTTAAGTAAGTAGATTAGTGAGTCAGTAGATGTGATGAGTGACAAGTTTACCATACATTTAAAAATGTACAAAACCTTAGTAAAAAACCAAATTCTTTTGAGTTTAATAGTCCGGTCAGTTACTTTTTAACATCAAATGATAATTAATCTGAAATTTCGAAAGATTTACAAATGAAAGAAGATGGAGACGTATATACCTTTCTTTGTGTTCCTGTAAAGGGAAAGACTTAAAAGTTTGATTAGGAGACAATTCTTACCTAATCAGGTCTTCTGTTACTGAAAAAATTTTTCAGATTCTATTTCCTATAAATTTATTTCCCTCCTTTTGAGGTAAGTTATATTCAAAAGGGAAAGAGATAAAACAGAGGTCATCCTATGTTATACTTATTTACGTAATCACTTTTTCGTACCGTCAAACAATTAAAAGTCAGTTCCTCTTTTCGATCCCCCGAAGAAACTGCCAGATCGATTCTGAGGCACGAGAGTCACGTCCCCCGCGACCCAAGTTAGGGACCAGTCTCTGGATCTAGAGTTACGGTGTTGATTCTTCAAAGTACGGTGTTGATTTCTGTAGTCACGGTGTTGATTCTAGACCGGGTCGGTTTATTTATTTATGAAAAGAATTTTTTGTTCTTTTCGATTTGTCAGTGTCACGGTGTCTCTGATGTCCCTTTATACCTCGGATCTTAAAACGAACCTTTACGTACGAAACAAACATGAAGTATTCTATGATAAAGTAGATGTAAATACATTAATAGTACTTCCTGTATTTAAGAAGTAAGTTCACCTTGAACGATTTCATACTAAGTATAAACCGATTTAAATCTTATTCTAGTAAAAAAAAGGTTTTCAATCGTACTATCTTGTCTTAAGTGTAAGGTCCTGAGTATAAAACTTATAATTTAAATTATCGAAATAGAGTTTGTAAAAGGATATAAAAAGTTGTGGAAATAACAATTTTCTTCGTTGAATACCGACTAAGTACAAGTACAAACTGTCTTTTTTTATTTTAAGACATTTCGTTAGTAGGAAGTTAATTTTTTATTTATTTAAAAATTTTATGTAATAAATTTCTTTCCGTTAGATTATGGTGAGGTACCGTCGTCACGAACGATTCCTAATGGATTGTTTTTTAATATTTGTAAAACAATATATTTCCGATTAAGTGGCTTCATCCATACGAGACAACAATCAAACTTTTAGTAATTAAAGTATTATTTGTTCACGGTCAACGTCAGGGTTTCTTCGTTCACTACCCTC
Organism: Capra ibex; assembly: GCA_006410555.1. Lineage (NCBI taxonomy): Eukaryota > Metazoa > Chordata > Mammalia > Artiodactyla > Bovidae > Capra > Capra ibex. The sequence continues at coordinate 75,155,043 of SJYO01041852.1, forward strand.
TTCTTAATACTTCAAAGTAGACAAGAACAGATTCCGATTTACGATCTAAACCCCAGACCAGGTCCTGAACTAGACCGATACCACACATCATCCAAATGTGGACTATAGTCAAATCCCGGACACATACGTCAAATCCTACACACCTAGGACGGTTAGGTCCCAAAGGATTAAGAGGATTCTCCTGGGGAAAATTACCGTGTGTCGGGGTAGACTGTCTCCATTATACAAACAATATATAATTAATTTTATGTACATGGTCGTTCGGTGGAACTTAAGTAATAATTAAATTTTACTTATGTGAAATTATTAGTGTTAGGAATTATGTAAATTTTGTATCATAATCTATCTATAGTCCGATATTTATAATAAATATAAATGATTCAAAAATTCTTCCTTAGGGGTTTGACGTTCCCAACCCTTAACGACTGGACCGACTACAGAACTTCAATGATGGTCGACCTTTTAAGATATACTGAACTAACAAAAGAACGGTTTGACAGGACGGAATTTACACAACCCCCGGAAATTCTCCTTAATACTAACACGAACTATGATACAAATATGTAAATTTACTTTCTAATTACTTTTACCAAGGGTTAATAGTTTTTTTTTTGTTCTGACAAAGCGCCTCCGTCGCCGGTCAGAAGGGACTACACAGTACTGTCTCAGTAAGAACTTTCGATTACCAATCTTTTAACTCATTTGTATTTTGGTTATTTCTCTAAAGAAGTGTGTTGTACTTTAGTCGAACATCTCCTCGTGTAACGACACCTTTTAAAACCCTCTTCGTGTTCCTAAAAAAGCACTACTACCATAGAGGACGAACGTCCGTAGTCGATGTTTTACTTTTTTTAAGGAGGGGTGTATAGTTATGGTTTCTCGACTGAGAACAGCGCACTGGGGTAAAAAAGGTTAGACAAGGGTGGGGTAGGAAGAAAACGCATGTGTGGTGCTGTGACATAAATAACTTTATGCTGTAATTAATCCTGATTCTGTCAGAAGAAGGACAGTGACAAACATTCATGAACTGTCCCCGGTGACACGTTTTATTACTTTATGAAGGTCGACTGGGGAGTAAGAAAGGTGACTTAAGACGAAATCAAAAAGTCTGTGAACTCCCGATAAAGAAAAGGTCTAGCTCAAACATTTTGTCTTTGGCAGTGCTTGGTCGTCAGGGAAAAGGGTTAAGATTAAATGGTTTAAACACTAGGGATAGTTACAAGGTAGTTCGATTGGGTGGAGGTCCTAGTGGAAAGAACCAAGGTAAATAAGAAAATCTTTTCTCGTTAACTGTTCAATGAATGACGAACAAAGGAACGACCCAAGTCTTTAATTTGAGTCCTTGAGGACTCCGTGTCCATTAGGATGAACATGGAATGGTATGTAACTAAGTGAATCGAGGACCTATGACTGGTAGTAGGATTGTACGTAGACGTATAGTATTGTCCGTAAAAATTACGTACGGTTGAGACATGATCCGTGATACCCTTCGTGAAAGTGATAGAAGGATACTCAATCTATGATAATCCTAGGGATCAAATGTATGCTCCTTTGACTTTCGCCAATTTTGTGAACAAGTTCCTAAGTGTACGTTTGTCAGATTTAGGTCTTGACTTCTAGGATTGGTGACTCCCTTTCTCCTTTGTACGAAGGTTGCACTCATTTCGTGTAGTAACTACACTTCCTTTTGCTCATCTTTCCTTCCTTTCCTCCCTCCCCTTTCCTTCTTTTCTCTTCTTTCTTACTTTTTTTCTTTTTCCTTCTTTCTTTTCTCCTTTCCTTATTGTACTTCTATTTTTTTCCATATCTCATTAGTTGTATACTCTAAAGTAAAGGATAAGTTCATACGACAGTCATACAGTCCCTTCATACCCGAAGGGACTATCGAGTCGACCATTTCTTAGGTGGACGTTACGTCCTCTGGACCCAAACTAGGGACCCAACCCTTCTAGGGGACCACCTCCTGTACCGTTTAGTGAGGCCATAAGAATGGACCTCTTAGGGGCGCCTAAGGTCGAACCACCCGATATATCAGGTACCCCAGTGTCTCAGTCTGTGTTGACTCGTTGATTTGTGTAGAGTCGTATACGACAGTCATAACGATATAATTGAGTGACAAAAATCCTGGATGTCCCATTTATGTTGTTCTTCATTCCGTTAAGTATGTAAACTCGTCTCGGTTTCTATCCTGACTGTTTATTCTTTTCAATTAAGTTTCATCAAAGTAGTCCACATTTCATGGGAGATCGTAAGATATAGATCAGACGATTCAGCGAAGTCAGCACAGACTGAGACACGCTGGGGTATCTGCCGTCGGGCGATCCGAAGAGACAGGGACCCTAAGAGGTCCGTTATAGATCAGATCGGCTTTCTATTTGTTGTGTTCGACACTGTCTAGTCTTACCTCTCTCTCCGGGGTCGTTAGGTCCGGGAACTCCTCTTGGTACTTTCACTTATCCAAACCGAGATAAAGAGGTTTGACCCTGAGACGACCGAGGCCCTCCTGTCGCCCTTATTCGGTTCCGTCTCACAAAGGGTCGGACGGACGTCGATCTGCTGAACAGAACCACTTGATCGGCCTCAACTTTACCTATTCAGACAACTCAAGTGTTAACACAGACCAGAAGAGGTTTCCGTTACCTTTCAGTGACTTACTTAAACATGTCTTCTCACTGTCGTAATTCCGTTTTAAGTCCCTTCAATTTAATTTTCGTCATCCGACTACCTACCCCTTTCGTAGTAAATCCCCGAAAAGAAGTATTAGTGATGTAAACCTTCGGAATTTACGAGCGTCGTGCGACCTTCGTCTCCCCGACGTTTCCTTCCACATCTGTGTGTGTGTGTGTGTGTGTGCGTTTTTTTTTTTTTTTGTGGAGACCTCCCACCGCCCACACTTATGTTCTTCGGTGACTGTTTAAAGTTCTTGCAGGTATCCAGTGATTGTGTGTGTGTGTGTGTGTGTGTGTGTGTGTGTGTGTGTGTGTGTGTGTCTCGAAAGGTTTTCGTGCTTGACCCTCGAGGTCGGGACCGGCTCTGACTGACTGAGTTCGATTGCGGGCAGTGGGTCTCGTTGGGTTTGGTGGGTGGTAGGCCGTCCACTGGGGTTTTTGGTTGGGAAGACCAGGTGCGAGGGGTGAGGAGGGCGTCCTCGGTCCCTTCCTCTACCTTTTCAAACCCCTCATCAGGGGCCGAGTGCTCTTCCCGTAAAAGAGTTAGGAGCCAGTGAGAGTCCACAAGTCTCGCCCTCCTGCTGTAGGCCTGGCAGGAGGCCGGTGAGGAGGGGGCCCGGCTAATACTTTGACGCCCGTGAAACATGGAGTGGGGCGAGCGATCACTCATGAGTCCGGGGAGGGGTCCGATTATTTCCAGCGTCGCGCGCCGGCACCTCGAGTGAACGGTCTGTGTCCGGCCCACAGGCTCCCTGCGCACCAGGGCGCATCGAGGTTGGTGGCGGCGGCGGCGGGGGCGTCGGGTCGGCCTGGGCAGGGCGTCGGGCGGCCTCGGGGGCACAGGGGCGCCGGGGTGCGTGCGAGTGGCGCTCTTCCTACCTCAGCGCGACGCGGGCGGTCCAGGGGTGCGACGACGAGCAGGACCCACTCAGGGGGCGGGGAAGGGCTGCGTCTCCTGCGCTGAGCCCGCCGGGCCCCGCGTCAACAGTGAAAGGTGGGCTGAGGTCCCAGGAGGCGAAGGTTGGTCCAAAGAGGAACCCGCCCCTCAGGCCAGGAAAGGAGGGCGACTCCTACCTTACGCTACCCCATCCCCTCGCCCCTAGCCACAAGTTATACGGAAAGCGAGTAGTTCCTTGAACCCGACTCACAAGACGCACTTAATTATGTCGAGGCACAACCCTCTTTATTTTTCAACTTTTCTAGTCGGGGGCGGAATCCTTTTAGACTGTCAAGATTCTTTAGGTTTCTGTTCCCTTTTGACCCCACTCCCGCTTCTGTCCTCCGCCCTCTTCTCTGATCTGGGCGCGGATATTTTCTGGAAACCCTTTCTTTTCGCCAAAGGAGGGCGGACCGGAAGTCAAAAGATGTATTTCGCCCGAAGTCGAAAGACGCCACGACCGCACGCGGCCGCGGCCGAAGCGACTTCGAGGCCTGAGGTGCTCACATTTGCGTCGAGAGAGTGGACCTCGACGTCCTTGTGCGCCCGGGACGGCGAAGGCCAGGGGAAAGGGAGGGCGGAGGGGATCTGAGGGCCCGTCGCGAGAGTAGTGAATGACAATTAACGTGAGACGTCGGACATCACCTGTGCTGACTTGTGTGTTTGTGTCTGCGTCGAACACCACCGACTCGCATGAAATTACGTACAGAAAAATAAACTCTATTAAGTCAACGACCAAAAACAAAAAAAAAAAAAAAAAAAACCTGTCTCCCCTTTTTTAGGAATACATTGAAATGACCAAAACTTTTTTTTTTATTACGATTAAGGATTTGAAGTTCTTCTCAAACCTCGCCAATACTTTTAAAAGGATTCCTTTATTTCCAACGGTTAGAGCGCAATAAAGACCCTAACGTTTCTCCGCTTAAGGGGATTGAGATGGGCACGTCCTACACTGTCAATTTAATAATAAAGCTGTGTGGAATAGAATCCGCAATCCTCTGGATTACTGTACGTATGATACGTATGAACATTGAATGAACAGGTTCAAGTTTATGTATCCACCCTTGACCTAGACACCAAAGATGGTTTTGAAGAGTCTTATTGAACGATCCTCAAAGAGTCATTTATTACACCGAAACGATAGAAACAATACTTCAGAAGGATCTCAATCTACAGTTGGATCTCCAGTCTTATCGAATTGTGAAAAAAAGGGGGGGGATGGACATTCCAACGAAACTTGTTACGTTTACAGACAAGACCCGGTGACCAACTCATAAGATTGAACTCTGTAGTTCTAGGACACTTATAGGACCATTGATGGGTGAACCGAATACACAACACACACAAAAACAACAGTATTTTTACGAATTGAGGAAATAACGTAATGAATTAATATCAAGTGGATAAAGTAGTCGACGGTTCGGGTAAAGATTTACTCGAGCCAGTCAAAGACAAAAGGGTCAAACAAATCCATAAAGAGACGGTGATCGTTTCAAGGACAAACTTCAAGACATAGTATAGAGATGTGAGATAAGTCCATACGTTCAGGTTATCAGAATAAGGTTTCGTGTACCTTTTTTCCGTTCCGGTTGACAAGAAAGACTTTAACGGTAAAGGGGGCATTTGATTTCTCATGGATCTTTACGAAAAGGGTTTATAGATAGGAAGTTCTTTTTCTCTGTAAGTAAACTCAAAAGTCGTTTGTAAAATAATAACGGAAAAAACACACACCTTAAATATACATAAATACAGACACCTTTTTTTATGTCTGTGAAAGTAAAGGTAGAAGACGAAGGTTGTGTACGTCTAAATTTAACGATGTGTGTTGGGTGTTAGTAAACCAGTGAAATTTTAAAATATTTATAAACTATAACTACCAAGGGTTTATTTTTCCTTTTTTTTTACATATAACTCAGACGTTAATTACAAATCCCAGAGAACTAGATTTTTAGTTTGCACAAGTTCCTATGGATTTACCCGAAAACTCGTACGAGGACTTACTGTCTAGGTTCTGTTAAATAGGTATGAAGTAACGTGTTACTATCTCTTAACTGTCTTATTTGTAAGAAAGAACTTTAGACTCTTCGTATCTAGAGTCACTCCGTTACCGAACGGAATCTCGAAAGGAAAACTGGGACTCTCAAATACTCGACGGACCACAACCGTGTTGGACTCTACTGTGTAGCGCCCGTCTTTGTGCTACTGTCCGGAGAGGCCAGACCTAAAACTGGGTCCGTGGCATCGACGGAAGGCGTAGTAGAACGGTATATTCGTTGAACCCATTAACCCCACACACCAAGTCGGGACTCTGGGTTTAGGTCCGAGACCCTTCCGTCTACGGAGGACACTTGATTGGTACAACACACACTCCACAAAAGGTACATAGGAAATGAGGAATTTTATTGATATACTCCATCTCTACTAATCGGGTCAAACTGTTTACCTCTTTGGTTCCAAGTCACTACAGTCTATGGAATTTTCCTGAATCTCTGTCGTTTACAGTTCCAGTAAGACCCAGTTACACATTTCTCGGTCTCCAAACGTCTCAATCAATAGTCCTCGTATTATTTCATTGACTAAGATTATCTCTTCAGGATCTCATCACACCCCCAACGACGTCTCGAATCCGGGACAATGCCCGTGACCGTATACACGTTTTTACCATGGACTACCATAGTGAGTTTTTTGGTCCGTGTCTTTTCTACTCTAATAAAGAATTTCGAGACGAGTCTATACAATGTAAAAATGAATTGGATATAAGTCGTAAAAATTATGGGTCCTTTACTGAAATAATACTTCGTTAGTAACTGCAGTCAACTGACTCTGGAAACAAAGATAAAAGTATCAAAGGATCTACGTACAATTCATTTCGTCAGTCCCTCTTCCTTTGGGTGTAAGAAAAATAAGGGACCTAGTAAGTGTTATAACACTTGACTTACATCACAACTGTTCCCTAGTTCGACCTTAGTGTCGCCTGAAATAATTGTCACTCTTTTATCTGGATGAATAGACCAAAAAATTTTTTTCACGTTACCAGGGTATCAGTGAAACCTTTTGAACTTAAACTTACAGAAGACAAGTAAAAACGGGTCCTTAGAGGGTAAAGGACCACTTACTAGTGGGTCCTCTACGTTTACAGTACATTCTTTAGGAGAAACTTCCCTGACATATAAATCCACACCAGAGGAGTAGACAGTCAGAAGTGAGGCTTATATCCGGATACGTTTAAGGGTACCGACATTGACGACAACCTTTGTAAGGAAGGCTTCTGTTACCCTTCTGAGGAGTTTCGACATTATCGTGTCGAGGAGTCCCTCCTCGTGGGACTGTCGGTGACGGAAGTATACCGTCAAGACCTTGGAAACCTTTTACTTCATTGTGTTGTCTGAGTCACAGGAGACCGCTACGTCAAATACAATTCCGACCTACAGACCAAAGTCCCGTTTATTTCCAAGTCTCTGTAAGATCCAATTTCGTAATTGATCCTATGACAATTATTATGGGTTCTATCGAACTATTAACAGGTCTTTTTTTCAATCGAGTTAATAAATCCAGTTTTTCGGACTTAAAATTTGAACTCCTTACTTTCATTCACTTTATGTTTAGAAAAACTTTTAGGAGTCCTATTCCCCTTTTCAGAGAGAAAGAGCATACATACTTATTACACATATACATATTCAAATATATGTGTGTACACACATAGTATGAAATGTCAAAACGTGACTCTGTATCATATATCTTACATCAAAGTGTAGGGCGAAGAAAATAAAGTATGAAAACCTTTCTAAATAAGAAGGAACTCGAAGTCAAAAGAGTAGACATTTTACCTCTAATATTACTGATACTACAATCCAATAACATATACCTACAATATTCATAGTATTATAATTTTTATTGTCTCTTTGTCAAAATTTCAATCGCAACAATAGGCATCATCATTCACAACAAAATCCTTTTACGGAGTAAACTAGAAACATTGAGAGAACATCGGTCCTTTCCGTAATAAAAAGGGTCAAATATTTACTGTTCTGTGTGAAATTTTCCTCAATGTGTCGGACATTCCGAGGAAAAATTTTATACCACACGGTAGATGACACCTACGAGGGTTGAGTGAAGTGAAAACCACTTTCAAGATGAGTAGGAAATTCTGACTTCTTTTTATAGTCCCGAAGAGACTATGGAGGGAGGTAGAAAGAGAGTGGTGACCTTTTAATTAGACGTCAGACGGGCCGCCCGGGGTGGGGGCGGGGGGCGGGGGACGGCGAAACGAAGAGAGACTTAGGAGGATAGGATGAGAAAAGAATAGTGTGACATTCACACATAGGGTGGGACAGAAAGGAATGACTCCGAGCCGAAAACAGTAAGTGTAACATTGTCTGAATACAATTGGTCAGCTACTGATAGTAACCTCCCTACTACTCTTACCACGAGATAAATCCCAAGAATCGTGAGACAAAACTGAGTCTGTCGACAAGAAACTTTTACAGGAACGTTTCAGTTTATAAAACCGTCTTGTTATCAAAAACTTTTAAGTTATCAAATTATTATTTCGACTTGTGAAAAAGAAGGAATAAAAGGGGAAAAGATAGAGTTACATCAGACATAAGTTACTGTCATACGGATTGTTTTAAATTCACATAGTCGTGACACACACACACCTACCTACACACATGTGCACATAAACACACACTCTCTCTCTCTTTCCCTCCCTCCCTCTATCCCGTCACTACCTATTACTTACTACCTATTAGTCGTTCTTTTTCATAATAAAATCTTTACTCTCATTGGAATTAGATTAGATTTAAGAGAGAGAGGATGAGGTGGGACGAGGGGCCACTATAAAAGTCTCTATTCCCTTTGAATCGACGTCTCTCTATTTGTCAGAGACTCGATCTAGATCGAAGTATGGAGTACCTAGACGGCCCTCCCAAAAGGTCGGAACCCAGATAAATGTGATACCTGACCTATCAAGAAAGAACACCTGACAAGATACGTAACGTCCCGTAAATCGTCGTTAGGACCAGAGATGGGTGATCTACAGTCACCGTCGAGATCAACACTGTTTGGGTTTTATAAAGGGTGTAACGATTTACAGAGACCAACCGTTTTAATGAGGTCCCACTCTTCGTGGTCGACTACAAAAGGTAACGATCCTTTGTAACACGAGTATTCAACGTCAAGCTTATTAGTCACGAACTCAATGATTCTGTTTATTTTAAGTACAATTACCATTGGAGTAACGTCTATACTTTCGTTAAGATTGGAATTTTTTTAGTTGTCGTTCAAAATAACGGTAAATTATGGTAAAAGGGACTTATTTCTACTTAGAACAAATACTACCTCACGTAACGATTGGTGGGGTACGGAGGAAAGTATTAAGACAAGAGAACTGAGGGCGTTCTGACTTGAAAGGAAAAAGGAGGTTAAAGGAACCAGTAAAGATAGGTGAGGAACGGTGGATAAAGGCTTCAAGATACTAAAAGGTAAGGTATGAAAAAGGAACTTTGTAAACTTACTGAAGATAGAAAATTTCCATCATAAAGGAGTCTTCTGAAAGTTTATCTAGGACAGTTAAGGTAAGGATAAGAAAATGAGTTCTAGAAAAAGGGGTCCATGGAGTATATTTATTTACTATATACTTGACGTCTGGGTCTAAGGAAGTAAGTAATACAGGAGGAAGTACAGACGATCGACGTTTGTGACGGTGTTTAGACGACAGAACGGATACAATAGATGAGAAAATTACCGTGGTGGAAGGAACCATAAAAGACCAGTCTTTGCACCATAGTAGATACTTCAATGAGGAAGGGAGTGGTGGTGGACCCTAGATCGGAGATGAATCTTGTCTTCGATACGGGAAACGTAGTCAAATGAAAAGTCGTAGAACAAGTCATAGTACGTATATCTTCTGAGAACCATCTATAAACAACTTGTTTATAATAATCTTTGTCTATTAATGATTTTCCAATCACATTCAATTCAACGAAAGGAAGGGAGAGCAAATAGTTCACATTGATTCGGGAAGGGTGGGAAGAAAATACGATTCCTACGTGTATACGAAACGTGTTTTCAACTTCAGAGGTTACAATTGGTTTTTTATATAAAAGTGTTTTATTTTAAAGAATCGTCGAGGGTAATACGATCCACGTAGTGTGTCTAAGAACCTTACTTTACATCAATCGGAATTCCGAAAATTTTAATAGAAAAGACATGAATAAAAGAGGAGAAAAGAAAGAAAAAAACTATGTATGACTACTTTTGTGATAGGAAAACGTTTAAGTAAAAACCGTTACACGAAGACATTTCTTACTTATTATTGTTATCAATCATACGAAGATTTTTACAATTCAAAAGTTTCAACATCCGGTGTTATTTATACTGACATTCCTTCCTTCTTTTCCGTTTACCGTCTGTGAATAGGTTTGACAAAGAGGAAATCTTCTAAAAAGAAAACTCTGTTATTACATTATCGTTAAATTTAAAGACTTAACTTAGTTACCCTTATGTACATTCTTCGTTCTACCTTCCCCCATTTCTATCTTTTCCACGATTTTCCTAGAAGACACTTTATAATAGAACTTCTTTTTTTATGTAAAAGTTATCTATTAAACTTTATTATGGGATCTCTACTTAGAAACCAAAATCTCCAACGTGCAAATCTCGAGAATTCAGTGTCTTAAAGTTTTGTAGGTCTAATCATGTTTAACATATGAAATAAGTCATTAACTATACGAAAGAGGATATAATACTCTTGTAAAGGTAATACTTATTCTATCTGTCGAAATTTAGATAAAAATACTATTTTATTCGAGATCAAAGTATAAAACTGTGTACTAAGAACTAAACTTGTCAAAATTCATATCATAACATACTATTGGTTTTATATACTCGTAAAACTTCATACTAAATCTTTAATGACGGTCTTAACTTCTCAATAAATTACAGAGACTTGACTTTTGATACCGGATAATGTAGAAGAGAACTGTGAAATGTTCCTTCTAGAATACCGACATAAACTTTAATTTTTAATTTCTGAATAAACATTAGACAGTAATATAGTTGGAGACCAAAGTAAGACAATAGGACAAAAATAGATTTATCAATGACAACCGAAAATGCAAATGAAAAATTACTAAGAATCACCATTTCAATTGTAATTTTCGACATCTTTCTTCTACTAACGACCGTCCTTCGTTCCAAATACGATATATCTATATGTAATACTATACATATATGATAATATATACGATAAGAGACTCTTTATCCGACAATGATCTTTCATGAAAGTCATCCAGAAAAGTCACAGACTACAGTATTGTCTTGAATGTCAATAAAATTGAAATAGATTATCACCTTAAATTCTGTTTTTCTGTAGACCTTTACTACTTCCGTATAAGTGAGGAACTTTCTTTCATATGTTCTGGATTGTTCGGATCATACAATTTCTGTTTAGGATTTTAATGTCTGACGGGACCTTCTTCCATCTTTTGATTGTCAGAACACTCATCCATCCGTACACTGGTTCGTCTTCACACTTGTTTCTCCTAAAACGACGGACAAACCCGACCCGTTAATGATACTAAGTATTACTCAAACGACAAGACCAGATTTATAGGATTTTCCAATTTAATCCTTTTATTCCACGTAAGGAAAGTAAGACATTGGGTAGAGTAAAATAAAACCCAGTAAAAATAAACTGAACTAACGATAAGTCCTCTCAGTAAAATAGAGACTCTTAACGTCAACTACTAACGTCTTATCCGAACCAATTGGTCAGTGGTTTAGAGTCAGAGGTAGATCTACCGGGGAGTCACACCGGTCTTCCTTCGTTCCTGTTTCCTTTGGCATACGTTATTTTTCCTACAAAGGATGGACATCGTAAGGAAGACATCCAGTCCGTACGAGAAAAGTGAATTACGGGGTACCGGGTCCTGTAAACCGGGGGGGGTGGGGGGTGACCCCACTACCGTGAGTCGGAGAGGGTGCGCGACAGGGGTCATAACACATTCCACATCCGAGCCGGGACTGAGTGTCTTATCTCCACTAAACATAGGACACTCAGTGGCCACGGTGAAGGACGACCGTATAAACTCTAAAGTGACTTTGTTTAGAGACTTTCCACTTCCATCTACTTATCCGCTCGAAATTTAAGGACTTTGGGTAAACCTTTAACCTGTCTTTATTACCCGAGGTTTCTGTCAAAACAAAAGTATTGTAATAACTGTATCTTCAAGGTTACCGATTAAAACACAAATGTTTAATGGTAAATCGCACCTTAAGGAGACATAGTATCAATGGTTACATCCCGACCGGTGGTTAGACAAACGACTGTAATAGGTTTGAGATATAGGTTTATTATAGTATCCCAACATAAAAGAGTCGTCCCTGGGTACCAGTTCTAGTTTTTAAGTTTATATTCTAAACGTTAACTGGATCTCTTTCTAGTAATACAAGTTAATTGTGATTTCAGTACTTTTTGACTTTCTAATTCCTTTATATGTCTATCCTGAAGTCGTACATAGAGACATACTGAAATTACTCATCACTAAATATTAACCTATACTTACGACCTACAATTTTAAGAGGTACCCAATTGAAAAGGTTAGAAAACTAGCGAGGGGTGTTAAGGAAATGGGGAAAAACGTTCCGGGACCCGATTTACACTCCAACTCCTTTCGAACTTTTGGTGAAAACTTCGTTATCTCGACACACCTACTTGTGTACTAAATCTTGGTTAAAACCATCAAGTAAATCTTGGTTAACACCATTAAGAAGGGTTCACCACGATCACCATTTCTTAGACACACGGTCTCGTCCTCTGTGTTTTCTACGCATAGAATAGGGACCTAGTAACCTTCCTAGGGGACCTCTTCCTTTGACGTTGGGTGAGGTCATAAGACCACACCTTTTAAGGTACCTGTCTCCTCGGACCGGCCGATGTCAGGTACCCCAGCGTTTCTCAGTCTGTGCTGACTCGAGTGTGTTCTTAACTTGTGTCATCAAGTAACTGATGTATATAGATACTAATTTCACATTAGATTTGTGACAGTAAACTCTTGATGTAAATTTTAGTAAATGGCAAGGTAGATATTTTATGGGCCTACACCCTAATTACATGGTTCAGAGTATCTTTGGTAGGACTCTCTACCTGATACAGGTTCCCTCGCAGTGTCCAATCCTGTCGGGTCAAAAACACCTCCGTGAGGGACGGGACTTGTAAGAAATTAAGTGTTTCTGTTTATAAAGTAAACACCGAACTGGTTGACCTTGTTCCAAAGGTTGTCACCTTTTTGATTGTTATACTTTTTGGAAACTCTTTTTTTGTTGTTGTTGATTATTCGTTGTGGAGTATCGTTAATCGACCTAAAATAGTATTATCAACGTCCAACGTAAACATTCGTCAAGACTTGTCCTTTCCGATCACAGACTAAAGACGTTTCTTACTTCTTTGCTAGGAAAAGTCTCTTTACACGTAAACGTGTCACCTGGACCGGCCGGGAAAACGTCACCCTCTTACCTATTACAGAGGAAAGTAGTCAACTTCTCGGTACCTCCTTAGCCTTACAGCCCCTACATTTTTGTGTGTAAATTTTGAGGTCGAACACAACTCGTCTAACACATTTAATTTCCTTCATTAAGAAATGCTCACTTTCAAATACCGTTTTAATATAGCTCTTCATCTTACTATAACCGAACCTATTTTGAGATCGATTAAGTGGGGACTTTTTTACACACCTGTTTCAATAGGAAAAGGTAGAGACAAGTTGACTGTCACCTTAGGTTTAAAATCGGAAAAAAAAAAAAACAGTAAATTCTTTCTAAAAAAAAAAAGGGGACATTCCTGTTAGTTTCATAGTAAATATGACATCCTCTTTATACTTCGTCCCTCCACTATCAAGATTTGAAAGGTTTTATATAAAAGTTCAGTGACTTTCTAATACTCTGAGTCACAGTATTCTACATGAGGATTGGGAATAGAAGATATTAGAGATCTATTAACCAGAACCTATTCTGTAAATTAAATCGATGTGACGTCAATAACTCCAGTTGTATTGATGAAGTGTCCTAATATTAGTCACAGTTCAAACTTTGTAATTCTTTAATGTTTGAGACTACGAATACAAAATGGGTTTAGTATGAGTTAAACGAATTGTACATGTGTGGAGGAGACACTTTTTTATTTTAAGAAATAATGTACCTTATTAATAGGAAATTTTATGGTTTCATGTCTCTCTAAATCTTGGAACAATATCTGGTCATCTACCGTTGGGTGAGGTCATGAGAACGGACCTTTTAGGGTACCTGTCTCCTCGGACCATCCGACGTCAGGTACCCCAGCGATTCTCAGCCTGACTCACGTGAGATTCTCACGTGCTGACTCACTGAAGTGAAAGTGAAAAGTGAAAGTACGTAACGTCTTCCTTTACCGTTGGGTGAGGTCATAAGAACGGACCTCTTAGGGTCCCTATCTCTTCGGATCACCCGACGGCAGAGACCCCAGCGTCTCAGGCTGTGCTGACTTCGCTGCATCGTCATCGTCGTCGTATTTGGTCATCTCCCGTGATAGGTGTATACGTATACGATTTTTGTTCGAACGACAACTTACCGTACCTTGTAAGTACTCAGAGTAAAGCAAATTAAGAGGGGGCTGAGATATTAAACCCTTTTAACTCTAGGTCTCTTAAATTAATTAAACAGGTTTTAACGTATCGAGTCCAAAAGAGGGTCCTAACGGAAAGGTGGTATGAAACAACGGAGAAATACCGCAATTTATGAGACGAAGTCAATATAAATCGACTCAAGTAAGGGACATTACAGGTAATACGAGATCACAATAACGGACAAAGGTTTAAGACATTACACCGGTTGTTTGTTGTAACGACACATGAGACTTCTTTCAATGAATTTGAGAAATACGGAGTCAAAAGAGTATACCGATTACCCTTCTTGTCATTACAGAAGAAGTTTCTCAGTGACCCACCTAATTTCTCTATCATATCCATTCCTACCCGAAGGGACCACTGAGTCTGCCATTTCTTAGCATGACGCTACGACCTAAGAGTCCAAGCTAGGGACCCAGTCCTTCTAGGGGACCTCTTCTTTTACCGATGGGTGAGGTCATAAAACCCCCGAAGGGACCACCGAGTCTGGTATTTTTTTAGATCTACGGGTGTGTATCATGTACCAGTTCTTTACAGTTGACGACGGTTGATGATGGTGGTGGTGGTGGTGGTTATTACAAATAATATATTGTCAATGAGTATATTGGACCTTACTCACTAATTTCTCGTTTATGTACTGAGGATTCTTCTTCTCATTTTGAGAGACGTCATTTGGAAGGACGTTAATTTTCCTAAGAAGGACAAGAAAGGTACGTTAAGGGATAAGGAAGGTACGTTAAGTGTTTGAAGAACTCAGTAGGACCACGGTCAAGGGGTTGTAAATAGAAAAGTCCCCTCTGTGTGTTACTTCGTGGAACAATTAGAGAATAACCTACTGTCTTCGACATAAGATTCCGAGTCATACCAAGTATATCGTACACATAAGGAAGGGTATAACCTATTCTATACAAGACTGAAATGAATCTAATGTATAACAAGTAATTTTAGATAATTATAAAAGTACACATTATGTTTCTCATGGAATCCATGAATTTAGTTGTTGACTACATAGAAGTCAACTCTCAGGATAAAGTAACACTGGTATTTATCTTCGACTCAAAATAAACTTCGGAAGAAACACTATCCAAGATGAAACCTAGTAACAAGACTTGTGTAGTACTTCATTTTGCCACCTTTAAAAGGTCAATGAGTCGAAGAATTCTTTAGTTTACAATTTTAGTCCAGAAACTTTTTCAATGACACGTTACAAACCTCGTCCAGTTCAAACATTGAGACTTACATTACGGTTCCGAAAATGGTACCCTGTGTCTCGACCCATAAGTAAATAAAAGTCACTATATGGACAAAGGTACTTAATAAAAGAAAGTCCCAAATCTACCTAGTTTAAGAACTTTATTAATTTTCTTTAGACGTTTATAACATTAATACAACTTTAGACCAGTCTCAAAGAAAGAACTTCGTAATCAATATATAAAACAAAAAGAGGTATTTATCAAAAGATAGAAGAAGTTCGTCAGAAGTCATGTTGACACTAAGGAAGTACATAGGGTCCTCTCAGCCCTCTATTGACGTGTCGTAATCCATTCGGGTCGAAACAGTTACAACGTAGTTTATTAATACGTAAGAATTGTCTTTACATTTGAATTTCTGATATTTATTCTCTATCACCTTTTTTCTCCCCCCTTATCGATGAGATAATTGTTTTCTTGAGTTACTAGACCTTTTTAATATATTTCCTCATTGACCTCCGTTTCCCTGGCCTATAGATCAACATACACTTCTAAACTAGAATTTCTCTCCCTTGTTTCTTTTAGTCTAAGGGAAACTAGTAAAGTCTCGAAACGATACTTTGGTAACCCTCTCCAACCTAGGGTCCGTTTTATCCGTTTAAACTCGAAACATGTGTCATCTAGTTCATAAAGTAACAATAAAAAACATTTTCCTTGTTTACTACAGGAAATAAAACTCAATGTCGTAAGTAAGTCTTTGATAGATATCTCATGAATTATGTTGGGCTTATGACACGAATCCACCGTGGTCACCATTTCTTCATCGGACGGTTACGTCCTCTACATTCTCTACACCCAAACTAGGGAACCGTCCCTTCTAGGGGACCTCTTCCCGTACCGTTGGGGGAGGTCATAAGAACGGACCTTTTAGGGTACCTATCTCCTTGGACTACCCGATACCAGGTGTCAGAGTGTTTCTCGGTCTGTGCTGACTTCGTTGAATCGCATGCACGTGTGTCTATTCACCACGTCAGAATGGAAACCTGGGGTCTCCTGAGACTGACACCAAGTACTCTCTAGACGAAATATAAGTCAGACTCAATAACTTAAGTTTCAATAGGACTCATTGGTCTCATCATGTGGAGGAAAGAACAGGAAGGAGTGATATGAGATCTCCAAACCAGACGGAGCGAGGGATAAAAACCGATAAACTTGTTCTCATAATGTCAGTTCTACGGAACAAACTAATAAAGTATATCTAAGAAGTTTAAAATCTAAGAAATTATAAAATCATTACTTTGTAAGATCCCTAAGGAACCACCAGGTTACCAATTCTGAGATACGAAGTTGACGTCCCCCGTACCCAAGTCAGGGACCAAACCCTTGATTCTAGGGCGTACGGTGTACCGTTTTTATCATTTATTTGACATTTTTTTTTTTTTTTTTCGAGAATTATTTTATAAGATTTCATTTAAAACATACATCCAACATCGCGACAAGATTTCTCCGTTGATAAAAGTACCAACATAAACACATTGGTTCCGTAAATATTCAGTCCCAAACAAATCCAGTACAAGTCGAGAATAGTAATCTCTGAAACTAACTAAAACCCAAACCCCACCACCAAATCAGTATTCAGTACAGACTAAGAAAACTGGGTTATCCTGACATCGGACAGTCCAAGAAGGTACCCTGAAAGGTCCGTTCTTATAACCTCACCCAACGGTAAAGGAAGAGGTCCCCTAGAAGGACTGGGTCCCTAGTTTGGGATCAGAGTTCGCAACGTCCGCCTAGGAAATGGTTGACTCGATGGTCTCTTACGTGTGGTTTTGTTCAGAATAACCGAATTTTGGGCGATATCTAAATTCGACAGAATTTAATTAATTACCTAAGTCGAACATTTACAGTCTTAATAAACTTTTTTAATCTGTGGGAATAAACCTATTCACTTATTGGCATTTCATAATACTAAAAAGCACACACGGAAGTTGAATGGAAAAGATTGGAATTTATAACAGAAAACTCTTAATAATAAGGGTCAAAAATAAAACAAATCAGGTAAAAGGAAACCCTTAGGTCACAAAACGAATAACCAGATCTCTCATACTATTGATTTCACTGAAAAACAGGTGTTTACGGACTCTTGCCAATGATAATACTTTCCTGCCATGATAAAGTTTCTTTCATTGTCTTATGTAACGTGAAAGGAAAAGAAAGTGTCAAGTTTGACTTCTATTAGGTGCACACCGAGTTCACAGTTATTGTTTCACGTCGTGACTGTACTTACCGATGACAAACGTACCTGTCACATAGATGGACCACCTGTACTCACTTTTAATGACGTCCATTACACGGTTTGTGTTTGTTGGTTATAAAATTTTTGGGTGTAACAGAGAGAAAAAATAGAAGAATTATTCATGAGATAATAAAGGGACCCGACGTCAAAAATCATAATAATCGTACGTTAAATATAAATGATAATCTTTGAAATAACTCAAAAAGAATATTCAACACAACACACACAATTCAGCGAAGTCAACACAGACCGAGAAACGTAGGGATACCTGACATCGGGTGGTCCGAGGAGCCAGGTACCCTAAGAGGTCCGTTCTTATGGCCTTATCCATCGGTAAGGGAAGAGGTCCCCTAGAAGAACTGGGTCCCTAGCTTGGGTCGTGAGAATACGGAAGACGTAACCGTCCTCCCAAGAAATGGTGACCACGGTGGAAGAAAATGCAACCCCTTGTTTACCATCAATAGTCTAATATGTCTATGAAGTCCCCACACCTCACCCCTCCCGAAGTCTATAGAAGGAGAGTGTGAATGGTGTTCTCGTCCAGTTGAGAATTAGAAAAGTGACCTGAATATACAGTCGATAACAATGTTCGCAACTGAGGTGACTAAATCTGTTTTTCGTGGAGTTTGGGTGTGTTGAATGTTTTGTGGTAGGTGTAACCGTCGACTTAGTCTGATAGTAAAATTATATTGTCAACGCTAAACTCTCGAAGTACCCCGAGAAAATAGTTTCAACCCGGTCGAAAGTCCAGTCAGAAACTTAAGTAGAAATGTTGAAAACCGTCTGGAACAACTATAGAACGTAATATCACACTCTACTGAAGAATACTTTGATTAAGTCTTGGTTCTAAAGAAAAAAATTATATTTAAATAAATAAAATTAACCTCCAATTAATGAAATTTTATAACATAACCAAAACGGTATGTAGTTGTACTTAGGCGGTGCCCATATATGTACAAGGGGTAGGACTTGGGGGGAGGGAGGAAGGAGGGACATGGTAGGGAGACCCAGTAGGGTCACGTGGTCGGGGTTCGTAGGTCATAGTACGTAACTCAGACCTGACCGCTAAGCTAAGTATATACTATAATATGTACAAAGTTACGGTAAGTTAACGGTAAAGTCACGGTTTCGTAGGGTGGGAGAGGGAGAGGGTGTCTCAGGTTTTCTGACAAGATATGTAGACACAGAGAAAACGACAGAGCGTATGTCCCAATAGCAATGGTAGAAAGATTTAAGGCATATATACGCAATCATATGACATAACCACAAAAAGAAAGACAGAATGAAGTGAGACATATTATCCGAGATCAAAGTAGGTGGAGTAATCTTGACTAAGTTTACATAAGAAAAATTACCGACTCATTACGAGGTTTTTATTAACTAGAAAGAGAGGGTAACAGGAAATCCACACTTCACCCAATGTGACCACAGGCCACACTCGTAAAGAAAAATTGGCAGGTTTTTGGAGACTCGTTTCTTATACATCGAAACTGACACTAAGAACAATAGAACAAGGAACAGTATCAACGACCAAGGTATATGATGAAGACGTCTACCATTCGGTCACAAAAAATTGTGAGAAGAAAACATTTAATGGAAATATGTTCCGTGCGTTTGACCCATTTTTATACCGTTTCATAATAAATCACCCTTTTCTGTCTGAGACGTGATTTCTATAAAAATTCCTTCAAAGTCGTCGTCTTGTAGACCTGAACTGAGACAAACCCCGAGACAATAAATAACGGAAACACTGGAATATGTTGAATTTGATTCTCATAGTCAAGGAAGGAAATATTTTATGTTTATCTTTAGGAATAAGTGTAATTACTGTCCTAATGACAGTCATAACTCCTATTGTGTACGTTTTCATTTAGTATTCCACAGTACGGTTACAATTTAAATCGGTGAACTTAAGTTAAATAATATAACTTCAAACATAAAGTATTTTATATGAAACATTTAATTATTGGGGTCTCCGAATCCTAGAATTTTAAATTCCGTCTGATCATCTTTGTTCACAGGTTAACCAAGTACGGTCAGGGAATTTTAAGGTAGAAGTTGTGAGGTAGAAACACATATCAAGATATGACTATATACGACTAATGACTCACCCGTGACTTTGAAAACTATCATATAGTCTAACCGACAAAAAATTCCAATCATAGTCCTTATCATACTGAATTTCTCACACACACAAGTCAGAATAAGTTGAGAAACTCTGGGGTACCTGACATCGAACGGTCCGAGGAGACAGGTACCTGAAAAGGTACGTTCTTATGACCTCACCCAACAGTAAAGGATGACGCTCCCTTGTAGGACTAGGTCCTTAGTTTTGACTCAGAGAACTCAAAGGACGTAACCGTCCGACCGAGAAATTGGGGCACGGTGGACCCTTCGGGATGAATTATCATCGACGGAAATTTTACAGAGGTCCTTTAGGAAGAATGAAACCTTCCCGATGTTGAAAAAGTCACATGTAAACTCACTTAAAATAAAATAAAAACGACTTTTATTACGTGAAGATGAAAACTTCGAGGTTTTTACAATGATGTTCTAATTCAAATAAACCAAGCACAAATGAAGATTCATAAGTAGTTTAATAATATTATGGAAAAATTAATCAGTGCTAGTGTATTGACTTATAATAATGTTGACTTTGTGTGGACTTTCCACAAATTGATGTTAGGAAAGAAAAGCTTTCTACTCTTTCACTCTGGGTCTCTCCACTTAACTGTACGGGACCGAACAGATCAACTGTTCATCGGTCTAGTTCAATTTGTTTCCAAAAGGATTAGTACCAAAAGTTGATTCGTTTTTGTAATACGTCAAAGGAATTCAGATGTACTAAGTAGAAGTTTTACCCATCTTTTACTTGAGTTTTATAATCCATCTATCGAAATTACTTACTTACTTCGAAATTTCTTACTCACTTACTTCTAAGACTTGGGGATCTAAATACTTAGGATCCATCCTCTTGAACGGTCCAATACATTAGGTAAAATGAAATGAAAAAAGTAGACATTTTACTCCAACTATTACGATTCACATTCCTATTTTATTTTTTACTTATATATCGTGAATTTTGTAACAGTCAGTGCATCATTAACGGACTATTTACAATAAAAATAAAAATAACCACTATTGTAATGTAGTTGTACTATCCATCTTATATTATCACTATAAGTTTCATAAACATGAAAAAAAGAATAAACATTATTCCTTTCTTCCTTCTTTTTCCCTTCTCTTCTGTCTCTTTTTCTTTTTTTACTATTGTCAGGTCCTAATTTACACCAGTGTACGACAGGACCTTAAAATGTCAAAAGTACTAGTAGAGGAGACTCTTCAAGAAATTGACGTAAAGTGGTAAAGGAGGGTTTTAATAAACAGGTCCCTTTGTTGAGGAACGGGGGAAGGAGAAAAGAGTGGAAGCCGGATTTGGACCAATGGACACAGTAAGACCTTCGTGGCACGATTTCATGGAAATCTCAGGTTCATAAACAAAGAAAACAATCGTATGAAACGAGAATAATGACAATTGATGTAACGATTACTAAAGTAAAGACTTATAAAGATCCATGTCTTTAGTTTTTTCATTTCTTGGGTTCTTCCTTATACTTTCTCACTGGAGTCCCCTAGGTCGCAACGGCGTTCAGACTTACCACGGTAATTCGATACCCGTCCTTACGTGACGTACGGACCAATACAATTATAAGAATAAAATAATTATTATAAATACACCCCAGTATACAATTCAGTTGTTACTACATAAAAAATTATACGATTCTTTTCAAAAATAAAAACAAAATAAAAATTGTCTAACGATTACATATTACATGTTTTTCATAAATTATATTTTCCTTTCACCTATAAAAACATTCTTTAGGAAAAGACCCGATGTACGAAAAGACTTTTGAAAAAACGCACCATATGTCATGTATCCTCACTCGTTACGGGTCAAGTGACAAATCTTTCACATTCACACGCTGTCTAAAGATATTCGACTTTTATACCAGTTTGGTTAAATTATATAAAAAGATGAGAAGTTTAGTCACTATTAACCAAACTGATATAGTCTCAAGCCACAAACTCAACCGTGGTGACACGGTACAAAACTTTGTCATCACGATACCCTTGTCCCCTCTTCGTTTATATCCAGAACCCGATTTGTGATGTGGGAGACGAGGGAGGTGAGTGTGTAGGAGTGACAAATGACGGACCTTCCTACCACACGTTAAGAGATACGGGTAAGTGTTGAGGATACCTATAATCAGTAGGCAGATTATGTCCCCAGAGGTTGGGGGCCGGTGTCTGACGAGGGTCAGGTGTCGACCAATCCTTACCCGGTGTGTAGACCTCCACTCACCGTCCATTCGTTCGTTTCGAAGTAGACATAAATGTCGGAGAGGGGTAGTGAGTGAAGAGGGACCACGTGTCTTTTTAACAGAAGGTTTTTTGGGTAGGGACCTCGGTTTTTCCAACCCCTGACGACTAGATTATCTAAAAGGAATTCTTTTACTTAACTCTTTTGAAAATGGTAGAAAATACATTAAAATACATATCGAAGTGTTACAGGAAAAAAAAGTCATGTAAATACGATCCATTGACAACGAGTACTTGATTATTTTTTCAGGTGTGTACTTCGGTTTTAAACACGAAGAAAAAACTTCTCATAAATAAAGATATACTTGAAACGACTTCTTAAGATGTTAATTTAATCAGGTTTTAAACTACCTGATTCACAATAAAATTTCATATTATATTCTGTCAATAAGATATATACCAGATTTCTGTAGATTTTCGTACAAAGACAAAGGGTGATTATATCGACTTCAGTTTATACGACATATTCTTATACAAAAATTAGGATGTGTAGGAATAACTGTAGATGACATACATTCTCTCCAGACGAATAAAACTCACTATAACTAACAAAGTTTTTTTAAATAACTGTTTGGTTCTTTAGTAGACTTTAGGTAAATAAAACAATGTTTTTCCTCAGTATAACCAAATAGAACTCGTAAAGTTAAGTATAATGTATTAATTAACATTCACCAAACCCTACAATTTAGAAATAAATTCCTACGAATTTATTTCTAATTTGTGATCAGGGACATTTTCAATTTAAAAATGAATATTAAACTATAATTTATTATTTTTTCTATCCTGTGTCTAACCAAACTACCCATTTTTAATTAAAAATTTTACAAAATTACTTCTATTACGACCCGTTTGTAATTTTTTTGGTAACGATAATCGAGTACAAAGAATGTTTGTTACTTTTTTTAAACCGAGTATAAATCAGATAGAAGGAATAAAATGTTTAAAGAGTGATATATATAAAGATCTTTCTAGATAGATATAGATTACATGACTCTGATTTACGTTTGGTTACGTATTTATGGATCAAACACCGAAGGGTGGTTCTGTTGTGTCATTGGGTCATCTGTATGAGATATTGATTTCTCCCAGATTCTAACTATGATTTCTTTTGGAGTGCTAGTTCTAAACACATTATATAATTTATAAATTTTATGTTAGTTTACGGTGACAAGAAAACCTGTAAGAAACTAGAATAGAGAGACGGTTTCAGTTTCGTTCCTCTCTCTACCACGTAACCCTCCTGTCTAAAAATAAAAACTCAGGACTCTTCTTCAAATCAATTTAAGTTGACGAAACTCCACAGTCTAGTTAAAGATACATGGTTTATGTACTATGATCGAAGATTAAAGACAACTTAAGTCATTACGTCAAAAATTTTTGAGTGCAGACTAGGTAAAACGGTAAAAACGACGTTGTCAGACATACATCTGAAAACCCTTTTTTACACAAATTGAACGACAGGTTATTAAAGAATAAAAAAAGATGAGAGTAAGGATAACCCTTTTCCCCACATTATTGAAAATATATTTGTCACAACGAACTCATTTAAATTACAAAACTGACTTCTTATCAAAATAGATTTTGTACGGACAATAAGTTCAACCTACTCCAATTTACATTCTATGACTTAAAGAAAGACGAAAAAAACGTGAGACATTAACGTGAAAAATTCAAACTTCTCGGTAAAACCATATGTCAAATATAATTTCTACGATATCTTGTATTTCAACATAGTGTACGCCAAATTTCATTGAATAAACTGTTACTTAAAATAGTCTCATGACTTAACATAGTTAAACAAACACAAGTTATAGTCGAAACTATTAACACATGGAATTCTATAACTTCCTCTGATATCTATGAAGTGTCCTATAATAATTAAAAATAAATAAAAAACAACCTTTGACCTTTTTTGTTTTAACTTTTTATTTTTACGTACTTTGTGGAACGTAATTTTTACAGTAACTAACTAAATCAGAGAACAAAAAGGTATGCTGTAATTTCTCGAATTTTCGTCACTATCTTGATATTACACAAATTTCTGTAACCAAAATCAAACCCTTTCGTGACATGCTTAAATAGTATCTAATACCGGATGGTATTATATTTTGAAGAAACTTTACGTTCCTTAATGTAATTAATATTTTAAGATCTACAATCATGTAAAATTTTATTATAAAAATCTCTCATCAACGACATATCGTACGCGTCGAGTCGAGTGACGAGACGCTACTGGACCTACCCACCCTACCCCCTGCCGTCCTTCCAGGTTCTCTCTCCCGTATACACATGTGTATACTGACTAATTGAAGCAACACGTCGTCTTTGATTGTGTTTTAACACTTTGTTGATATCGGGTTATTTTTAAAAATTCTTCTTATTTATAGGATGACTCTTTATTGAAAACTTTCCTACGTAGTTTGTCTTCGTACAGGGTACTAAGGGAGTCGTAGACGGTTGGTTTTCAAACCCAAAAGGGTCCGGAAGGGTCCACCGATTCATCATTTCTTAGACGGACGATTACGTCCTCTACGCCCTCTGTGTCTCAATTAGGGATCCAGACCTTCTAGGCGACCTCATCCCCTAGGGTGAGGTCATAAAAACGGACCTTCTAAGGTACCTGTCTCCTCGGACCACCCGATGTCTGGTGTTCCAACGTTTCTCATCCTGTACTAGTTCGTGTGTGTGGTCGGGTGTCGTCCTTTGTGACTAAGAGACTTGGAGACAGTGTCATTGTGGAAGAGTTCATGTACAAAGTTGTTAGATATCGTACAAAACAGAAAATAACTGAGGAACCTGGTGAAGTATTCAGAGACCTATCCCGTCCCTCCGTATCGAGACTGGTAAAATGTTCCCCTATTTGGTTAGACAGGTCCCAGTGACCATTTTCTACTTCCACCCCACTCTTTGTTCCAGAAGACCAGGGGTCAATGTGACGTCGAGACCGGTACCACCACGATCACAATTTCCTGGACGGAGGGTTACGTCCTCTGTATTCTCTGAGCCCAAGGTAGACACCTAGTCCTTCCAGGGGACCTCTTTCTTTACCGTTGGGTGAGGTCATAAGAACGGACCTTTTAGGGTCCCTGTCTCCTCGGACCGACCGATGTCCGGCATCCCAGTGTCTCAGTCTGTACTGATATCACTGGATCGTGGACCAAGTACAGTCCCCGTCGTCTTGTCTGGTAGTGCACCTCACTCACACTCTAAATTAAACTTTAAAACACCCCCTCTTCGTCTTTAAAGATATTTTACTTAAAGAACTCTAGAGTGTCTTGGTAGTCTGACTAAGATAAGTTTCAGACTCTTGGGTGTCCCAATTCATTCCTTTTCTTGGGGAACTTTTTGAAGATTCCACGGGAGGAGTAGACCAATAGTTGCACAAAAGTCAGAGTAGGAACTAGAAGGGATGATAGAAGACAGAAGGTGGTGACTAAACATTTACGATCTCAGACGGGCTCGAGAATTAAAACCTAGAAAAAGAGATGTACGTATGCACGATTCAACGAAGTCAGTACAGGCTGAGAAACGCTGGGATACCTACCTTCGGACGGTCAGAGTAGATAGATACTCTAAGAGGTCCGTTCTTATGACCTCACCCAACGGTACGGGAGGAGCTCAAAAGAGAGATACATGTTCAGGATGAAATAAAGTATGATAGAACCCGAAAATTAACGGTAAACATATGTCTGATAAGGAACTGATCTATTGAGGTAGGAAAAACATGGAGTCCAGTTTTTGGACCACAGAAAAGACCTTCCACTACTTACCAAGTGAAAGTTCACCAAAGTCTCTCCTAATGGGAGTTTAAACATGTTGTTACCTTTTTGACGTCTTGACCGGTAAAACTTCCGTAATACGTCTTCCTTTTGAGAGGGCCTTCTGATCCGAAACTATCTTATGGTGTTAAAAAATTTTTTATCCTTTAACATCCGTTACATATACTGAAACTAGTCAAGATCTTGTATAAAGAGGAGTTTACCAGTGTTCTGTAACAAAACAAGTAATCCCAGGTTGTTCTTAAGAAATTCTTTCTCTGTATTTTATACCTTGGGAATTTTTATAGGGCGGACCGGTTGATTACCATTTATGGGTTGTATCTCTCGGTTTGTTTTCTTCCCGTAAGTCAAATAAATTTAAATCTCTTTATAAATCCTTTTCAGAAGGTTTTTAAAGTATACTCGGACGTCTCGGAACACGGATGATTCTTTTATCCGTGTCGGTTCACTAAATTACGTCCACAACAATTATCCAGAAGGGACCACTGAGTCAACCATTTCTCAGTTGGACGTTACGTCCTCTGGACCCAAGCTGAGGACTCAGTCCTTCAACAATTATCGAGGTTGTGTACGATTTACCTCCGGTACACTGTTTCGAAACCTATTCCCGTACCAACATGAGTAACCTTTATATCCTTTATACTTATTTAATACTCAAAGGGGTCACCGAATCACCATTTCTTAGATGTTCTTTACGTCCTCGGTGTCTTCTACGTCCAATCTAGGGACCAGAAGGGACCACTTCTCATACCGTTGGGTGAGGTCATAAGAACGGACCTCTTAGGGTACCTGTCTCCTTGGACCGTCCGATGTCAGATATCCCAGTGTTTCTTAGTCTTTCCTGACTTCACTGAGTCGTCCGTGCGTATATTTTTATAGTCACCTTTCCACTAAAAAAGGTCGGGTAGACAGTCGCTCCTCGTCACCAAAAGACAAATCAGAAAAAGAGACCTATCGTCCTAACTATGGTCCCTTTATTCAGTATAAGAACTGGGAGTTGAACAGTAGTCCCTATTAAATACAAGACCTTTTTACTATTTTTAATTATTAAATACTCAGTTAGTTAATTATGAATATCTTTTAGAAAAAAATCATAGATCATTATACATTCCTGACATCTCATAAGTTTTCTTCATAATTTACATACCATCTAAAATTCTTTGAATCTTCTCCTTAAACTTTAATAGTACTGTATATTTCTTGTTATGTTCCGTAATCATCAATCTCAAGAAACCGAAAATTTCCTCTTTCTGACTTTAACTGAGACCGAATTGGTTCTTATTTAAAAACCCTTCCTATATATCCCAAACTATCTTAATTTTCGGTTTCTTAGTTCCTTCAAGATCACGAAATCAATCGTCATATGACGAAGATTTTCCACACTTAAGATTGACAAAAACAAGGACCCACGTTCATCAGTTCCCTCCGTCGTAGACTAATGAATCGACCCTAGTACTGGAGTGGAGAACGGGACCGGTGATCATGTAAAATCAACTTTTCGGTATCTAAAACATGGATTACCCTCTTAGAAAAGGGTGTCTCCTTTTAGTCTCTCGATAATGATCTCCTTCTTATTCGTTTAAGACTTGTCCGTTTGTTGTCTTCAGGTGGTATCTAGGATTTATCATAATATAGTTCGGTAAATCTCTTTCCAATACGGTTACCCCTTCGAAAATGACTCCTTCACCCTGAAATTGACCTGAACTTTCTAACTGTCCTGAAACTATTCGCTTCCACCCTCACATCCTGTAAAGTTTACCTTCTTATTAGTTCTTTTAGTATCGTGCAATTTCTATACATTCCTTTTGGTGGAACTGTTATCACAGCCTATAGATGAACCCTTATTCAATCTTAAATCAACCTTCCTAGAAGTTTTAGTATGACTCTTCTATTTGAAATATAAATATAAACCCCCGAGGTTTTAGTGACGTCTACCACTGACGTCGGTACTTTAATTTTCTACGAATGAGGAACCTTCTTTTCAATACTGGTTTGATCTATCGTATAAGTTTTCGTCTCTGTAATGAAACGGGTGTTTCCCGGCAGATCAGTTCCGATACCAAAAAGGTCAACCAGTACATACCTACGCTCTCAACCTGACACTTCTTCCGACTCGTGGCTTCTTAACTACGAAAACTTCACACCACAACCTCTTCTGAGAACTCTCAGGGAACCTGACGTTCCTCTAGGTTGGTCAGGTAAGACTTCCTCTAGTTGGGACCCTAAAGAAACCTTCCTTACTACGATGTCGACTTTGAAGTCATGAAACCGGTGGAGTACGCTTCTCAACTGAGTAACCTTTTCTGAGACTACGACCCTCCCTGACCCCCGTCTTCCTCTTCCCCTGCTGTCTCCTACTCTACCGACCTACCGTAGTGGCCGAGTAACCTACACTAAGACTCACTTGAGACCCTCAACCACTACCTGTCCCTCCGGACCGTACGACACTAAGTACCCAAGTGTTTCTCAACCTGTGCTGACTCGTTGACTTGACTTGACTTACTAATTACTAATTATTCATTAGTAAATTTCAAGAACTAGCCCCTGTGTACTACCGTAGTATTCGACTTATTATGGATGGTGGTGAGGGGTACGGGGTTTCTACAGAAACAGGATTAAGGACCTTGGACACTTATACCAGGGAATGTACTGTTTTCCCCGTGACGTCTATACTAATTCAAATGTCTGGAATTATACCCCTCTACTAAGACTACTCGGGTCACCTGAGTCAGATTAGTGTACTCGGAAATTTTCACCCCTCGACAAGGGTCGACACCAGTCTCTCGACATCAGACTCTTCCTGACCTGGGTTTCAATTTCTGAAACTCTGTTTCTTTCAATAGTATTTGGTTTTTTACGTCCACCGAAAATCTTTGAACTCTTCTGTTCTTTTACCTAAGAGGGTCTCTCGGAAACCTTCTCTTACATAGGAGTGGTTGTGGAATTATAAATGGGTTACTGTTGTGGAATGAAAATCGGGTTCCTTTGGATGTAACATGAAGACTAGTTATCCTGACATTGTGTTACTCTAGATAACCGAATTCGGTGATTTAAACTCCGTCACACAATGTCGTCATTATATTTGACTTATACTAATCACAAAACTCTTTTAAATTCCCAAGAATAAATTCTTCTGACTAACTCTTTTAGTCAGACTAACTAACTTTTTTCTTCTGTCTTATGGATCGATCTACTCACAACATTAGTGGATCTATATTTAACTTCTTTCGATGTTGACACCAATGTAGACTGTCTCTCGTCCTCCTTTTAAAGTCTGTGTAATGTCTCTCTTTTGGTCTTCACCAATCACTGACCTATACACTTTATTCTCTTTGACTTCAATCTTTCTTAAGTCGAAACCTTTTTTCTTCAATTAAATCATATTTATACAACTTACGTTCTATTGTTGTCCTATATGAATATCTTTGTCGTACAAGTTCCATAAACTGTTATGGAGTTTTAATACATATGACAAAAGGTTAAATTTCTTGTGAAATGTAGATAATTGAGACGAATTTACGTAAGAGACTCTGCCTTCCTCTTCTAATTATTAACAATGAATGTTCTCTTATATCAGAGACCTTTCCAACACCAAAAGAGACTCAGTGTTTTGTTCATTTCAGAGTCTTGATTATACAATAAAGTCCAGAGGACTAGGGGTTTAAAGGTAGATGAATCTCGACGGAGGGATTACACCTTGAACCCACACACCACACTCAATTTCTACACTACCACCCTTGAGGGTAGTGTCTCTGATATCGACCACAGTCTCTTTGTAAAGTTCAGGTTATGAAGTTTCTCACTCCCATCTCCTTTTTACGGTTCTTTTGGTTACTAACTGTGTCTCCTTTATAGAAGTGGTTTCTTTAACAGTTTTTGTTTTGTTTTGTTTTGTTTTTGGTCCTCGGTCACTTCCATTTTCCTCACCAAAGTACAAAGATTACAAATTAAGTAAGTAAGTAAGTTTTTAATGAATAACTTCCGAAACATATACAGAGTGTCAAGATGTAGAGTTGTCACTCCCTACTTGTTCTGTCTAATACGGACCTTAAACGTAAAGATCACCCTTTTCTTCTTCTATTTATTTATAATTATTGTTATTATCATAGTTTGTAAATGTATTCCGAATAGTAAATGACCTTTCGAAAATTTTTCATTATTGAGTAATTTAGGAATATTGTTCAGATATTCGATACATTGATGAAAATATTCTAAGTAAAGAGTCTACTTCCTTTACTTCGTCTCATTGAATGGGTTCTAGAACACCTGTCACTATTTCATTCAGTCATTATGTATTATGTGAAGCCACAGTCCCGACGAAATCGATCCCACCGGTGTACACACGTACGATCCCGCCCGTGTCTCCGCAGATATACCTTCATTATATACTCGTGTCTACACACCCCGACCCCTCGTTTGTCACGATGTCTGAACACCTCGGTTTCGTAAGACCTAGACCTCGTCTTTTTTGTTCCCGAGATTATAAGTTTTCTGTCATTCCAGTTGTACCGATCTCGTACGAGGCACCTGTCGTCGTTCTCTCTTCAGTCTCTTCATCCACTCCCGTCTTTTAAACCCTTCATATCCGAAACCTATTCCACAAGTGGAAAACAATTTTTCCGTTGTTCGGTAGTTTCCCAACCCTTCTCTCACCACTATTTTAAACTTAAAGTATTACAGTATACGTCGACGTACCTACTCGGATCTCTACTAGTACGATTCGATTCGTTTAGTCTTTCTCTTTCTGTTTATGGTGCACTACAGTGAATGTACACCTAAAATTTCATACCGTGTTTACTTGAATAGATACTTTGTCTGGGTATCTGTGTCTTTTGTCTAAACGTGAACGGTTCCCTATACCTCCTATTTCCTCTCAACATGACCCTCAAATCTTAATCGTCTACCTTTGATGATATGTTCCAGGATGTTAAATCGTGTCCCTTTATATGAGTTGTAGGACATTATTAGGTATTACTTTTTGTTTACTTTTCTTATATATACCAAATATATATATAAACTAAATATTACAGTACCAATAACAGACGATATCTCGTTTCATTAAGTCTACATGGATATGTATATAGATACTTATGTATATTTATGTCTTTCATTAAGTCTATATGGATATATAGATATATATGTGTGTTTTTCATTAAGTTTATAAGGATATATATACACATATATATATGTTTCATTAAGTCTATATGGATATATGATATATTCATACATATAGATATATATGTGTGAAGTTAGTTTTTTATACACAAAGTTTTTCTGGTCAGATAGACGAGACCTCTTTTGTCTTATTTGTCCCCGTTTTTTTCGGACCTTCTGTTCCATCCCCGAATAAAATAAGGATGAATTTATTATTGTACCGTTCCTGTTTCTACCATCATCACCTCCAGTACTCTTCACCAACTCGAACCCGACATAAATCTTACTTGGAGTAAAGTTGTCCTGAACGACTACCCATATGGGTCCTCTCGCGTCACCGTACCTTTTAGTCCTCCTTTTTTTAGATTCTAACCGTCATTATCGGTTGTGACAGGTCATGTGATCTTTGAACCTTTTTTTCTTTGACTTCTTCTCATTTTTACAATGACCAAAACTGAAGACTTATAGTACCTAAAACTTTCTCACACAAATCACCAACTACTTCACCCACTTCAGTCTAACGAGACCTATTTCCTCAACCACCACCGACTACTGTCTTTTATGAATGGATCGTGAAACGGACACAGTCTCTTACCTTTACTGTTCGAGAGTTAGTAAGTCATTAACATGTGGGAAACTAACGTTGGAAAAGAGAAACCGGAAAAGACACAAGTAAGCTTAGTTATCAATTTCTTTCGAATTCCGGTACCTCCTCCAATTGTAATAACCAATTTAACCTTCAACCCTGAGTGGTTACTGAAAGTCAAGAGGTCAGTAGAGACCGTAAATATGGTGTCCATTGACTCTCAACCGAGAGTAGGACCCAAAGTCCTTTTCCTGGTTACGGACACTCAGTATACGAATGTGTTCTACTTCAGATCTAATGTCTCCGTCTTAGAGTGACCCCTTTATATTTATTATGAGATTAGTGATCCGTCCCGAAGAAATATTTTGTACCCAACCTGGTGTCTTGTCTTTCAACTTGACCTCTTATATGTGTCGTCGATATAACTTTTAACTAAGGGAGTCACATACTACCGAGGACTGGACAACCAGTACAGTGTATTAAATCCTTAGTCCTCATCCTCCAGAGTCCAATCACCTTCAGTTGTTAATATCACCAGAAGGGACCACCGAGTCTCCAATTTCGTAGACGGACCTTACACCCTCTGAGCCCAAACTAGGGACCCAGTCCTTCTAGGGGACCTCTTCCTTTACCGTTAGGTGAGGTCATGAGAACGGACCTTTTAGGGTGCCTGTCTCCTCGGACCACCCAATGTCAGGTACCCCAACGTTTCTCAGTCTGTACTGACTCACTGAAGTGAAGTGAAGTGAAGAGTCTCCATTTTTAAACGAGACGAACTGTTCTGACCCTTAGGATTACTCCTGACCATCAACTTCATTTCACAGTGTCTCGTCGTAACGAAGACGGAAAAATTAAACACGAAGTCTTAGAGGTTGTTAAGTATCAGAATAACATGATAAGGTATCGTACCCTGGGTTATAAGTCATCAAATATACGAATTATATATGGACGAATGGTCGAGAAACAACAAGACACTATTAACCATCTTTTCGAGTTACAAATAATGATTATACTATTATATTGATTACTGAGGAGTGACCCTAGTTAGATCTAACTTTTTTTAAGGGTTTGTTTTACCATGTCTGTAACACGGATAGAGAAATCTGTGTGTGTGTGTGTGTGTGTGTGTGTGTGTGTGTGTAATTTATCAGAAATCGTTATACGTATATTTTGATATTTATTATGTAGGTCTCAACTTACTGTTTCTTTTATAAATAATTTTTAGTCTCTTTACTAAAGACTTAAGATCGGATATGATAGATTTGAAATCCAGGATCTTTTTGAACATTCTTTGATTGGAACCTTTAGTTTAGTGTTCTCTTACTTTAAGGAAACTTTCAGGAACTATTACTGTTGTTCCGTTTAAATCGTATATTATTTTCTTCACACGGAACATGTGTCTAAAATCATAAAAAAAGAATAGTCTTACCCGTTAGAGTCCGAACTATGAGAATAATCCGTTGTTTAGGTTGTCCGATACGGGCACATCGTCTGTGTATAGACAAACGATGTTACCATCGTCTTAAAGGACCACAACCCAGTGTTGGGTCAGGGGTAAGTTCCTCCAGTTCTTCTTTGGTTTATTTGTCCGTCGTGTGAGGTCTAACCATCGACTGTCTTACTTATTCGTTCCCTTGAATAGATATTCCAGAACCCGCTACCACTCTACTGATTTAACGGTTGTGGTGGGTCGTCTAAGAACTTTGAAATATAATTCGGGAATTACCTCACAACTTTTCGTCTCTGTAATGAAACGGTTGTTTCCAGGTAGATCAGTTTCGATACCAAAAAGGTAATCATTACATACGTAACTCTCAACCTGGTATTTCTTCCGACGACGACGACGACGACGATTCAGTGAAGTCAGTACCGGTTGAAAGACACTCCCGGTTTCTTAATTACGAAAACTTGACACCACGACCTCTTCTGAGCTCTCAGGGAACCTGTCGTTCCTCTACTTTGGTCAGTTGGAATTTCCTTTAGTTAGGACTTATAAGTAATCTTCCTGAATACGACTTCGACTTCGAGATTATGTAACCTGTTGACTAAGCTTCTCGGATGAGTAATCTTTTCTGGGACTACGATCCTTTTTAACTTCCGTCCTCCTCCTCCTCTGTTATCTCCTACTCTCCCAACATACCGTAGTGACTGAGTTACCTGTACTTAAACTCGTTCGAGGCCCTCTACCACTTCCTGTCCCTCCGGACCTCACGACGTCAAGTGCCCTAACGTCTCAACCTGTGTTGACTCCTTGACTTGTTGTTTTACATCAAGTCGGTGTATGTGGAAGGTCTTCCACAGTCATTGTGTACCAAAAGAGTTCCGACGTAGGAGCTTTTACCGAGGGTGACACCCTTACCGGCCGTCTTGTATGTAAGGGTCCTGTCCCCTCCCCGACTCCCTGGAGTTCAAAGGGACCAGGTCGAGATCATAGGTGACCACGAGTACAGGAAATCTACTCGAGGAGGTTTTGGGCCTACAGTCAGTCAAGTCAGCGAGTCAGCACAGGCTGAGACACTGGGGTACTCGGTGTCGTGTGGTCCGGAGGGACAGGTAGTGGCTGAGGGCCTCGGGTGGGTTTGGGTACAGGTAGCTCAGCTACTACGGTAGGTTGGTGGAGTAGGAGACAGCAGGGGAAGAGGAGAAAGGGTCGTAGTCCCAGAAAAGGTTATTCAGTCGAGAAGTGTAGTCCACCGGTTTCATAACCTCAAAGTCGGAGTTGTAGTCAGAAAGGTTACTTGTGGGTCCTGACTAGAGGAAGTCTTACCTGACCAACCTAGAGGAACGTCAAGTTCCCTGAGAGTTTTCAGAAGAGGTTGTGGTGTCAAGTTTTCGTAGTTAAGAAGTCACGAGTCGAAAGGAATATCAGGTTGAGAGTGTAGGTATGTACTGGTGACCTTTTTGGTATCGGAACTGATCTCCCTGGAAACAACCGTTTCATTACAGAGACGAAAAATTATACGATAGATCCAACCAGTATTGAAAGGAAGGTTGGACCTACATTTAAGGTAATTTTCTTCTCAAATTCCCAGTACGACATTTACAGTGAGTAGTCGAAGTCGTCGTCTTAAAACACAGTAACCTTTCTTCAATATCATACATGTCCTCACGCACTTTTCTTATCTTTGACATAATTTTAAATACGTATACATACAGAATGAATTTTATACATTGGATGTGAACGTCTTTTAACAAAAAACATTGAAAATTAATGTTTTATTATACAGACAAAAATTGTTTTAAAATTTCACAATAATTCATTTTTATCCAAATTTCAATGAGGCAAAAGGATGGAGAATTTAATGGTGTAGAACTAAATATCAAAATGTCAGAAATTATACTTACCCTAACCCTCGTATACGTGTCGTTACCCCATTAAAACAAACATTGTAAAACGAAGTACAAAAATTATAAATTGTTACCGTTAAAATGTACGTTGATTCGGAAGAACGGACCTTTTAAGGTATCTGTCTCCTCGGATCACCTGTTACCAGATACCCCAACCTGGACTGACTCTTTGAGTCGTGAGTACGTTTATAATAATACCGATCACAAAATTACTGACGTAATAGAGTTTTGTTTCGATATAATGACTTACACATTTAACAAAGATTAAAAGGTTTAAACATGTTTAAATCTACTTATAGGGATATGGTATTGGTGTACGGAGAGGTACCAATAAAAGATCTTATTTGTGGGGTTTCACTTTAATAAACTTGTTTGAATTCCCGGTTTATCAGTTTCGATACCAAAAAGGTCATCAGTGCATACTTACACTCTCAACCTGGTATTCCTTTCGACTCGTGGCTTCTTAACTACGAAAACTTGACACTACAACCTCTTTTGAGAACTCTCAGGGAACTTGTCGTTCTAGTTTGGACAGTTAGGACTTCCTTTAGTCAGAAGTTATAAGTAACCTTCCTGACTACGACTTCGAGGTTATGAAACAGGTGGACTACACTTCTCGACCGAGTAATCTTTTATCGGACTACGACTCTTTCTAACTTCCGTCCTCTCTCTCTTACCATGTTGTCTCTATTCTACCAACCTGTCACACACTACTCAATCTCATTCGAGACCCTCAACCACTACCTGTCCTTTCGGACCGTACGACGTCAGGTACCCCAGCGTTTCTCAGTCCGTACTGACTCACTGACTTTATTTGACTTGAATTCACATATAATCATATTCCCCAAGGGTCTATCGCGTCACCATTTCTTAGACGGACGGTTATGTCCTCTGTTTTTTCTGAGTCCAAACTAGGGACCCAACACTTCTAGGGAACCTCATCCTTTACCATTGGGTGAGACCATAAAAACGGATCTTTTAAGGTACCTAGTTCCTCGGACCACTCGATGATGAGTACCCCGGAGTTTCTCAGTCTGTTCTGACTTGTACAAGAGGTCTTCCTATATATTTTAAAACGAAAACTATGTTAAACGTCCTTAATAAAAAATTTAAGATCTTACTACTTTTTATGTAGAATTGTGGTTAGTTAAATTATAATAAAATTATGGTGATTAAACGGTCATTAATAAGTTAGTTCTCAATTGGAGACTTGTAAAGTAGGATAAGGAAGGAAGAGAGAGACGTGTTCAACCCGGTTCAAGGTCCATAGATCTTGAGAAGGAGATTTATATAATCACAAATAAAGGATTCTTATAAAAGAATGTATTGGTCTCAGTCCAATAGTTTTAGTCTTTTAAATTGGAACTATATGATAACAGATTATAAGTAAGGTATAAGTTTAAAATAGTTGAGAGGATCACTATTAGAGTACGATTTGAGAGAAAAACCAAGTCTTAAGTTAGTCCTAGTGTATAACGTAAATCCACAGTCAAAAGAAATTAGAGGAAAGTAAACCTTGTCAAGGACTCGTAGAACTAGAGCATTTGGTATTTACAAGAAGGGTAATAATTATAGTTGGGAAATCTAATTCTGTTTACTGAGGGAAATTTTCTGGTCTCATTACCTTCTCCCTTTTCAGCGCTTAGGCAATCGTAGGAATTGATGTAATCGTATGTAAGTCCTTAGTAGAATCGTCCTTTCACACGGGGAGGTCCTCTCCCTCAAATGACTCTCTTGTCACTTCCTTTTGACGTCTTACGCTTTTCGATGACTACTGCTACTAGGACCGACTTTTCAATCTCACTAGGACACTCCTGACTTTTCTGTCTTCCTTCCGAGACTTCCGACCTTCCTTATCACTACTATATGTCTCTTTCACTATAATGTCTCTACACTTTCAGCGAGTCAGTACAGACTATGTCTCCCGTAGTTATGGACCAAAAACGGTAAAATGGTTAAAAGGGTTCCTATTCTTTTAAGACATTGATTACGTTACCCCGAATATTTTACTCAATTGATATCGTAAGAAAAGAATGGAAAACTGAAGACTATAGGTTACTATGAAGAGTTTCTTTTTGTTATACTCGACCCTGACTAGTAAACGAAAAATTCAATCAAGAGTTTGTATAAGAAATTTTCCTCTCTTATAGATGAACCAGTTAATTTAGGTATTTATAAAGTAATTTGACCAATCTTATTATATTAAGTCGTATCGTTTGTTATAGTGGTATTGTTGATTATTATGAACATCGTCAAAGCATCCATATTCAGGATTGAAAGACTTCAATTTAAGGATAGTGGTGTTGATACAATTTATTGAGAGTAAACGAGAAGGTACGAGTGGTCACTTTCAGGGGTCCCTTGTGTGTACTCCAGTCTGACAACCCTTTTAAGTGAAGAATAATCCTCCTTGAATAAAATCATAAACACAGACACGACCTACAAAATCTCCTCTTATACTCTTTCGGTTCAAAAAAGGACCTAACCCACGGTAGTCTTTCGAACTCATTAAGTTGATCCATGGCATATGTAAAAATAAACTGTCAGTCCTCCTTCATACGTTCCGATTTAAACGGTGACCAGTCTTTTACTAACGGCGAGTCCAATCACCTCCATCTTCCCATAAACCTATAGACACTGACGTAACATATGACAGAACCAAGAGTATGCTGACCTTACACCAGAATGAAAACAGGACGGGGTGGTACCAGTACCACACCGGGACAGACTGAGAAGACGTATAAACAACCTACATCAAACACAAGTCACCTCCTGTGGTCCCGGATGGACACTCTACGGTCTACAGTTCCGGAAAGTAAAACAAAGTAAAATATAATAAAATAACAATGAGAAAAGAGTTGAATAGATAAGGTGTAAGTT
This sequence comes from Capra ibex, assembly GCA_006410555.1. Classification (NCBI taxonomy): domain Eukaryota; kingdom Metazoa; phylum Chordata; class Mammalia; order Artiodactyla; family Bovidae; genus Capra; species Capra ibex. Next base: position 75,192,923 of record SJYO01041852.1, read on the forward strand.
ATCTACACATACTCACCGTTCTACACGGACCGTGATACACTCCATACTCTATACCTACCTTTTTTTCTACTCTCCGATCTTGGGTCCATTGTTATTTCACAAGTTCTCATACCGAAACTCAATTTCAGGGTCTAAATTTAGGACCGAATAGTGAATTACCCGAAGGGACCACCGAGTCTGTTACTTCTTAGACTGACTTTACGTCCTCTGGGTCTCAAACTAGGGATGCAACCCTTCTAGAGGACCTCTTCCCGTACTGAAAGATGAGGTCATAAGAACGGACCTATTAAGGTACCTGACTCCTAGGACCGCCCGACGTCAGGTGTCCCAGTGTTTCTTAACCTGTGTTGACTCACTGATTACGAAAGGGAAAAAAGAAATGGTGAAGGACAGAAGAACTCATCATCGTTATCACAATCAGTGGGTCAACACAGACTGAGAAACGCTAGGGTGTCTGACGTTCTAGTGGTCCGAGGAGACAGGCACCCTAAGAGGTCCGTTCTTATAACCTCACCTAACGGTGTAGGAAGAGGTCCTCTAGAAGAGCTGGGTCCCTACCTTGGACCCAGAGGACACAACGTCCGTCTAAAAAATGACAAACTCGATGTCCCTTCTGGAACTCAGAGGAACTCATTCAATAAGTGATAGTGATTAAGAGTCAATGAAGTAGACGTTCATCCTTATTATTGTAATTATCGAGGGATTTGACAATAACTATAATTTATTTACAATAGTAGTAGTAGTAATTTCTTCTGCCTTCACGATGTCTTCCCCTTGGTCTCTACGACACTACCAGACATGGTCCTCATGAAGTTGAGTCCCTGTCAGTCCCTTCACGGGGCTTCTCCTTTATAAATTTACCTCGAGACTAGTACGAAATTGATTCACCTTCCTCACTCCTCTTCCCATAGGATAGGTTTATCTTCTTCCTTAGATTCGTTTAGGATTCTGTCTTTTCTACACAGTACAAACTTTAGGACCTTCTTACAGACATATCAGCCAAATCAGGTCTCCTCCACCTACCACCCTCTATTGTAAGTACTTCCCCCGTCAATCCTTCGTGGAATTACGGTATAATTTCTAAACTCTAACAGGATTCTCGTTGTTTCGTGGTGGTGGTTGTCACGGTACGGAGTGGGTTGTGGAAAATGTCCTCGACGACAATTGTCAAAGTGTTATTCCTTGAACTTAAAATTAGAGATAAGGGGAGAGACTGAGGGTCTGTAGACGATTACTTCCCTAAACCCTATAGTCGAGTCTGTTACTTGTGTCGGGATTGAACACGGGTCGAGACTCTTTTTGTTTTCTCAGTAAATTTTTTCTTCTCCTTATAGCTACCTGTTCAATCAAAAAGGTTCAAAAAGGTCCTATCATCTTATATACTGTGTACGAAAAATTTTTGGGGATATAAGTTCATACAAATCGTAATGTAACATATAAAATCTCAGATCATAAGGTGTCTAAAAGAAAAAAGGATACAGACATTAAAAAATTTTTATGGACATTGAGTGAATCCATGGTTCAGTAAATTGACCATACCTTAGTGAAGTCATGTTTGTTTATCAGATTTTATATCTATGTCAAAAAAAAAATTTTAATACATAAATGAAGATATTTTTAAATGTCTGTATTTATAATCAATAAAGATCATTGAAAACCAAAGATGTGAAATTTTAATCATATTAATAGAGGGGACCGAAGATCCTAACAATACTCTTAATGTACCCTATTGTATAGGTTACCTATAAGTCGTGTACGAACAATTAAAGGGAAGATGGCTTTCTTTCGGACAAAAGTCGTCTTCGGTTCCTATCGGTCCTCTCCGACTGGGAACTTCAGACTGAAAGCTAAAGGGGACAAATTAAACCTTTCACAGTGACGGTTCCATTGTCTTCTCAACATAAACTTCGGTACTAGACAATCTTCTACACATTGTCTCAACTTGTTTCAGTAGTCACTTACGTTAAGACAGAACACAAGGAAATAGTAGTTTTAATGAAAAGGGTTTCTAGAAACGTCAGTACTCAGGTATTATTGAACAGTCTAAAACAGGTCCACCTCGACTTGAAATTTTTTTCTAGATCGTTTTATTTGACGGGATCCGATCGTAGGTACACTGAGTAAACTTGCCTTTACACTTTAATAAACTTCCGTATTCCTTTTGAAATATAATTCACTAGATTTATTTTACTTAATTCACAACTCTCTACTCAGTCAAGAAAAGAGAGCTTTGTGATCGTAAGGACGACTAAAGTCAATCTTAGTAATTAGAAGGACATTAATAAGGTGGAAAAGGAAGTGGAATATAACTGGAGAGACCTTATACAAGTTTAGTGTATCTGAGAGAATTTTAACATTTTCGGTGTATGATCATAAATGTAAAACTGTAATTCCAACTATTTAAACGAAAACTACCTTTCATAGACTCAAAAAGTTATTTGAAAATTAAGACATTATGAAATAAAAGGACTTGTCAACTATATTACGTAGTCTTCCTACGTAAATACAGTTACCAAGACTATTAAGTTCTTTCATGGTTTGACACAGTACCTAATATGTCTTCATAAATGTCTGGTTTCAACTTAATTGTGTTACAAAACAAAATAGGGACATTCTTCATGTTCGTCATTTATCTAAAGGAAGGGTCTACCACCAAACATATCTACCACTGTAGACACAACTTTACTAGTGTGTTCAAACGTGCGTTAAGTACGGGTCCGAAAAAGGTAGTTCCTTTTTACTGATTCTTCCTGGTGTGGTCGGATGTCCGGTTCTTAACGTCCTGTCAGAGGAACGGACGGGTCCGGGTTGGACCGTGTCCAATTCCCTATCTTTGGGAAAGACTAGTAGGAGTAAGGGTCAATACTCACCCTTTTTAATTTGTCTCATCAAGAAATTTGACCTATAATGAAACGATAGTGTCTACTAATCACTGTTATCGGTCACTGTTTTTACATGAAAGGGGCGTTAATCCAAATTAAAAAACAACAAAGGATTGAGACACAAAGAGTTAGGACCGACATGATGTCCTTTTAAATTCTCTAGATTTTTTTAAAAAAATGATAAGTAAATAAACCGACACGACCCAGAAGTGACGGCACGTACCCGAAGACCATAACGTCACAGAAGAGAACAGAACCTCAAGTCCGACATCCCGTATACCTTAGTCATCGACGCCACGTTCCCTAATCAACAGGGTTCTGTACACCCCAGAAGGGCCTGGTCCCTAGCTTGGACACAAGGGACGTAACCGTCCGTCTAAGAATTGGAGACCTGGTGGTCCCTTCAGGGTTCTCTAAAAAATTTTTTATAGATACAGATCCAGGATGAGGTCTTTTTAGTTAGTCTTAGAGCACCAAAATTCCGAACTAAGAATCTTCGACAAATACACAGTGATTACGAACGAATACACGTCCATAATAATTGTTATTACCAAAATTGCTTACCTTAGTCAGTCGTTTCCTGGACACCTATCAGTCTGAATTAACTGGGTCCAAAACGGACTCTTAAAGTTTACGCTAAGATTATTCGTTGGTCCGATTCCACTACTACAATATTTGACGGACATAAGACAAGACTGTACACATCTTTAGGTACTGTTTGTTCAGAAGATTACGTCACTAGGGTTGTAACCAAGAAAAGTCTCTGTCGTCTCGGTAATTATTGATAGTATTAAAAATGTAAATTAATCGTACGTGATGTAAAGATTCATAAAGGGTTTCGTAATCTAGTATAATTTACCCATACCTTTATAAAACTTTTATTGAATTTTTATGTTTTGATTATGGACAAATTATAACAGATAATAAAAGACTACAATAAAATTGAGTATGAAATCAAGTCAAGTCAGCAAGTCAGTACAGGCTGAGAAGCGATGGGGTACCTGGTGTCGTGCGGTCCGGAGGGACAGGGAGTGGTTGAGGACCTCAAATGAGTTTGAGTACAGGTAACTCAGCCACTACGGTAGGTTGGTGGAGTAGGAGACAGTAGAGGAAGAAGAGGACGGAAGTTAGAAAGGGTCGTAGTCCCAGAAAAGTTTACTCAGTCGAGAAGTGTAGTCCACCGGTTTCATAACCTCAAAGTCGAAGTTGTAGTCAGGAAGGTTACTCGTGGGTCCTGACTAGAGGAAATCCTACCTGACCAACCTAGAGGAACGTCAGGTTCCCTGAGAAATCTCAAAAGAAGTCATGGTGTCCAGCTTTCGTAGTTAAGAAGCCGTGAGTCGAAAGAAATATCAGGTTGAGAGTGTAAGTATGTACTGACGACCTTTTTGGTATCGAAACTAATCTACCTGGAAACAACCGTTGCATTACAGAGACGAAAAATTATACGACATATCCAACCAGTATTGAAAAGAAGGTTCCTCGTTCGTAGAAAATTAAAGTACCGACGTCAGTGGTAGCTTTCACTAATACCTCGGGTCTTTTTATTTCAGACTGTGACAAAGATGACAAAGGGGTACATAAACGGTACTTCACTACCCTGGACTACGGTACTAGAATCAAAAGACTTACGACTCAAAATTCGGTTGAAAAAGTGAGAGAAGAAAGTGAAAGTAATTCTCCGAGAAATCAAGAAATGAAAGACGGTATTCCCACCACAGTAGACGTATAGACTCCAATAACTATAAAGAGGGCCGTTAGAACTAAGGTCGAACACGAAGGAGGTCGGGTCGCAAAGAGTACTACATGAGACGTATATTCAATTTATTCGTCCCACTGTTATATGTCGGAACTGTATGAGGAAAAGGATAAACCTTGGTCAGACAACAAGGTACAGGTCAAGATTGAGAACGAAGGACTGGACGTATGTCTAAAGAGTATAAATCGAGGAGAATATTTGACTCTTAAAGAATTCCAAGTGGAGAAATAGAATAAATAGTGACATAAGGTGTGTTCGCAAGTTATTTATACATGTAAACCATTCATAAGTTATTTAAATACAACGTGTTTACTAACCTATTAAGGTAAATGAACCTACTTATGATTACTTATTAAGACACAGACTGAGGGGGATCCAGAATGTCTTTGTCATTTTGAAAACGAGTATCGATGGCAAAAGTACCACGAATGTCAGGTCCTCTACTTACCGTATAATTCTAAAGTCGAAGGTCTGATAAGGTACACGGACAGTAGTCATGACTGTACGGTGTCATCTCGAGGTCTGACCGTGTTCGGGGTTTGAGTTCTCTGTGCACACAAAAGGAAACGATCGTCAGTTCTTAGTCGGACAGACCTTAGCAACGTTAGGAATATAGAACGAGAAAAAAAGTAGCAGTACGACGTACAGTTCACCCGTAGGCACTAGAAGTAAGAGGTCGGTCCCTAACTTGGGTACGTAACCTTCGTACCTCAGGATTGGTGACCTGTCGGACCCTTCATGACTAGGAAGATAGTAAAATTTACTTGTTGAAGATAATGAAACCCGTAAGAGTGTGTCCCCAGAAAAAATTTTTTTTCACGTTAGTATTCTTACATAATCGTTACGAATCTTGTCTTTGGACTTTAGAATTGTGAACTACGTCTTCGGAGTCCAATGGTCCATTAGAACGGGTAATCTTCCTGATGGACTCCGAAGACAAACTTGACACCAAATGTAGACGTTACATATTCTACCCATAGACACGGTTCCTCTTCAGAATCGTACCCCTTTTGTAAATTATTGACTAATTTTAATTCACTGTTTACTCGTACAAGGAATTGTACGTGTTCGGGTGACTGTTATAACTCCTCTTTTCTCACCGAAAAGAACCCTTTAACTTTTTTACTGATTCTCCTCGGAGGTTTTCGGATGACCATTATATTTGAAAGGAAGAGGGTTTATCGAGGTCTCAGTCCAGGTTTAAATAGTAGGAAAATTCGTTTTTGATTTAAGACGCGAGGGGAAAGTTTCCTTTACCCTTTAGTAGTAGTAGTGGTACCCTACCTTCAATATTATACTAGACTTCTGTCCTTTGAACTATTAGTCAAAGTGACCGGGAAGACTAAGGTTTTGACGGAGACTCTTCCTCCTCCTCCTCACGGAATGAGGACTCCCCGTGAGCGTGGAACTGAGACCTCTCCCGACCTACCCCAAGCCGGGGTTTATTTAAACGGAAGTCGATAATTTTAAGACGAAACTTAAAATCTTAAGTCCGAGTGACTTGAATGTTAGTTTACAGAAAATCCTCATGACCGTCCGGATTACCTCGTTACCGTCACTAAGACAATTTTTTTTAAGATACGAATTGAACCTCGGTTCTATTATAAATTACGTTTGTTGACTGATTTCTTAATGGTAAAATGAGCCACCCCTCTTATCAATAAAACTCAAAACTCCGGTTTATCTCTTCACTATTTGTGTCTTCCTTTTTATAATCAGGAGAAAGTTCAAGTTTAAGGTCGATTTTGACAAATAGTATTATTGGTATTAATAAAAATTTTCGTGAGACTTTTTTCAACGCGTCTCTCACCGTTTAGACTTCTAGTCTTAGAATCTCAGAGTAGATTTTAATCACAAAAGAAACAATTATAGGGAACGATACAAAGATATTTACGATTAGAGTCCATATACGAAAGTTTTGGTCATCGACAGTGGGTCCGGGAATTATTAGAAAAACTTTACTCCATTATTTTTCTCGATTAATATTCCCCTCTCTTTTGTTGTATGTATAGGTTTGTCGACTGCTTGTACTCCGTAGCGGAAGGAAAAGGTTCCGTCTTGTCCTACTTCTAGGTCGTTGATGAAAGTGTCTTACCTTTGACTGATTGTTCTACATCAGTAGAACCGTACTTTGAACATATCTTTTCTGAATCCAACGGTACTTTTTTATTCGTTCCACTTTTATATTTAACCAAGAACTATATTTCAGTTAAAATAACTTTCGTGTATAGATAATACAACGTTTATAATTACAAATTTCCTCTTTTTATCAATGTGGCTAAAAGATCATTATGATGGGTCGTAAAATGATTGGTCTTAGGAGACAATGGACCGTAAAGACTTATAAAGGTCATGTGTTTGTTAGTAGTAATGTTTGACTCTATACTTTTATAACACTTCTTAATAGATTTCGAATCCGTATAAACATGTGAGATTATGAACTTCTATTTGTTACGATACGTTTAGTACAAACCATATAGTATCTGGTATTGTTATAAAAGATCCTTAGGGTCTATAAAATATTTTTTATAGATAAATTTCTTAAAGGAGGATTGGATGGAATTATCTCTTTCTGTGCAGAGACTCCGGTTAATCTTTTCAAAGTTACTTATTTTTAATAATTACACGTGGGAGAAGGTTGTTGTGTTTTCTTCTGAGATGTGTACCTGTAGTGGTCTACCAGTTGTGGTTTTAGTCTAACTAATATAAGAAACGTCGGTTTCTACCTCTTCGAGACATGTCAGTCGTTTTTGTTCTGGTCCTCGACTGACACCGAACCTAGTACTTGAGGTATAACTGTTTAAATCTGACTTTAACTTCTTTCACCTCTTTTGGTGATCTGGTAAATCCATACTGGATTTCGTTTAGGGAATACTGATATGTCACCTTCACTCTTTATCTAAATTCCCTGATCTAGACTATCTGTCTCACGGACTACTTGATACCTACCTCCAAGGACAGTAACGTGTCCTCTGTCCTTAGTCTGGTAGGGGTTCTTTTTCTTTACGTTTTTTCGTTTTACTACCAGACTCCTCCGGAATATTTATCGACACTTTTCTTCCTTTCACTTTTCGTTTTCTCTTTTCCTTTCTATATGGGTAAACTTACGTCACAAGGTTTCTTATCGTTCCTCTCTATTCTTTGGAAGGAGTCGCTAGTTACGTTTCTTTATCTCCCTTTGTTATCTTACCCTTTCTGATCTCTAGAGAAGTTCTTTTAATCTCTATGGTTCCCTTGTAAAGTACGTTTCTACCCGTGTTATTTCCTGTCTTTACCATCCCTGGATTGTCTTCGTCTTCTATAATTCTTCCACCGTTCTTATGTGTCTTCTTGATATGTTTTTCCTAGAAGTACTGGGTCTATTAGTGTCACCACACTAGTGAGTGGATCTCGGTCTGTAGGACCTTACACTTCAGTTCACCCGGAATCCTTCATAGTGATACTTGTTTCGATCGCCTCTACTACCTTAAGGTCAACTCGATAAAGTTCAGGACTTTATACTATGACACTTTCACGACGTGAGTTATACGATCGTTTAAACCTTCTGAGTCGTCACCGGTGTCCTGACCTTTTTCCAGTCAAAAGTAAGATTAGGGTTTCTTTACGTTACGGTTTCTTACGAGTTTGATAGTGTGTTAACGTGAGTAGAGTGTACGATCATTTCGTTACGAGTTTTAAGAGGTTCGGTCCGAAGTCGTTATGCACTTGACACTTTAAGGTCTACAAGTTCGACCAAAATCTTTTTAATCTCCTTGGTCTCTAGTTTAACGGTTGTAGGTGACCTAGTAACTTTTTCTTTCTCTTAAGGTCTTTTTATAGATAAAGAAGAAATGACTGATACGGTTTCGGTAGTTAACACACCTAGTGTTACTTGACACCTTTTAAGACTTTCTCTGCCCTTATGGTCTGGTGGACTGGACGGAGAACTTTTTAGACATACGTCCAGTCCTTCGTTGTCAATCTGGACCTGTACCTTGTTGTCTGACCAAGGTTTGTCCTTTTCCTCATACAGTTCCGACATATAACAGTAGGACAAATAAATTGAATATATGTCTTATGTAGTACTCTTTGCGACCCGAACTCCTTCGTGCTCGACTTTAGTTCTAACGGTCCTCTTTATAGTTATTGGAGTCTATACGTCTACTGTGGTGGGAATACCGTCTTTCGTTTCTTCTCGAGTTCTCGGAGAACTACTTTCACTTTCTCCTCTCACTTTTTCAACCGAATTTACAGTTGTTAGTCTTTTGATTCTAGTACCGTAGTCCAGGGTAGTGAAGTACCGTTTATCTACCCATTTGTCACCTTTGTCGTCGACTGAAATAAAAAGAGTCGAGGTTTTAGTGAAAGCTACCACTGACGTCGACACTTTAATTTTCTACGAATGAGGAACCTTCCTTTCAATACTGGTTGGACCTGTCGTATAATTTTTTGTCTCTGTAATGAAACGGTTGTGTCCAGACAGATTGGTTCCGATACCAAAAAGGTCACCAGGACATACCTACACTCTCAACCTGATATTTCTTTCGACTCACGGATACTTAACTACGAAAACTTGACACCACAACCTCTTCTGAGAACTCTCAGGGAACCTGACGTTCCTCTAGGTTGGTCAGGTAGGATTTCCTCTAGTCAGTACCCACAAGTAACTTCCCTGACTACAACTTCGACTTTGAGGTCATGAAACCGATGGACTACGTTTCTCGACTGAGTAACTTTTCTGGGACTACGACACTTTCTAACCCCCGTCCTCCTCTTCCCATGCTGTCTCCTACTCTACCGACCTACCGTAGTGGTTGAGCTACCTGTACCCAAACCCACCTGAGGCCCTCAACCACTACCTGTCCCTCCGGACCACACGACACCAAGTACCCCAGCGTTTCTCAGCCTGCGCTGACTCACTGACTTGACTTGATTTGACTACAGAGTAAGAAGTCAACTGTTACTTAAACTTGAGTGACCAAAGGGAAGTAGTAGTCAAAAATCCATCATCTACCAAAGAGTAATTCCAATAAAGAACTAAACAGGTAGTGAAAAGATTACATAATACGGGGTAAAAACTAAAGTCCGTATCTATTCGTTACTCTCTCAACTACTTGATATTCTCAACACTCTCGAGTTAGTACTTTTACCTGGATTTACCGTAAAAAGTTTCGTGTCCGGAACCTGGTAAACGTAGTTCTCCGCTAGACCCCCCAAAGGCCGCGTACATCTTTCATTGAGTTCAATAAAAATAAGTATGTTTATGACTTTTATGGACGGAATTTTTCTGAAGAAAAGGAGTAAAAATTTTGTTTTCACAATATTTTGGATCTTAATAAATCTGTAAATCTTAAAACAACTCGAGATTCGAGACGGATTACATTCTGACGAAGACTACCTCGAGTCGTTGTCGTTCAGCATATTTTGGAGATTCTTCAATGTACTACTATTACCACTATTACCACCTTAGTGTAACTTTTTCTTTTCTGTCACTTTTAGCGAGTCAACACAGGTTGAGAAACACTAGGGTATCTGATATGTCAAGTACCTTAGGAGGTCCGGTCTTATGACCTCACCTATCGGTAAGGGAAGAGGTCCCCTAGAAAAGTTGGGTCCCTAGTTTGGGTCCAGAGGACGTACCGTCCACCTAAGAAATGGTCGACTTGGTGGTCCCTTCGGTCCTTAGTGTAATTAGAACTGGTTTTCAGATCCAAAGACAGAACTTTTAAAATTCGTGTTGTAAGTAGAGACCCGGAAACGTAGTTTAGTACAACAGAAAGTAAACGTAGTCTAGTTAGTACTGACTTTACTAGTAGGAGATCTAAAATTTACGGGACGAAAAGTAAACACGACTTTTTAACGGTAAGACTCGCTGGAGGGAACTGGGGGGATTTGACATAGTGGAAGGGTGTGAGAGTAAACCTAAATGAAAATAAGTATTTTATTAATAGTACAATAGGTAATATATACATAACAAATGAACGAATTCAAGAAGACGGGATCTTATCTTGTGGCTACTCTCGTTACAAAAGTATACAAAACAAGTGACGAACTAAGGGTCACGGATCCTCCCAGTAGTTGGGTACTCTTTAAAATTATTTATAAACAACCTGTACCTACTCGGTTGTATGTGTCAACAGTCAATTAGGGAGTCCTTTGCGTACAAACTTTCACCAGATTTCCCTTGATCTTACACTCGAGTATTTTGAACGGGTTACGTAGAGTACGAGGTCACTTCAACAGACATTCTCTCACACGATTTCCATTTAGACACAAGGTTACAGAATTCTGTGAGGGGATTATTTGATCAAAGGAACGACGGTTATGACAGTGAAGGATAAAATAGGGGATGTACCTTCGATCCCACTAGTCTGGTGTAACAAGTGGACGAATTTTGGGAACTTGTCGTCGGGTGACACAGGTCCTATTTTCTGGGGGTCTCGAAACGTACCAGGTCGAAGTAAACTCAAGGGTGGCAAAGAACGGATTCGTCGAGAATCACGTTTGAGACAGTTTGAGTTGCGATATGACTACGACGAGATAAACGGACCTGACGGGAACCGTTCGAGAACCGGAACCGTTCGAGGATAAGGAAGAAGTGTAACATCCCCTAAACGGTAATAAAAAAATGTCTTTTGAAGGGACTGTAACGGTAAAGTCAATCGAGAAGAACCACATAAAAGACTCGTAGGATATTAAGAGAAGGTATTATAACTAGTGTTAACTTTATCGAAAACTTCTATACTTATACTTTTCACGAATAGAGGTGATTTCAGGTTCACAGTAAAGTGTTCGAGAAATAGAAAAAGGTAGGGTCGATACTCGTGTTGCATCACACCTGAAAGTTAGTTGTATGTGACTTACTTATTTACTTAACAGGGTTCGATTGGAGACCCTTCTTACCTCAATTTTATATCGATCAAATACGGTAACACTTACGAGACTCCAAGGACCTTTCGAATAAAAAAAACAACTAACAAGACAAATCAGTACAGGCTGATAAGACGGTGGGGTACCTCATATATCGGACGGTCCGAGGAGACAGGTACCCTAAAGGGTCCGTTTTTATGACCTCATAACGGTAAAGGAAGAGGTCCCCTTAGAAGGGTTAGGTCCCTAGCTTGGGTATAGAGGATGTAACCGTCCGTCAAAGAAATGTTGACTCGGTGGTCCTTTCGGAGTTAAAAACAAATATCAAAATAAAATTAAGATCATAGGAGAAAATAACAATTAACATTGAGAATACATAATAGACTACCAAACTAAATTAGGAAATTTTAGTAAGGTTTATTAAAATAACAAATGAGTCTCGACTTCTAGTCATATTTAAAACGTTTGGTGATAAAGTCGGTTCAGGACAACTAAGGTTTCGGATTCCACATTGGAGAGGTGACACGACGGAACTGTTATAATCTAGGAAGGTCTTATAATCTCGGAAGATGTCCAAAGACCAAGGTAGGACTTCGGAATCGGTGAAGATATGAACCTCTCCCGAGTCTTAAGTGAAATAACTTTGAATCAAGAAGAGACAAATGAGCCCGTAAATGTCTTTAATTATCGTCGTTCGATTTCGTAGGATGAAGTAGTTACGTGTGACGTTAGTTTGTCAGTCAACTCCTTAGGTATATGTTGGACTACAAAAATCCAGGACCCAAGCCCCGGGACCTTCCGTTTGAACATGAAATGGAATAAAAAAGTTATGATCTCAGTTTTTAAAATTACTTATCTCACTGTTGATATAAATAAGTCTAAAACACGTTTCTAAACATAAACCGTCGATGGACCGTACGATTTACGACTCGAGTTGTACGGAACCGTACATTCTTACTCAAACGAGAGAGACGGGACAAATACCGTAAGACCGACTATTTCTTCCGGGGTCTCAGCTACTCTTAAGATCTAGTCGATACCTTAAACATTATAATAAACGAAACTTAGTCTCAAGAAAACTGGTGGAAATCGTAAGAGTTATGACCGAACCCAGGAGGAATTTGACAGACAAATAAGATCTCGTTTGGAGTCAACTACAAAGTTTTAGAGTCAATTGTCCTTTAGTTACTTGAGATCTCTTCATTCATTTTCCGTTTTTAAGAAAAACACGTTTTCAAGTGACCCGGAAACTTCCGTACGTTTTTACTGTGCACTTAGTGATTGTACTTACTCACATAATACGTAGTGCCACTAAAATGGAAATTAGTGATTATAAAAGATACACTCTGTTAATATGAATAAAATTTTGGTGAAGTCTTAAAGTCATGATATATATAGAAATACAAATAAAATCTGATCTAGGGTTTAGAATCAACGAGTCTAATCCTGTTACATGGTTCTTTCTTTCAGTCTTTAGGCTGATTGTCTCAATGGATAGAACAATATATTAAATGTTCTTTCTAGTTCCTATCGTAACATCTTCACGTCTTATTAACCGTTTTAAAAGTGGGTGAAAACTTTATCCTTGACCAGATAAAACTATCGGGTCCTTCCAAGGAACTTTTACTTTACTCATCAGTAAATCAAAGAACAAAAAGGTCCAAATAATGTATTTACACGTGATTCAATCATGTAAACCTGAAATTGCATGTTAACTCTAGTGGACATATAGAACCATTTATCGTCTAAACTTAAGTCTTCCAAATCTGACTCTAAGTCAGAAAGGGGGTTCATGACCGACTACGACTACCGAGACCTTGGTAAGACAAGTACGGTCTCAATTTCAAGTCATCTTTGACTACAATTAACTTAAGAACTTTTGATTAAAGTACTCCCTTACGATACTGAAACATAGGAAAATAAATAACTTGTTTACGTACATCACGGATGATACAAGGTCTGTGACTACCTTCATCCTGTAACGGTACTTTTTTGGTCTAGGTAACGTTACGAACACTTCCTTAGGAATCCCTTTGTCGACTCTTGATCGGAACAGGGACGGAGTCTCTGGACACCTCTTCTGTTTATGGTTTTTTTTTTACGTATACGTTTATATTATAATGTTTAGAACTGTGACGTTACTCTTCTTATTACTTTCTCAAAGTTTCTAAATATGATCCCACACATCTACACTTAAAGTCGTCTGAACTTTCTACGGATTCACAATTGGTGAGTTTTTCCTCCTTACACAAGGTCCGTCTTGTCACGGAACCCGTTCCTGGGATTCTGTATTTTCTCAAAAAGAAGGAGTACTTTAGAATCTGTAAAAATCTACTGGTCACATCGAGTTTACATCTTTTTTCATCTACCCCGTTTCTTTAATTTAATTTCTACTCACTGGTGGATGGAATTGAATGATCTTTTGTTATAAAAAGTCTCATTGTCCTACGTAAGAATTATTACTGAAATTCTGTTAATCCATATGTGGTTCCACATACTACCCCGAAGGGGTCATCGAGTCGTCATTTCTTACACGGACGTTACGTCTTCTCCACCCAAACTAGGAACCCACCTTTTCTAGGGGACCTCATCGTTTACCGTTGGGTGAGGTCATAAGAACGGACCTTTTAGGGTACCTGTCTCCTCAGACTACACGACGTCAGGTCTCCCAGCGTTTACTCAGTCCGTACTGAATCGCTGATTTATTGTTGTTGTCTGCCCACATACCACTGGTGAGATCACACCTGTCCGTCCGTTCCTATTTTGACGTTTCACGAAAACCGATACTTCAACAATCCTAAAAATCAAGTAAAGAAAGGAACAAGAGAGATCACCCTTCTTGAGGTTCAGTATCCTCACTTTATTAAAGTAAACACCAAATTATCTAGTGAGACCTTCAACATTCTCCTATTACCACTTCGGTCAGAAAAATAAAGGTTCGTAAAAAACGAAATGAAGTTTTTTTTCACAATTTTTCTAGCTTGTAACTGATCTCGTGTTAATTCTCGGAGAACTACTTTCATTTTCTCCTCTCACTTTTTCAACCGAATTTGGAGTTGTAAGTTTTTTGCTTCTAGTACTGTAGACCAGGGTAGTGAAGTACCGTTTATCTACCCCGAAAGGGGTGACTGAAATAGAAAAACCCGAGGTTTTAGTGACGTCTACCACTAACGTCGGTACTTTAATTTTCTGCGAATGAAGAACCTTCCTTTCAATACTGGTTGGATCTGTCGTATAACTTTACGTCTCTGTAATGAAACGGTTGTTTCCAGGTAGATCAGTTCCGATACCAAAAAGGACACCAGTACATACCTACACTCTCAACCTGATATTTCTTTCGACTCACGGCTTCTTAACTACGAAAACTTGACACCACAACCTCTTCTGAGAACTCTCAGGAAACCTGACGTTCCTCTAGATTGGTCAGGCAAGATTTCCTCTAGTCAGGACCCAAAAGTAACCTTCCTAACTAGGACTTGGACTTTGAGGTTATGAAACCGGTGAAGTACACTTCTCGACTGAGTAACCTTTTCTGGGACTACGACCTTTTCTAACTCCCGTCCTCCTCTTCCCCTCCTTCCTCCTACTCTACCAACCTACCGTAGTGGCTGAGCTACCTGTACCCAACACACCTGAGGCCCTCAACCACTACCTGTCCCTCCGGACCACACGACGCCAAGTAAGCCATAGTTTGTCAGCTTGTGCTGACTCGCTGACTTGACTTTACTAGACTTCACGAGTACAAAACAGTTTAAAAAACAACAACAACAAAGTGTATCGATATATTGTAAATCGATGATACATACTGTATACTTAAATGTACCACGAAGGTAAACAAATTAATTTTTATGTATTCGTAATTCATTCTTTCAAAAATTTCTTAAAATTATAGGAACTTTATAGTTCACAATGTATTTAAATTTCCTAAAAATTTACGGTCCTTACATTTATACTACTCGTTATGTACCATTTGTTGAACCCGTTTGTAATCCCCAAATTACGATCACTGGACTCCACGTCTTCATCTATGAGTGTAGTTACTACCGGGAAAAGAGGAGACACAGGTGACCCATTGATTTTATAGGGTGTGTCTCCTATGTCTTTCTGAGACACCCAAGAATGTTGTTGATTCAGTCACGGTGGATGAAAGAAACGTAACGAAGAAAAATTCTTCACTAAAGAGTAAAGGAAGGGTGGGAGCAGTCTCCTGGTTTTACGACTGTGAAATGTTCCGAGTGATGACGTCACTAAGAAGTCGAAAGTAGTGGAGAGATTGGAACCACACAGTCTCAGAAGGGGTCTCAATCCGGTCATAGACCGTCACTAAACCGACGAACCCCTTGTATCAGTGGCACAGGACTGTGATTCCCGACAAGTACGTGGGGTCCTCAGGGCCACACCCATGTGTCCACACCCTCACTCCCACAAGTTTCCGGGGTGACGAAGGAAAGAACGGAGAAGGGGTAGGGAGTGAGGTGCGGGAGACTACGGTCAACTGAGTAAGTAAGAGGTACTGGGTGGTGGAGGAGACCTTGTACAGGTACAAGTGGGGCGGAAGGGCAAAGGAGACGGACCTCGAGATTCTGTCTCTTCACGAAAGGATTTCTCTACTCACTATAGTGTAGGAAAGAGTTTGACAAATAGAACAGGAGTCGGGAACAATGTTCAAATTAAGAGAAACACACAAAAATTGTAGACACTGACTTAGTTTAAATAAGATTTGTGTGACACTGTAAAAACAATAACTTTTATCAAGAGAATTCTTACGAAAAATTTTTTACCTCAATAAGGGTGGGTAGGTGGTGGAACATAGATTTACTTCTAAAATCGTATCCACCCAACGTTTTTGTCGGATGTGGACACATTTCGTTCCGATGGACCGGTTGTGTTCATGTTTAATGGGGGGGGGGTATGTGTGGAAAACGTACAATGTTGATCCCCCTGACTACGTCGGTGGTGTTTTTTTAGTTCCAACAAAAGTCTAAAAATAGATCAAGACACTCTGTTGTATACAAAATTTTTATTCTTTTGATATTGAAAAATACACACACACCCGAATCAACGGGTCAACACACATTGGGAAACACCGGGGTACCTGACATCGAGAGGTCCGAAGAGACGGGTACCTTAAAAGGTCCCTTCTTATCACCTCACCCCACGGTATTCGACGAGATCCCGTAGAAGAGTTAATATGAACAACATTTTTTGTTAACTTGCGTCGTCTTGTGTCACTTTTTTTTTATGAGTAGGAATTATACTGGTAGGTTCCTACTCGTTCAAAGTGAAACCCCTGGTGATCTAGTGTAAAAGGTAATGGAATAAGAGTATGGTCCATCTGTCCCGATCTCTACGTCCACCCCTACTTTCTTATTGACAGTACCGGTTACCGGGGGTTCATAAAGATTCATCCACCATCTTCTATGTGTAGTAAAGGAATAGGTATGTCCTACAGTGTTCATGGAGACATCTCTCTTTCTTTCCTTCACCCTCACTTTCGTCTCCTCCCATACACTTGTCTTGAGCAGGTAGGGATGTAAGAAGGCCTATGAAGGAGTGTACCATCCTTTTCAGTTTCTTATTTTAAATTATCTTGAGTGAGACAATTCACTAGGTGGTTCAGAGGAGACCCCTGTGCACTTGGACGAGGACGAACAACTACTCCCAGTACCTAGTATCTAATAAGGGAACCTCCGACTTTTTTGTGAACTGGGTAAAATAAGTCGACCCTTATACACGGACCTGTACAAACATTGAGATAGAAAAAGTATCTAGTGTGTTAAGTCATACTATGAATCACGGTTACATACGAACAAGAACATTAAATGAATGAACTGACACGACCCAGAAGCAACACCATGTGTCCGAAAAGAAATCAACGTCACACACACCGGAAAAGATCAACACCACATACCGGAGATCTCGTGAACCCAAGTCATCGACACCGTGGACCCGGATCAATGACACACCGTACACCCTAGAATCAAAGGGCTGGTCCCTATCTTGGGTGTAGGGGACGTAACGATCTACTCAAGAATTGGTGACCTGGTGTTCCCTGAAGGGGTATACAAACAAGAATTCCCGAAGATCCCTCCTCTTTGGTCGGAGTCCCTACGACGTGAACGAAAAGGAAGACGTAAACAGGAGGATTTAGAAACAGGAAGATTTTTTAACAGGAGGATGGTAAAAGGAGGATTTAGAAACGTACCAAAAGAGGAATAGTGAGTAGGTTCGAGTCTATGTATGTGTTTCTCTTGAAGAAATTAGGTTACATGATTACATGAACATGTTACATGAAGAAATTAGGTTAGATTAAGTTACACGTCAATCGGTGATAGTGGAGTCGGAAGAGATTGAGTGAAATAAAAGAAATCGGAATGGTTGTAAAATTTAACGATGGAAATAAGTAGATGAACAAATAACAGACAGTGATATAAAATTACTCTCGTCGCTGGAGTATACAGATCGAGTGATGAATAGAGGTTATAGATCTTTTCGTGAACCGTGTCCACGAAATTTTACATTAACATAAATTATTTATAAATAATTTATTCTTATTCGAATTGTCTACACTACATTTAATATGACTGTCTTGTTGAAGTAACCTTTATTACTTATTTCAAATCTACCACACTGACAAAGTGATCAGTGTTTTTTGTACTTCGTTTGTTTTCATCTTTTAAGACCCACTTATATTATATGTCTAACCAGGAAGATACCCGGGTCTGACTCTTCTTGGATTCCCTAGAGAAAGTAGACAAAAAAAGAGTAAAGAAAAGGACTCTACGAGAATTAGATACGTACCCTTTTGTGAACATGTGACACGTCATGAAATGTTTGTCTTTTACAAAAAGAAAGACAATGGATCAGTAGAAGATAAACGAGATTAAACAACTGTTACTTCTTTTGTTACCAATAAACTTTTATCTAGTAGGTTTCCTTGTCGTGTGTCTTATAGATGGTACCCAGTCACGTTCACTTCGAAAACTTTGGTGGGATATTTTATAACGAACAGTAGGGGTAAATAGTCTACTCCTTTGACTCTAATTCCAAAACTTATCGGATAAGTTGACTCAAGTCAAGTCAAGTCAGTGAGTCAGCACAGGCTGAGAAACGCTGGGGTACATAGCGTCGTGTGGTCCGGAGGGACAGGTAGTGGTAGAGGGTCTCAAGTGAGTCTGAGTGTAGGTAGTTCGGCCACTACGGTAGGTCGGNAGTGAGTCAGCACAGGCTGAGAAACGCTGGGGTACATAGCGTCGTGTGGTCCGGAGGGACAGGTAGTGGTAGAGGGTCTCAAGTGAGTCTGAGTGTAGGTAGTTCAGCCACTACGGTAGGTCGGTAGAGTAGGAGACAGCATGGGAAGAGGAGGACGGGGGTTAGGGAGGGTCGTGGTCTCAGATAAGGTTACTCAGTTGAGAAGCGTACTCCACCGGTTTCATAATCTCAAAGTCGAAGTCGTAGTTAGGAAAGTCACTTTTGGGTCTTGACTAGAGGAAATCTTACCTGACCAACCTAGAGGAACGTCAGGTTCCCTGAGAGTTCTCAGAAGAGGTTGTGGTGTCAAGTTTTCGTAGTTAAGAAACCGTGAGTCGAAAGAAGTGTCAGGTTGAAAGTGTAGGTATACAAGTTGACTTCGATCAGAATTAAGGTTTTGATTACGAAAGACGATACTACACACCTTTTCCTTTGGGTGATAATACTGTTAGGGGTGAGGAATGAGGTGTAGTGTGTGTCATCGATTTGTCCTACCGACCATCGTTAGTGTCTTAAGGAACTTTATACCTCCTATTACAATTAGTAAACAAAGAAAACGGATAAACGAAAAGAGGGACTCGAGAGTAAAGGTGACACTGAGGCTGAATCAAATTGTAACGGTGATACTTCTTCTTTTTCTTCCTTTTCTTCTCTTTTCCCTCCGTCCTTCGTTTCTTCCTGTCTTCTTTCTTTTGTATTTAATTCCTAGACCCGTGGTCCTAAGACAGTAAAAATTTTCTAGAAAATACCAAACGAAAAGTGTCTGTTGACATAGAAAATAATATCTTTTATTTAGATTTTTCTCCTGGCAAAAAGAGGTAAATATAGAACGTGGGACCGAGTTTTACTTAAATCTAAGACACAAAGAATGATATCTATGGTGCAAGGAAAGTCCGTTAAAGAACGAAAGTCAAACGAAATATACAAGAAACGACTTGTTGAAAATTGTCACTTAAAATAACGATAAAAACATTTACAAAATCCTTTGTAAGTATAGAAATTCATACCAATCGTTCTTGAACCCTATACCTTACGTTTCTTTTACACTATCTTCCTTTCTTAATCCTCTACTTTAAATTAAAATTTACCTTTTGAAACCTTTCCTCATCTAATTGAGAAAGGAGGGTTATGTCGGGAATCCTTTTCCTCTCTACATTCTCTTCACTGACAAGGGATTTGACCCGTCCCCGTGTAGTGTATTCACATCGGTAAAATCGCACCTTAGATTCGAATTTCAGTGTTACATTGACACTGAGAAACGAGAGTTTCTGTGACAAGTAGTATTGTCTGGGTAGGACATGATATATGATGTTAACCAACACAAAGATGACTCCAACTCCCCTAAATTTCACAAGGACCGGTGGAGAAACCACCGATTGTAATTCGGTATAAATGATAACCAGGAAGAGACCAACTATGAAAGAGGTCGAGAGGGACTAATAGTATTGATATGTGAATATATAGTCATTAATCTGGAAATAGAACAAGTTTGAAAACTCTGGGACTCAAACACAGAGAAAACGTAGAGACAGGTCTCAAATTGAAACCTGGGGGACTAGAGTCAAAGTATTCAAAACTGTACCTGTTATATAGGTACATTGGTAGTTTCGGTCTATTTTTTATAAAAATAATAGGGGGTGTTTAAGGAAATAGGGGAAAGGTTAGTTAAGTAGGGAAGGGGACGAGGATCTCGTATACGAAAGATTTAGTACTGAGATATCTAACTAAAACGGATAAGAACCTGGAATATTTTAACTTTGTTATGTAAATTTAGAAAACAGAGTAACGTAAATCAATTTTACGAAAACTCCAAGGAGACAATAACATGTACAGTAAGAAATAACGATTCACAGTAAGATGACATGTTTATATGGTAAAAATTTTTAGGAGGAAAGATAACTATCTGTAACCCAAAAAAAAGGTCAAACCCCGTTAAAACTTCTACCAACGAATCGTGTTGAAACATGTAAGAGAAGTCATTTATGTGTCCTCACTTTAACGACCCAGTATTTAATCTACACATAAGTCAAAATAATTTCTAACGTTTTGTCAAGAGGTTCATGAACGTGGTCTAAATGTGAGGGTGGTCATTTGTATCCCGTCTAGTGTAAGTAAATGTGGTAGTTTTAATAAGACTTAACAGTTGGAAAAGTTAAAATCGGTAAGATTTACCATATTACTATAACAATAGTTAAACTAACCTAAAAGTAAACCAGATCTATTGTTTGAGAACCAGTCTATATGTATGTTATTTTTTTATAAAAAAGAACAGACACCAAACAGATAAGTAAAAGAATTATCACTAAAATTTCTGAGTTTTTAAAACTTCAGGTTTTATAATTGAAAAGAGGAGGATACCAAATGACAACAAACACGGGACAGGTCTTTTAGAAACGGATGTGGTTCCAGAATTTCTACAAAAGTATGTAAAAAAATTTTTAACGCGTTAGATTATGTTGAAAGAAACTACTAACTTAAAAAACGGAATCGACGTGGTAGGTCATGACATTGGACATCCGTATAGATCGATACTTCGTTAAATATACACAGACGTTACTGAATCCTTCAAAAATTTTAAATAAAATTTATCTGTCTACACCGATCATTGATGATTTCATCTATCGTTAAGTTCTTCAAAATTCCAAACCCAAGGTATAAATCTAGATGTTACTTAGATCTTAATGAAAATACATACCTTATTCATTAGTCAAATTAAGACACACACATAGATCAACGACGTTATTATAAGTGATTTTGATGAAAGAAAAGAGGAAATTAAATAAACCGTGGAACTACCTTTTAGTTAACTCACATTTTCATATCTACTTTTTCTAAAAATTACTTGATGTATTTATAACTTGTTAATAAGTAAATCATGGAAATACACGGTCCGTTACACGATTTGAGACCCTCTTTGTCTCTCAGGAGGTAAATTCCAAGTTAACTCTATGTATGATAACGGGGACGGAAGTAATTCTAGAGTCACGTCAATCGTTGTACACAGTCAGTGTCCCTTAACGTTACACCATTTTATACCACCCTCTTTATTAGACACGGAACCCGTATGCATCTTTCTATATACGTTAGACCTAAATCCCCGTTATCAGTATCTTCCGAAAAAATCTCTTTAACTAGAGATTCAACTTACGACTTATTTTCAATCAATTTCTCACTTTTCTACATAAAGTCCGTTTTCTTCTCCTTATTTTCGTAGATTCTTTTTTATTACGAACTCACGAATGTTAATAGGGTACGAAAGTCAAGTCAAGTCAGTGAGTCAACACAGACTGAGAAACACTGGGGTACTTAACGTCGTACGGTCCGGAGGGACAGGTAGTGGTTGAGGGCCTCACGGGAGTTTGAGTGCAGGTAGTTCAGTCACTACGGTACGAAATGTATCCGATAAAGTTAGTTTGAATTGTTATTAGGCTCCGTGCTATTATCGTGATAAAACGTCTGTTCATTTAGTTCCGTTATTTCCTACTTGATGGGTTCAGTAATTACATCAGTTTTCTTTATGGTTTTAGACTTTAATCAGAGAGTGAGGTTTCTGTCGTGATTCAGTATAGGTTGAAAACACTAGTGTACTTGACATCGGACGGTCCGAGGAGACAGACACCCTAAGAGGTCCGTTCATATGACCTCACCTAACAGTAAAGGAAGAGGTCCCCTCGAAGGACTGGTTCCTTACCTTGGGTCCAGAGGCCGTAAAGTCCGACTACGAAATGGCTGTCTCGATGTACCCTTCGGGAGTGAGGTTTTCAACACGAGAATTTAGGTGATGAGTTATTACGAGTGTTATAAACTATAAATAAAGTAATAAGACATAAAAATTATGGACAACCTAAAATAAAATTAACCTAAAATTAAACATTATGGACAGTATAATATGTAATTTAAGAGTCTTCAATAAGTAAAATATTGACCTTCAAACATGTGAAATTAGTTGTAGAAGGGTAAAGAGAATGCGGGTGGGATTGGGGACCGTTGGTGGTAAGATGAGAGACGAAGATAATCAAACAGAATAATTTAAGGTATATATTCACTATCGTGGGTCATAAACAGAAAGAGACAGACTAAAAACGATGAATCGTATTACGGGAGTTGCAAGTAAATACAACGACGTTTACCGTCCTAAAGGAAGAAAAAACAACGACTCATTATAGGGTAACACGAACTCATACAGACACACGTGTCTTAAGAGACCACCGAGTCTGATATTTCTTAGGCTCGTGTTATGTTCTCTGGACCCAAACCAGGGACCCAACCCTTCTAGAGGACCTCCTCCCGTACCGTTGGGTGAGGTCATAAGAACGGACCTCTTAAGATCTGTGTTCCTCAGAACGTCCGATGTCAGACGCCCCAACGTTTTTAACGTGTGCTTTACCGTTGGGTGAGGTCACAAGAACGGACCTCTTAGGGTCCCTGCCCCCTCGGACCACCCGACGGCAGATACCCCAGTGTGTCCCAGCCTGTGCTGACTTCACTGAATCGTCGTCGTCTCAATGATTCGTGTCACATGTACACATACACTATGTGTATACGTGTGTGTGTGTGTGTGTGTATGGTGTAAAAATAGATGAGTCGGTAGTTTTTTACCCGTGAATTCAACAAAGACGTAGAACCGATAACACTCATTACGACGTAACTTGTACTTTTTCTCTAAAAAAAAACATTTTACCACTAAGATAAAGGAAGTATATATATATGGGTCGTCACCCTCACAGTTCAGTATACCGTCAAAATGAAAATTAAAGAACTCCTTGGAGGTACGATAAAAGGTATCACGGGATGGTTAAGGGTGGTCGTCACGTTTTGACTAGGGAAACGAAGTGTAGGAACTACTGTGAATAACGAACACCAAAACTATGACCCGTAAGATTGTACACTTCGTTGTCGAACAACGTCAAAATTAAACGTAAAGTGACTAATTGATATAAGACATAATCTACTTACATGCAATTTCTTTGTATTTTTCATAGTCAAGTCGAGTCAAGTCAAGTCAACGAGTCAGCACAGGCTGAGAAACGCTGGGGTACTTAACGTCGTGTGGTCCGGAGGGACAGGTAGTGGTTGAGAGACTCAAGTGAGTTTGAGTACAGGTAACTCAGCCACTACGGTAGGTCGGTAGAGTAGGAGACAGCAAGGGAAGAGGAGGACGGGGGTTAGGGATGGTCGTAGTCTCAGAAAAAGTTACTCAGTTGAGAAATGTACTCCACCGGTTTCATAATCTCAAAGTCGAAATCGTAGTAAGGAAGGTTTCTTGTAGGTCCCGACTAGAAATCTTACCTGACCAACCTAGAGGAACAGGGGAGATTTAACAATCTAAGAGGAAATTCTTAGTTCTATGAGGAAAATTTTGATTAATAGTAGAAGTAGTTGTGAAATCATTTTTGGATTTCGATGTGAGATTATTGTAGTTTCTTAAAATTCTCTTTCATGGTCTCCGGTGTCTTAAGATTCGGGTGATTTCTGACTAGTTCAAAAATTTGGACGCAATTTGTAGTGTTAACAGGTGACTTAAAACAGAAAGAAGTAAAGGGAATAAATGTGAAACTGTGACCCTATTTTCAGGACCAAAATTTTTCCAGATTACGAGGTCGTGTTCCGGTAAAGGTCCGGTGTATTCCTTTTCTTCGGTCAAGTGTCTCATGAATTACTCAGGGGTTCAATAATTCTCGACTAACATTATGTGATTCTTATCGCACATTGAGTGAAGGTTCGGTAACCACAATCGAGATAACACGACTGTTGTCCCTTTCATTTGTCAGTTGTTTTACTAATACTGAGTCTGCATCATGTGTCATCCAAATATCTTTCGATTCAGACCGAGAAACATAGGGTGTATCAAGGAGGAATAGAACTCAACGAAAACTTCAGTCAATTTCGGGACTCTACCTTTCCATAATTCTCTGTACATCTTTCTTTGGTATTATACTACCAGTAACCAAATTTATTGTTAGTAAACACCTTTTTTTAGTAACGTAGATTCGTCCTTACGTAGAGTTTAGTAGAGGATTGCAGTGCGTCCACTGTGAGTTGATATAGTTTTGATCTTTTACCTATGTTATGTTTTCACAATTGTTAAGGAGAATTTTCTCTTCCGACTAGAAGAAAAACTAAATATTTGTTATAGAGTTTAGATATTGGTTTACAGGATTCTCTTTCTAGGACTGTCGGTGTCTCTGTTTGTTTTCCACAGGATTTTCCGTACTCTCAGTCTGACTACTACCACTGGGAGAGCCGTCGTCGTGCCCCGTAACCTTCCATTACCCGTCGTAGATATTACAAGTCTTATCTTAATAAAACTTTAACCTTAAACTATGTGTCGATTGTCGGTTACCTTTTCTTTTATGTAAAATTCTACATATTCTTACACCTGTTGATTGTCGAGTGTGTGGGTAGTCTTTCAAACTCAACTTTCTCTCAGTGTCTGAATATTTTACTTGAATTCCAATGGCTTCCCTTCCCTGTCAATCCCTCAAACCCTACCAGTACATGTGTGACGATATAATTTTACCTATTGGTTGTTCCTGGATGACATATCGTGTGCCTTGAGACGAGTTACAATACACCGTCGGACCACCACCACCCCCCCCCGCACCTAAATCCCCTCTTACCTCCATGTACATACCAACTCAGGGAAGTTACAAGTGGACTTTGATAACGTTGTAACAATTAACCGATATCGGGTCATACTTTATTTTTCAAGTTTTCTTTTTTACACCTTCAAATCAACTTTTCTATGAAGTCCCTTTCTTTTTCGATTTATTCCTCTTGCACTTTCTCCTACTATACGGTAAGTTCTTTCTCATTGTCGACTAACATTGGATATTCTTCTCTTCTTTTGACTTCTGACGACAAAAAAAAAAAAAAAAAACCCATTTGCATAAAAAAATTTGAAATAAAATGAAATGTTATGACATGACCAAAACGGTATGTAGTTGTACTTAGACAGTGTCCACATATGCACAAGGGTTAGGACTTTGGGGGGAGGGTTGAGGGAGGGGTATGGTAGAAAGACCCAGTAGGGCCACGTGGTCGGGGTTCGTAGGACATGGGACGTAGCTTCGATCTGACCGTTAAGTAAAGAATATACTATAATATGTACAAAGTTACGGTAAGAGTTTAGTAGGGTGGGAGAGGGAGAGGGTGTCTCGGGTTTTCTGACAAGATGTGTAGACACAGAGAAAACGACAGAGCGTATGTCCCAATAGCAATGGTAGAAAGATTTAAGGTATATATGCGCAATCATATGACATAACCACAAAAAGAAAGACCGAATGAAGTGAGACATATTATTCGAGGTCAAAGTAGGTGGAGTAATCTTGACTAAGTTTACATAAGAAAAATTACCGACTCATTATGAGGTAACATATATACATGGTGTCGAAAGAATAGGTAAGTAGACGACTACCTGTAGATCCAACGAAGGTACAGGACCGATAATATTTGTCACGACGCTACTTGTAACCCCATGTACACAGAGAAAGATAAGACCAAAGGAGTCACACATACGGGTCCTCACCCTAACGACCCAGTATTCAACGGTCCCAAGACGGGGCCACCTAGGTCCCATTAAGCTTCCCCCCTGCCTCAGCCGCTCCTCTCTAAATAAATAGATATTTAAATTTCTCTCTAATCCCTTCTTATTACATCACTTTTTTATCTCCTCTTTTCTCCGACTATAAGGAACCAAATGTGTCTTTCGATTATTTCAAAGTTCTGTTCTTTGAACGTGGCAGATGCAATCCGGTGTCCGCGGGCGAACTTATCGTCTCCCACGGGGTGGAACCCGAGGGAGAGTGCACCCAGAATCTTCGGGCCCGTTTATTCATCTGTGCCCCTTGGAGGCGCAAGGTTCCCTAGTCGGACTTTTTCTCTCCCTCCCTCTCCCTCTTTCTCTCTCTCTCAGCTGTGCCCCCTCCGGTTCGAACACGTTTTTGGAGGTATTAAAATAAAAGTTTTCCACGAATATATGGGATTCAAAATGTATTACCTTCTTTGTCTCAGTACGTCCCCGTCGTCAGGACTGGGAAAGACATATAGAAAAACATATGTTTTCGAGAGTCCACTAAATGTAATAGAAGACCGGTTCTCCGGACAATTGTTAAATACCGAGAGAAGGAATTACTTACAATTAGAGTAAAGGGGACTTCACAAAAAGAAATTAGACGTAGTAGGAGTTTCGTGATTTCAATGTAGGGGTGTCTTGTTTCCACGTCACCCAATTTTGTTTCTTCCATGAATTGATTTTTTAGATACAACGACGAACGAAAAAAAGATATATGGTTGATATAGTTGTTTATTTTCTATACCTTTAAACCGTCGTTTATAACCGAGTTGTTTACTTTGGGAATTACTCAGGATAAGATTACTAAAACTGAGGAGCCTTCGGGGATGTAAAGATCCTACAAAACTCGAAGGACACGGAGAACGTCCTCCGACGTTAGTGTACGCGTCGACATTCTCAGGCCGTCCGTCCGATCTTTCGGTAGTCTCCCCAAAAACCTAACTTTGTGAGAATAATCCGGGTCCTCTGAATCATAGATTTTCAAGATTTAATTGAAAAAGGTCTTTTTCCACCACCCCCCTGTCGGGGACAATTACAGTCTTCGTATTCGTTTTTCGTATTACGTCGTACCGTCCGTCTGAGACCAAAACCCCCATCTACGAGCTCTTTTAGATCGCTCCGAGAGAATTCCGGCCTGAGCGGAAACGGACAGACTGGGGAATTGGAGTACTGGAAACGGTGTCCGCCCTGAGGAACACGATCGAGGTCCGTTATTCCGTCAAGATAGAGGTCGAAAAATTCCTTAGAGGTGTGACAAGAGGTATCACCGACATGATCAAACGTAAGGGTGGTTGACACATTCTCCCAAGGAAAAGAGGTGTGGGAGAGGTCGTAAGTAACGAACATCTGAAAACCTATCGTCGGTAAGACTGACCACACTTTACCATGGAGTAACACCAAAACTAAATGTAAAGAGACTATTACTCACTGCAACTCGTATAAAAGTACACAAACAATCGGTAGATATTCAGAAGAAACCTCTTTACAGATAAATCAAGAAACCGGGTAAAATACTAACCAAGTAAATAAAAAGATCCTAACTCGACGTCCTCAACGAACATATAAAAACTCTAATCAACAAACAGTCAACGAAGTAAACGATAATAAAAGAGGGTAAGTCTTCCGACAGAAAAGTGGAACGAATATCAAAGGAAGAAGTTCTTCGAAAATTAAAATTAATCTAGGGTAAACAAATACAAACGAAAATAAAGGTTATAAGACCCTCCACCCAGTATCTCCTAGGACGACACTAAATACAGTTTCTGTGAAACTCTATCTGACTGTCTACGATCCTTTCAGGAGAAACCTCTCCGCTTTACGTTTGCTGTAGAGAAGGAGACATCTACGTTGTATAACGAGTCAAGTTATTACAGGGTTTATGATACATAAATAAAAGTCAAAATTCAGTAGATATATTTGTAAGTTTTACTGCGATTGATATCATTGTCTTATCCTGGAGTTTAAATATTTTACCCCATTCGAATTTGTTACTAGTAACCTTCCTCTGATTCTTCACTTTTCACTTTTTTCTCATTTCACTCGTGTAAAGTTAAAAAATAAACTTTCCTCAGTCATAAGAGATACATTTCAGTTTAGGATTTTTCACAAAATTCTTACAACATTTCAGTACTTCCGTTGACTATTTCATGTTGATGTTACATTGAATTTTCTTAACTCCCGGTTTACCCTAACCCTCTATCACACTTTATAATGTAAAGAAAAGGAAGTCACCTCTTGATTTGTTATGGATTTTGATTGTT
The DNA here is from genome assembly GCA_006410555.1 of Capra ibex. Classification (NCBI taxonomy): domain Eukaryota; kingdom Metazoa; phylum Chordata; class Mammalia; order Artiodactyla; family Bovidae; genus Capra; species Capra ibex. Next base: position 75,221,498 of record SJYO01041852.1, read on the forward strand.
CAGTTTTTATCTCGGTTATGACATTATGTATTTCAATATTTTTGGTGGTCGTCTCGGTTTTTGGTTTACTGTGATCATTATAGTCTCTGTACCGTACTCCTTAACCATCACCTCTGTCTTCCGGAAAGACTTAATAAAATAAGTGTAAAAATAAGAACTAAACTAGATCGGTGGAGGGTATTAATGAAACTTTAAAATCGTCACTCTACTTACTCTGTTGAACAAAATTTAAGACAGTAACAGTCAATAAAAATTAAGTAACTGTAAGGTTTTTTTTTAATTCTACCGAGTGAGTCAAGACACACCCCACAAAAAAAAAAAAACCAAAATAAAATAATTTTACACAAAAAAGAAAGTATGTATTTAAATAAAGAAAAAGGGTTCTATGTCAGACCTGTAGAACTCATATATTCTCCAACTTACTTTATAAGAATTTTGTTTAGGTACTTCTGTACAATGTCTAAATCCTCTGTAGTGTCTTAGAGTAAGAGTAATAGGTGGTGAGACGAGGAACACAACTCTTCTTGCGTCCAGTTATATTTTATCGTGTCTTCATTCCAAAGTATCCATCCCATACAGCTATAAGGGACAATCGATATGATAAAAGTTATGATAAGATACGATTTTAAGTGGAAATAGTACAACTTTAGTATTTCTTACGTGACACTTTCGGTTACAAACTAGGGAGGAGGTAAAATGTCTTGGTATAGACTCCGAAGGTTCTCGTCCAAGGTTTGGGGACTTGAGACACAACAAACGTTTGTCCTGTGTTTGACTCTAGAGAAGTTACTTCTCACGACGTGTACACTTCCACAGGTCTTACTGAGTACAAATTATCTTGACGGTGCCGTTGCCAAGGTGTCAGACAGAGATTTGTACTCCTTTGTTTCGGTCTACTACAGTATCTCCTAGTTCAGGTCTCCTCACGGCGACTGACGACCCGAAACCGAAGGACAGACAAATACATCGACCCCATTTTCTTTTCTCCAGTCTCTTCTTCTCATAAACAACAATATTCCTACTTTGTAGTTTATACAGAGTCCACTAGATAAAGTAGAGTACAGCATTCCGACGACTGTGCCCGGGTCCGTCTCTCTCGACAGTCATGGATTACGGACCCAGGGTCACTCTGTGCCCGAAAACTCTCACGACACTGGAAACGGACCTTGTGATCGTAAGAAGAGTGGGAGTGGGAGTAAGGGTGTTGTCTGAATTAGATGTGTTAGTGGATGAGAAGTCGATTGCTCCGGTTAAGTAAGAAGGGTCTATAGTAAAGAGGGTCCTACGGAACGATGTCGAGAATTCAGATCCGATGGAAGGGTATGAAGGATCCAGAGTCTCACGGTACAGAAAAGGAATCATAGTACGGTGAATGGTGTTACGTAATATCAGTAGAGGAGGAGTAGACATAGGTAGACGACGTGACATTTGAGAAATCTTCTTATCAAAAAGTAAAAATGTAAAGATAGTGTCAAGAACCCTATATCCGTTACGTCTTATTGTGTATTATCCATTATTATGTATTATCCGTTATATATTATACATTGTCCATTATGTATTATCCAACTTACTTACTTACTGAATGTGTAAGTCTTGTGGTAGTACCGGTAAAAACTTCCTATTTAGACCGAAAGTCTCCATCACATTGGTCTGAACGTGTCACACTTCATCTTTAGGTCTACAGTTCAATTATTAAAGGTCACTTTTGACACTAACGACTAGAAGACTGGACGTTACTGGAACCTGTTGGATGCTTCTGTTTAAGATTAGTCTCTAGTGAGTCCGTAATCTGACTCACTTTATCTATATAGATAAAAAAGTCATTACTACACAGTCGACAGTCTTACTTTCTCTACTTGAGGAACCCGGTCTCTTTTAGGAAGGACCTTTACACAAGGTTACCTCTCTCGGTTGAAATTGCAAGAATACAGTGGGAAGACTAACCGTGTAAACAGAAAGTCAAAATGATTTTGTCATTTACATCAGAATACTCCAAAAAACCTAAAAAATCTAAAAACACCCGGAAACTTAAAAAAAATCAATAAAAATCAATAAAATCTCAATAAAGTATACAAAAGAGAGACGAGATAGTCTTTTTAAAAATTCAGTTAAATAAAGATCCAAGAAAATGTGATACTATAGTGATCGCAAACCAAATGGTTCGTTCATTGAAATTTTTGTAAACAACTCCTGAAGGGAGTACCAAGTCACCACTTCATCCTTAGGTGGACGGCCACGTCCCCTGTACCCAAACTAGGGACCAGACCCTTCTAAGGCATACGACACCCGGTTGATTTAGACACACACGTTGATGACTCGGGTACGTGACATTGATCGTTTCGGGTGTGAGATCTTGGACACTCTCACAAGACATTATCCTCCCCGGTGACGTGGTTCTCCGGGTATGTGACATTGATCTCTCTTGGGGGACGAGTGGTGTTGATTTCTTGTAGGTACTCGCCGTTACTTCTGGTTCGTGTCGGTTTTTATTTTTGACTAATTTTTTTTTCCTTTGCTAGTAGATGGCATACGGATCACGATGCGACTGGCACTATGTATTATTACTAATTTACGTACTCGAAATTCAGTTTTTCTGGAACCAACCTTAGGATGAAGATAGTTTATTTTCACGTTGGAAGATCGTTCAATAAACTTTGAAACTAAAAGAGTCGACAACACACCCCTACTATTGTGTATGAAATTTCCTAAAATACTTCTGGTTTACCGTACTTTAGATTTTACATGAATTCTCATATTTGTGAGTTATGAACAATAGATTTAATATACTATTATAAATGTCGAATTTACATGAGAAAGGACAGTCTCCGTGGATATTTCCTTTATCTTTGGATTTGATTATCAAAGTCAAAAAATCGTATCCTTTGTGGATTACCTAAGACAAGAATAGAGTTCTGGAGATATATTACAATTTATAAACGACTCTTGTATGTTACGTATATTTGAACACGATCCTAAATTCTCACCACTTGTCTACCCCTCTTATGTAGGGACGGGGACAGGAGTGTATAATGGGCACAACCTATACCATTAAGAGTAAGAACCATAGAAAAGTTCACAGAGAGTAAATCGAAATCATTGACACAATTAGATCAGGAATACGTCGAAAGAATACACTTTTTTAAATAAAATTTTTTACTACATTCACATAGGTTTACAATGGATTCAGTGACATTTTATTTTTATCATTGACCTCCAAGAATTAAACAAATGATTCGTGAACAACCTCTTCCGCTTCCGTGGGGTGAGGTCATGAGAACGGACCTTTTAGAGTACCTACCTCCTCGGACCATCCGACGTCAGGTACCCCAGTGGTTCTCAACCTGTGCTGACTTCGCTGAATCGTCGTCGTCGTGTGTGAACAATTAAGTCAGTCAAGTAAGTTGGTTGTCAACTCTGGAATTGGGTGTGGTTGATAATAATGTCCATTGTTTCTTTTTCCGTCGGGGACTGTAGGTCCTCGACCGGACCATGAGAGTGGAACCGGAACTACAAGAGGACTTGTAATTTTTAAAGTGTGTTGTCGTTGTAGTTTATTCCAGTGACATACTGATAGTACCTAATACCGTTTTAGTTCTGGTAGAGTATTAGTGTGGACTTGTATCTGTTCTGTACTTGGCACCAAGTTCGGTGTCGTCACTGGTGTGTAGGAGAATAGGACTAATGATACCCACTGACACCTACGGAAGTGTTAATTGTCTAAATCGGAACGACAAAGATAGCTTCTGGTTCTATAGGTTGGTATCTTAATACGGGTGAAGGACTGTCGAAGGTTAAGTCTCTTTTTACAGGAGGGGATTTAATGGATTGTGTTCGGGTCTAGGAGAGACAGGAAAGATTTTGAATGAGCTGTGGTAGAAAATGACTATATGGGTGTATGGGCCCACGTGTAAGGGCGACGGAAGTCGACACGGGGACACCAGAAATCGAACTCCTGTAACGCTACCTTCCCTTATCACGATATTTATACTCTCACAGACTAATGGTTTAGTAAAGTATAACCCGAGTCTTTTGGTGTGTGGTCTTTTGGAATTTATTGTCGTTGAATTAGTTCTATCTTCCAAAAGAGAAGATTCCATTTCTCATGTCTCCACCACGTCGTCGAGGTTTAGTCCCTAAGTCCGAGAAAGACAGAAAGGGTGGTGAGATCGTGTACGGAAGGTTAAGTCCCAGTCAAGTACCAAGGCATGTTAAGACCCCCTACGACGGTTCTCAGGTATAAGGTCCGTTGCCTTTCCTTATTTCTTTCTGGTTATTTTCACACCGAGGATTGAAGTGGTTTAAGGAAGTTCTTCGGAAGGGTCTTTAAGATGGGTATGAAGACGAATGTCAAGTGGTCTGTACTGAGCGTCTTGGATCAGTGTAGTAGTGGTGATAAAAGTTCCTTTGGACCCTTTACAAGATAAATTCACCATGTATAACGGTAGACTTATTGTAATCCCAAGATAATGATTCCTTTCTCTATCCTTACCTATGACTCATTACAGATCCTGTTTTAATAACTACACCATCAGTCATGACTTTTTAACGAGTCAACCCAATCAAATACCACTTTTTTCTTTAAAGTGGTTGTTTGTTACATGAGTGTCGTCTTTACCGGACTAAAACGACACTTTAGTACCATAGCACCATACTTCTGAAGTATATCATCCTTTTATAACGTGTCGACTTTTTGTCTCAAACGTACAAATTTTTGTTCATTACGAGACCTTTCCCGGAGGGTCAACCGCAATCACCATTTCTTAAGTGAAAGGTTTACGTCCTCTGTGTTCTCTGTTCCCAAGTTAGGGACCCAACCTTCTTCGGGACCTCATCCTTGACCGTTGGGTGAGGTCATAAGAACGGACCTGTTAAGGTACTTGTCTCCTCGGAACACCCGATGTCAGGTACCCCAGAGTGTCTCAGTCTGTGTTGTCGTGTGTGTAAGTAAAAAGGTCACGAGACCTTTACAGTGTGTAGACTTCAGTCGTCACGTTCGATAAACGTTATCCTGGAATTACTGTCCCGAGTGAGTACAACGAAAGTAGTAAGATTTTTTCAAAACTTAAGAATTTCCGAATAGACAGTGTTATTCGTCTCCAAGAGTTCAATACTTTAGTCAATCTTGTCACAAATCAATAAATAGGGGTAGGTGTTTATCCGCAACTTTAAAAAAGTGACCTAAGAGGTCATGTAAAAAGTAAACATAGTTATAATTAGTATTCTTTTTATATTTTCTAGAAACTCTTTAATACTTTCCAGTCTATGACAAGGTTCACAGAATGCACGTAATAGTGTAAATTTGTAGTGTTGTTAGGATACTAATTCCACACCAATAGTAGTAGAGGAAAAAATCTCTAATCTTTCGATTTAGGTGTTTTCGTAAATTTAGTAAACTGGACAACCATTCTTTATCTACATCTCGTCACTTTGTATATGTAGTAGCACACATTTTGTCGATCGATCACCCTTAAACGACATACTATGTACCTCGAGTTGAACTACGAGACACTGTCGGATCTCCCTACCCTCCTCCTTCCGTCTAAGTTCTCTCTCCTCTGTATACATATGGATACCGACTAAGTACAACTACATCCCGTCTTTGGTTGTGTTGTAACATTTCGTTAATAGAAAGTTAATTTGTATTTAAAATTTTTCTTCTATTATGAATTTAGGTCATCAAAGTCGAAGTTTACAATGTCAGAATTGGAGAAGTGAGATGGAGGACCTAAGGTGGGTCGTTTCCTGTCGTGTTTACGTCCTCGTTGACAAATTCCCATTCCTTCTTACCCCTTTTCGTCTGTCGAAGTCACGAGTAACAGAAAGTTTTGACTGTAGGATTAACCTTTTTTGTTTTATTAACCAGTATCTTTAGTACAGTTTGGTCAAACTGTACCTTTTAGTAAACCGAACCTTTTAGTAAGAGAACGGAACCCAACCTCAAAAATTAAATTTTTTGTTTTTTCTTCATTATAAACTAGAAACGCGTGTATAAATATTGTATGTCTCTTCGTTAGTTAAGGAATTGGTCTGATTGTAACAACTGTAAGAAAGATATAGGAAAGTCTTACAAAGACAAGTACATATAGATGTACATGAATAAATATATCCTATACATGTATTTATAAACATTTATATAATAATTTACAAAATATGACTTGTACGACGAAATAATTACAAAATATATTTTTACAATTATATAGATATTTTGAGAAAGAACCAAAATGAGAATATTCATTACCTAAAAAATTTTTTACATCTGAATGTGAGAAGAAAAGAGAAAGGAGAATATACACGATGGAGGGGTTTAGATACTTACGTCTTTATTTCGGTGTTATGAATAAATCAAAAGAGGGTCAATTTATGGTAATGTCATTAGGAAAACAAGTCTAACATTATAACATTCTTTTTTTTACTTCGTTTAAAATATTTGTACATATCTGTATAAAAGTTTAGAGGTTTAATCGTTTTGACTCTTTGTATTTTAAAATGTATCAATTAAAAAATTCAATAATATAGGAATTGATAGACCGTCAATTTCATTGAAAATTTTCACGTCTGATGTACGTAAAGAAGTTTATTCATTAAAATCCGTTTTGTATAGAAGTTTCAGAAAAAAAAGATAAAGTTATTTACATTCTTAAAATCATTTATGGATAAAAATTCTACCTTTGTAAACTAGTGTAAATATAAAGAATTTTTTTAAGAATTTTTTAAAAACGACAGTACATTGTAAAGGGGTGATAATATAATCGAAACGAGTCTGGTTGACATGACAACCTTTCAGTTTATATAAAAAATATCAGTGTATTCTATCACGAACTCTTAGAGTTTTAACAGATCTTTACACTATAATTTTCATAGAAGAACCTTACAGACGATGACGATGGAATTCTTCATTGGTTTTGATTACTAAAAATCTCAAAGACACCTTCTTTTCTTTAGATCCTCACTTTAACATAACATAGGAGACGTTTACCGTTTTAGTGGACCCTCATGTATTTAGGTCCGCACGAGTCAGTACAGGTCGAGAAACGTCAGGGTGCCTGATATCGGTGGTTCGAGGAGACAGGTACCTTAAAAGATCCGTTCTTATGACCTCACCCCACGGTAAACGATGAGGTCCCTGAGAAGGGACGGGTCCCTAGTTTCGGTGAAGATAACGGAGTGAACGAAACCGTCCTCCTAAGAAATGGTGATCACGGTGGACCCTTCGGGTTTTAGGTCTAAATCCTACTTCTATAACTAAAGTCCTTCTAATGATTTTTACGTGAATTACAAATATTTTACATACCGATATAAAAGTTAAGAAGGAATATCTGCTCAAGGTACGCACATACATAAAAAGGTATAATGGAAGAAGAATAAGACCAGTGTATTTAAGTCCCGTACGTAAGTCTTTCGAAACCCTTCATACTGTATGTTTCCAGCAAAATAAACACTAAATTAGACAGAGACGGATCCTGTCTGATGTACTCACCAGATGAGTTGTTTTATCAGAAAAGAAGTGAATACTAGAAATTTTTGACGATAAGAATGACTTGAGTCCCCTTTTTTTCGGACAAAACTAGTACCCTTTTATGTTGTTTTAGATGTACGTTATAGTGTATCGAAACGATTTTTACGTACTTACGAATCTCTCTGATAGATTTCACTATTTTCTTTGTAGTTTATACATAGTAATTATTATAACGGTAACTCAACGATTTAATTACGTTTACAACAGTTAAAAATTCATTTTCTTCCGTTCATTGTCAGTTAGGATTTCCTTTAGTTGGGACTTATAAGTAACCTTCCTGCCTACGACTTCGACTTCGAGGTTATGAAACTGGTGGACTACACTTCTCGATGAGTAATTCTGGGACTACGACCCTTTCAAACTTCCGTCCTCGTCTTCCCCTACTGTCTCCTACTCTACCAACCTACTGTAGTGACTGAGTTACCTGTACTCAAACTCGTTCGAACCCCTCTACCACTTCTTGTCCGTTCGGACCTCACGACGTCAGGTACCCCGATGTTTCTCAACCTGTGTTGATTCGTTGACTTGATATTGTTGTTCTCAAAGTGTAGATACTTTTGCACCAGTAGTTGTGTTATAACTTAAAAACTATTGACCTTATTATTATGGATTTTATTTTACGTTCTTCGATTCCTTTCATCTTTACGTAATTTCCTTCTAATTCGTGTGTGTTGTATAAAAAATTAAAACCTTTTTTACGTAATTCCTATAGTAATAAATAACTGATTTTAACCATTTAATATTTTTAGAAGATATCCTGAGTTTATATGAAGCTGGTAAACTGGAGTTATATAAAAATTCTTTATTATTTTACAGTTTAGAACAGGATTTTAGGATTTAAGTATTTCCTTATTGTCGTGTGACTTTAATATGTACGAAGAATTGAGTCACATACTACTACCAATACCTGTAGATCAAAAGACTAGAATGTAAGTCTTAACTCAATCACTCTTGGGTATTATTAAACCACATCTACACTGAAGTAAGAATACTCTTTGACTCAGAACTTCCTGATATACGTTTCACCTAAAAAAGAAAAAGTATATAAGTCTGTATAAAATAATGTAATTTTATCAAGGGATAAATAATGATTTAATTTTCATAGATTTAGTTAAACATCCTACTCAAAGAATCTATATTCTATTTACAGTAGTGTGAATGTGCGAAGGACAACTTTAAGTAAAGATGTAGGAAGTACAAAGTTTGTTTAGAAGGTAGAGATACTTATAAGTCGGAGTGACAAAATATTAGGGAGACTTACATGGAACTAAAAAAAAACGGATATAAGGGATCGCCTCATCAAGAATTAGTCTCCATGTGTGGTCTTAAAAGGATGTTCAAAAAAAAAAAAATTTATGTGTCCGGTCCGTGAGTGTAGTCTGTATGACTTAGTTCTCTCCTTTTACCTCTCATGTAAAACATTTCCAAGAGTCTACTAAGGCTAGTCGATTGGAAACGAATTCTTGATTTCTGTCGAGAACAGATCGTGACTATTCTTTCCACAAATTCTTTACTAATCACCTTATCTGAGAAGATGTTACAGGATTTTATCAGATGCAAACTCCAGGTTAAATTCCGAAGACATAAGGAGTAAGAAGAACATATGCGGACACAGACAACAAGTAACGACGAATACAGATAGATAGAGGCACACACATACGCGATTCAGCGAAGTCACCACAGGCTGAGAAACGTCGAGGTACCTGACACCGGGAGGTCCGAGGAGACAGGTACCCCAAGAGGTCCATTTTTGTGACCTCACCCGACGGTAAAGGAAGAGGTATCCCAAAAGGACTGGATCTCTAGCTTGGACGTAGAGAATCCAGAGGGCGTAGTCGTCCATCCAAGAAATGGTGATCGCGGTGGACCCTTCGGACGATGAGATAGAGACGAGAACCTATGACAATAATAGTAAGATATCCTATTAGGAGGGGGAAAATAGGACGGTACAAAGGAGATCCCTCTTTTATATTTTATGAATTTACATCCATGATGGAACATAAAGAAGTATAATAGAAGAAGGTGGTAAGTTCAAGAGATATAATATGTAAGATAAAGGAAAGATCGTGAAAAGAGATGGATTTAAATAAACCACAAAGTAAAGGAACCAATGATACACAAAGAGAAATTATCTTACATTTCTGAAATTTTTATTCCTGTGATACTGATTAAATTTCAAGATTGGGTTATAGATCAAGAGTTTTATATGAACTACTTATTTACTTGATGGATCTCCTGACTAAAAACGTGTTTATAATTACATATAACACGAATGAATCAAGGGTGACATAGTTTAGTAAATACTGAAAGTCAGGGTAGAAGACCAGGAACGAGACCTTTTCAGTAGTACACTTCCTATGTTTCTTGTTCTTTAAAATAAAGTAAGACAGTTTAATTTTGTTAGTTCAAGTAAATTCCAGAGAAAAACTTTCTTGATCTTTAATGTATGAGAAATCTCACCTATAAAGGTTCTACTTTTCATCTTTTAATATCCGTAGATTCACCTCGATTACGTAGACAATTATTATACACTTGACAACGAATATAAAATCTCTTAAAGAATTAGAATCAAACTCTCAAGTATACAACTGAGTATTTTTACTGGTACTACGTTATAAATGAGTCTGGGACTGCGATAAACATTTTAAAGTTCTAGTCGATATACTTGTCTTTGATTAAGATGACACCCAAGATATCTTATAGAAAATCGTCTCAGTTTCACTGAAAGAAAGGTGGGATGTATATTTTATAGTAGTCCGAGATCTCTGATCCGTGGTTTTCTCACACACCGACCGATCCTTGTAAACGGAAACCCCGACGGAAATTATAGTTTGGTTACTCCCTTAACACTTAAATAATCCTATTTTTCTCAACGAAGAGATGAACTTAAAAAACTTTAACGAGGAGGACCAGAGTTGAATCGTTAGTCTTACATTTCTTAGGGTGTGAATATACCCCGACTAAAGGGAGAGTACGTACATAAGGACTTACGGTACTCAGTAGTTCCCCACGACGGAAACACTACGTTGATAATACTGTGGGGTACTATAGGACACTACGTGGTATTACGGTTTTACGAATTAGAATTACACTTCACCCATGTTTCAAGTAACGAACTTTCATAACCTCCTCTAATGACTAGTGAATGAGACACTCATCGATGTAAAGATTCCCAGTGAATCAAGAAGTCACATTAATTATATTACATTGATAGTGTTACAATTCCAATTATTATAAATTATTGTCAGTTCAAATAATTAAATAACACATGAGTGATATTCATCCTAGACACGATAACAAATACATAGAATGGATTAGACGAAATGTCGTGCACCCATAGAAATAAGAATAAAAGTCCACTCCTTAGGTCTCAGAAAGTCTATAATTCATTAAATGATATACCACCTTAAACATATATTTTTGAGTTAATCAAACTTAGAGTTCAAGTATGATTCGTGAGTCAGGGATACTACGATACAATACAAGGTGTGGTTACATTTAATAGTGGGAGATTTAAAGGTTGACCTCTTTTCTGTTTTGTTAAAGGTTACATTTCTCGGGTGTAAGTGAATTTACACTTTGTGAAAGTTACTATCCACACGTGTTGAACGTGAGTGGAGTCATTCTTCTTCCCGAAGGGACCACCGAGTCGACCATTTTTTAGGCGGACGTTACGTCCTCTGGACTCGAGCTAGGGACCTAACCCTTCTAGGGACCCAACCCTTCTAGGGGACCTCTTCCCTTTCCGATGGGTGAGGTCACAAGACCGGACCTCTTAAGGTACCTGACATCTCAGGTACCCCAGTGTTTCTCAGTCTGTACTGACTCGATGAAAGTGAAAGTGAAAGTTATTCTTCTTTCTCCTTCTTCTCTCCTTTTCTTCCTACTCTTGTCTTAGTTTTGGATACTGTCGTCTTTCTATATGGTCGGATCCGTTGTTAGACGTGCGATTTGTTTTAGAGGTGGTAGAAAACTTTAGACGACCATTCTTACACTCAGACAGACTTAGTGTCAGTGGAGTAGGTGGTTTTCTCTACTGGTACGTCCGGGGACGAAGTGGGACGTTACCCGTCCCAGTAGAAAGAGTAGACTAAAAGGTGAGAGCCAGTGTGGAACAGAAGTCCATAAGAAAAGTAAATGTGAACGAAGACCCTTCTGGTAACTCACTGGAGAGGTAGAAAGGTGTTACGAAAGGTACTATGTGTCTTGTTTTGATTTGACGTAGGACCAAAAAGTACCGTGACTTAGGAAGAATAGACTATATTGTCTGGATGAAATGAGACATAGACTGAAAGTGGAGGAACTCGATGACCCTTGACCAGTAGTAAATTAATAGAGGGACGTATTTTACCTTTTGTCCACTTTATATGTTTTATAACAGAGTTGTTTGCAGGTTATCCTCGTTTCTGTACTCAGTACTGACAAATAAAATGGGATGATTTACATTCCATGATAAATCGGAGGTAATAATACTGTACAGTAATTTTTTGTGCGTTGAAATTTTTTTCAAAAGGTCTTAATCCTGTGTACGGTGACACTGGGTGTAAAGATTTTTCTTGACAAAATGACCTTGTCAGTGCCTTCTCTGTCTATGGAAGTCCTGTTTCTTTATGAATCTTGTTACGAAAAAAGAGAAGAAGTTCAGTACTTTTTAGTTCAATACCTCAACAGAGGTGTAGCTTCAATCAGTTTAATTAGTTGAGAGAGGGAGAGAGAAGTGAAATAGATGAACAGTACTAATTTTACGAGATGATCCAAGATTTACCTGAGAGTTTCGACCGGGTAAGACAGAACCCTAAGGTCTTCGTTTTAAAACCGGTGGTGAGAAGTAGGTTACGGTTATACGATAGTCGTCTCTAATAAGGAAATCCACTTTATAATTAATTGGATCTTTAAGAGGAAAGTTTCTCTTCAAATCAGATTAGGAAAATAGTCTCACCTTTCTCTCAAATTCTCACTCTACTCCAACTTCTACTTAGATAGACCGAGGACGGTACTGGTCGACACACTTCAGGAGGGACGGAACACTTCGACTGTAAACAGGGAGAACATTTTGTCCCTTTTACTATGAATCTGGAGGGATCCAAAACTCACTCCACCATAACCATTATAAAAATTACATAACAAGACGGTTTTTTTTTTTTTTTAGTTATTTATTGAAACTGTTCCTGCCCAGGGACCCGGTGTTTTTCCTTAACCTGCCCTCCACCAACCTTTAAGACTGGTGAAGTGGCATCACCCACCCCTTCCCGGGGACCCACTCTATTCCATTTATTTCGTCGAAGAGTAGTCCTCCACCCGAGACATCAGTATAATACTGGCAATGACAATTTCTGTAACCCGGTAACAATTCAGTGAGGACTAGAATTCAAGGAAATTGTAAAATTTTACCTTAAAAAAAGATCAATTAAGGACAGACACCATTGTGATTCTAGTTGGTTTCATATAAGGCTCCTAAAAGTCTACCCAATTTTCAAGCCCTGAAAACTGACAGTCGAGGATCGAGAGTTTGAGGTGAGGGCCGGGAACATACCTAGACCATTAAATAAAAACTAAAAAGTCGAACGTCGCTCTCCAAATTAAAAGTGAAGGAAGGTCGCCGAGAGACGCGAGGGCCCTCCACCCCGCGGCCCGTAGGCACACACCAAAAGCCCATCATTGAAGAAGGGCCCTCCGGCGGGCGGAGGTGGGAGGCGCCGCCGCACTGCAGTGCCCGCTACTGGCCGGATATTTCGCCGTCCACGCGCGTCGTGGAGGCCTTACAAGCGTGTGGACCGCGGGCTCGGACTCGGGTCCCTTGGACTCGGGTCTGTAGGGCTCTGCTCGAGGTCCTCGACGGAGGTCGCGGGGTCCGACCGGCCCGGACGCTCGAGCCGGTGCGCCGGGGGGCGCAGGGTCGAGAGCCGGTGGTGGCGGAGAAGGGCGGGCGTCGAGGGCCGGCTCAACGGGGTCTCTGGCGCTGCGGCGGCGAGGCTCCCTGGTTACTCTCGGGGCGACGACGGCGGCCGCGGGCACCACGACAGCGAGGAGTAGAAGCCGAGTCCACTCCTGTAGGGCCGAGACTCGACGGGCGTCGAAGAGGGTGGCTCCCGTTTGTCCAGAGGAGAACCTAAAACGACGACGAAGAGTTTTTTTTTTTTTTTTTTTTTTNNTTTTTTTTTTTTTTTTTTTTTTCGGCGGAGACCCACAGGGGGCTGAGACAGGCCACCTTTCATTAGCTGTCTGGCCGGGGAGGATATCTCCATCTCTTCTCTCCGGCCCACAGACGGTCGTCCTCCCACGGACTCTTAGAAACATGAGAGTGAAATCAGGTCTCCCTTCCTCTCGAATCTCTAGGACACTAGGTCTGGGAAGGAAAAATGTCTATTTCTTTGTCTCCAGGTCTCGCCATTTCACTAAAGGTCTCTAGAACCTCTTCTCATCAATTCAGGGTCTGGTTCCTCAAGATGGAGGATGGATTTAAGAGGCAGAGGAGACAGTTCACTAAAACAAAAATGGTAAGATCTCCCGGACCGTAGCAGGGTCCCTCTTCAAGATGAATTTTCGTGGAGAGAGTGTGACAAAACTCTGGATTTTTTTAGGCGGACGGTTCGTCCTCTGCGCCCAAGTTCGGGATCCAACCCTTCTAGGGGACCTCTTCCTTTACTATTAGGTGAGGTCCTAACAACGGACCTTTTAAGGAACTTGTCTCCTCCGACCGAACGATGTCAGGTACCCCAGCGTTTTATCAGGATGTGCTAAATCGGCGATTCGTTGTTTGCTATTCGTCCCCGAACTTTGACCGGGGGTTCAGAATGAATCAGGGGTCAAAGAAGAGATATACTCCCGTTATTATTCTCTGTTACTGTCATTCTTTTAAATAATGGTTGATGATAAGTATAATGAAAAATGTAAACTATACGTATGAGAAAAATTTTTCCATTCGTACACAATTTTTCTATAACCTAAATAGAGATCTTAGACAAATAATTTTACCTTGTCCATTGTAAGATAACATATATACATATACTTCAATACCAGTATAACAATGGAGAGTTTATTAATATAATGTAATTAAACGGATAAACCGTCCAAAAAATACACCTTTAATTACATCTAATAGACACCTTTTCTTTTGGATTTACTTTCTTCGAGACATTAACCCTGTCAACTCAAACGAACAACCGTCTCATACTTCCTCGAAAGTATTCACTGAGTTAGTGTTTGTTATTGTGTACACGTCAGTGACGAAACTTCTATTTGTAAGGAAGGCTTGTCTTAACTGACCTCTCTTTTCCGTGGGGCGAAATGAAAAAGAAAAGAGGAGAATAAGAGTGAGAGTATCGGGTAATATGACGACCTAATCTACAGTTACTGTGGATGAGACCTTTTCCTCTTGACAAAAGACCCCTGGTGTCACGACTGTCTAAACTCCACTGGAATTCTTCACTCTGAAGGAGACGTTCACTTTGCGGAGGACCACCGCTTGACAGGAGCCGCTAGCTGATACTGATACGTCTTCTCATACTATTACTTGGTGTCTATAGACCGATATAACATCTACTAAGTCAGTCTCCACTCATCTCCTCTTCCACTGTCATATCGGATATTCTATACACCAAACATACTCGTTTCGACGAAGTTTTCTTTTCGGAGAGGTTCTAGAAGGTCACCGAAAGAACACACACACTGACAAGACGTAGGGCGATCAATTCGACCTTTGACTCTATCTTTCTCGAAAATCACCCGTGTTGGAAACACAGACCTCGAGATTGTTTACAAAGTATAGACCCTTCAGATTAGAAGTGTTGAAATACTCCATCCTTAACAATGTAAAATGTCGACACTATTGACTTCGAATTCTTCCAATTCGTAAAACGGGTTTCAAGGTGTCGGTCTTACTCTTTGAGGTTAGACAACCTAAAGTCTATGAGACGGTCTACTGGTGAGGGGGTACACTCTTTAGTTGTATCTGTAGTTGGTTAGGGTATATGAAATATAGAGTCGAAAATATCGGTGAGGGGTGGTGGTAAAAAGAGATTTAATGACGTCAACCTGTGTTTGTCCCGAAGGGAGTATCGAGTCAACCATTTCTTAAACGGACGTCACGTCCTCTGAGTCCATTCCCTTGTCTTTCTACATTACCCTTTTCTTACTAACCTAGAATCAGTGACACATAACACGACACTGTAACCATTATTATTATCATTACGGTGAAAGACCTTTATAATTTCTTGTTTATACGTACCTAAAATACAGTGATTTTAGAGACAAATTGGGGTTTAGAGTAAACAGTCAATTTATTATCACTGGATATTAAAGAAGAGAAGACGACAATTGACTAAAAAGTTTTTCTCGTAAATGAATTTTACTCCCATGGTCTCTTTCTCCAGTGATAACAAGCAATGAGAGTATAATGAAACCTCAAACTCCCGTCTGCTCTAATAGTCATTTAGTCTAGATTTATAGGATCCTCCTAGGTAATACTTCCGTTCCAAATTTCACAGAAGAAAGGACTAGAATCAAAGGGACTGAGGAGGAGAGACAGATCGAGGGTCTTGACCACTTCCTTATCGTTCACTATTGTACTTCTGTTACTGTCCACCCTTTTCAAAATAGTTTGTGAGGTAAAAGGAGGGAAGGAGGTGTGGAGGAAATACACGAAAATGTATTCCGCCCTTTCCCCAGGTAGATATTAAGAATAAAACCCTCCCCTTACTCTACTCTGGTAATTCTTTAAAACGAGAATTTCTACAAAGTTCAATCGTAAAGTATTCCGGTTTACTTAACTACTACTACTTATTTTTACCAATCCCCGGTTTTAATGTTACATGACATTTTATGTCACTTTTAACTAGGTACTTCTATTACAGATAACATTATGAAGTCGTATCACTGATAGAGACAAATTTTAAACATTACATAGACATTTCACGACATTATAGCTAAATTTTACAAAGACAATCTCCTTGACAAGATTAAACCCCATGAAAAGAATAGTAGTCTCCCTTCAAAGTTGCGTTTTTAACGTATCGGTGGATAATTTGTAACGAGGATTAAACTGATAACAATTACAACTATATTACTGACGATTTTGTGAGTTTCATAAATTAAAAAGTAATGGAATTAGTGTCCCGAGGTCGAAACGATGGGAAGGAATACAAAGATCTCAAGAGATAAATGGCCCGTGACGTCTTGGTAATACTGATTGAAATAATACTGAAATACTGAGAAAAGAGACCCGAGTGATTTATGAACGAGTCTATTTGAATACGTCTCTAATCATTTTGTTTTACGTGTCGAGATTGTATCTTTGAGGAGGAAGGATATAAATTACACACCCATTTGATATGGGACGTATCGATATTGTGACTTGTTTCCAAAGACACTTAGACTTCTCAATCCTACTTGGGTACTTCGCAGTTCGTGTTTATAAATACCTGAAGACAAAAAGTTTATCTAACCAGTGTCTTTAATCGGGGGTCTTTCATAGTTTATTAATATTAGACAACATTAGACCCTCAACTTCTTTCAATTGAGATTACATATTAAGACAAAAAAGGTGGAGTCCATTATGTGTGGTTAAGGGTTGATACTATCGTGTTCTGGCTATACTCATTTCTTTTAGTGGTTTATATGAGTTTGGGGCGAAATTGATTACCTTGACTCGAAAAGGGTCTCTTTTGTATTATATTAACCCATAATTATCCGAAATTGTAGGGTCGTGACGGTAAAAGATCGATGACAGAATCACGTTAAATGAACAGAAATGAGCTGAGATGAAAAAGAGTAGACATAGTACATCTATCATTGTTATGTAAGTTCACACTAAACCCAAATTAATTTAATTACGAACAATGGTTCTTGGACCATACATAATTTCATTTTTGTTTACAAATTTTATAAAGTACCTAAAAGAATCTGTTCATTGAGGATAATAAGGACAATAGTCATTATTATTACGACTATGTTTATTTAGTTTTATACAAAAATTCGATTATTTTATTGTTTACACAAGTTTAAGATTCACGGTGTATCATGTCTATAACAGAAACAAGTTAATACATATACTCAACACAATTTTTTACGTTGACTATTCCGACAATGGGACACTTGAAAGTGACGATCCTGTAAAAAGAGAGTACAGAAGTTTTACCACAAGGTGTATTTCTCTCTTTATTTCTAAATAAACAGTTATTTAGAAAAGAAAAGACAAAATAAAAAAATCAACTTGTCCATCAATTCGGATTCTTTTTGTTTTGCCTTTCACTTTTCTGAAGTCTATTTGGGTTTTCTTTCTTTTTCCCTCCGTTTTTACCTTTTTTATCTTCTTTGTCTTTCTCCTTTTTAGACACACTATGTCTTAAAGTTTTAAAGACGTAAGTACCTTTTACGTGTAAAAATCTCGTTGACCTTTGTCATAGTACGGTCATTCAACGGAATTTAGTATACCTTAAGATATAAAGATTGTGACACATACTTTGGGAATCAACGTTTTTTGGTAAAAAAAAAGTTATATATTTGGTTATCAACCGTTTGAAGGAATTTCTTCGTCTATACTTTATAAAACCCACAACACCCAGTTCTAATACATGCCAATAGTATATTGGTTAATTTTGTACCGGTAAATTTTGACATTTTTTTTTTTTGTTTGTAAAAAGTCGAATGCATGATATTTTCTGGATCGTTTACCGGTCTAAACTGGACACCCGTTATCAAACGACTTGGGACCACCTTTAGTAGTAAAACGTTATATATAAAATGTTTTGGAGAACTATTTTTTCCTTAATTCCATCAAAAGTGAATTACAAGAACGAAGGAAGGGAGATTTTCGACGATCGTGTAATTTACCATCATCTTACATAATCGACGTATTGTTCGGTGACTTAAGTAGTCAACCAGTATGTTCCTCGTGTTTCTTACTTTTCCGCACAGGAGAACCTTATAGTGTGGGTCTGATTAGAGTTGAACAAGAATATGATTATCTGGAATCCGGGCTTACGCAAGATGTCGAGTAGTAAAACTTTATGTTTATTTACGGACCTGACTAAAAAACTTACGATCTTAATTACTACCAAACACTAGTCCTTTCATTTACATTTTAAATAACCTTAGAAAAGTCACTAATATTAAAATTTTACACCCAATAAACGTCTACAATAGGTCTCATGAAACCACTTGCTACACCCCTTTTCAGGTACTTCTGAGTCTCGTACCAGCTGTCGCTAAATAGTTTTTAACGAAATCGTCGATATCGACGAAAGCAGAGGCGGTACTGGAAGTGTCGATAACGACAACAATAATGTTAGGACATTCATTCCGTACAGAAATTTTAGGGATTATTTCATTACGGTCCAACTAAAAAAATTCCTAAAGATAGAATTACACCATAGTATAAAATGCACTCAATAAGATAATCACCATGCACTAGAAACCGGTATAGAAATGTAAAATAACTGTTAAGTGTCTTATACCAATTCACGTAAGGAAACCGGTGGTAACTTCGAATTGCATACTTGGGGAAAGAACTTGAATTTTTAACTACCAAAACAAAGTACAATATACAGATGAGTACCGATGAAGACTTAGAGTCTAACAACTATAGAAGATAATCATATAATTCGAATTCGTTCGAAGGGTCTTCGATTAATTCTTGATCCAACAGTCTCTGTAACGAAACTATGATTTTTAATTGTTTCTCGGAGTTTGGTCCTCGGTTCTTTTCTACAGAAGACGAAGACAGTCTTACGTTTTAAGACTCAATCCTTAAACTATCGTACCATGACTGAATAATCTCGAATACGGATAAAACAATAACAGTTTACGTTATACCCTTAAGTTAATGATTTTTTGTTTTGTTTTGTAAAGGAGGTATACCGTACCGCATCCTTCGTCCCTGTTAAGATAATGACAAAGTGAGATCGTTATAGAAGGGACACGAGTATTATTGTCTAGTGAATGAAGTGAAGTACTGGTTACTTACAATCTTGATTTGACAGGATCCATCATCGGTGACCACCCATACATTTTTACCGTAACAGACAGTTTGTTTTCAGTCATCTAATTCCTCGAAGCCCCTCCCACACTTACCGAGACATTACTGAGTACACGATGACCTCGAACCCTTTTCGTTCTGAGTAATAAGATTAAAATCCAGAACCATTTAATGAAAATTGTTGACCTAACATATGTACTAGATGATGAGGACGGTAAGTCCTTTGTTCCTTAATAGAAGACAGTAACAAATGATAATCAAATTTGAGTCTAGTCGATTACTATTTTACGATCCATTTTGTGTTAAAATACTACGTGAATTTCAAACTACACACCAAATTTAAACAAAACGTGTAGGCTCTTTAATAAAGTCAGACAACCATGGAGTTCGAGCTATACTATACGTTTACACAAATCCTTTTTATATGAGTCTGTGGTAATAATAAACTGCATCTTAATGTCTTCTTCTTTGACGGTCAATCCCTTCTACAAAACTTTCTTAATAAGTTTTTGAGTATTAATAAGTTCAACTTTATAAATTAGTGGGAAACCTTTTCATACCTTTTTGAAACAGTACGAAAGGAAAAGAAAACATAAGAAGGGACATAAACTTTGTGTAGCGTTTATGGTCGGATTCTGTCTCAACGACGAAAAAGTATTGACTCTAGTCAAAAAAGGGTTTGTAGTCTTGATTTCAAGAATTCTAAAATTATTATTGTAAATCATCTATTTTTTCGATTATTTTTAACTTAACGAACTTGTTGTGATTTTGTAAAGTCTGGTAACTCACAAAACCATTGTCCATCTTTATTTTAATCTTTATAAATAATGTAAATCTTTATTTTAGTTAAACAAAAATTCGGACATATTTTTTGGTTTTGGATTCGTAAATGTAATCAAACACGTTCGTATGTCGGGAAGACACCATTTTGATATGGCAGAAAAAGGTCAACACGGACGTTAACACGATAAAACCCCTTTTTATACCTATACGAAGTACGGAAGATTTTCAAACGTAGGGTTACGTGTAAACAAATTTAGAGTCATGAGACCCTTATACAAATATATTTTAGTTGTATTTCTAAGGGAATTTTCTTGTAACCACTATTAAAATCGACCGAAATCAAAACCCAAACCACCTTACCAGGTATTCACATATCACCAGGGATTCCTGAGTACTTTCTTTCAGGGACACGAGTACTTTGGGGTCAGTTCCATATTTACTTACCTTGAAACTACTGTTATCTTATAGAACAAGAGACTTCCGAAGCTTCTGCTATGGAGTCCCCTATACTTCCACAGCGACTTCTTGCTTTCTTTGAAGCTGTTCTTTTGCCTTTACCTGTACGGCATCGCATCGACTTCCATAATAACGTCCAACCTCAAAATTTTCTATAGAAATTTATTATAAAATGTTAAATTTTTTGTATTGCGGACAACAGACTTCTTTTTACTCTTTTCGTTCAAAAGAATTACCATGTGATACTTGCAACCGATGTGTTTTCACAATAAGAAAGTCGAACTCAACGTCAAGATATAACTCTTACCTGGTACAGGAATGATAAGATTCCCTATCTTTTTACTTCCTCTGTGTCTAAGACAAGAGTTTCTCGAATCACAAAACTTCTATCTTTTTTTACGTTCTTTGCTCTTATAGTCCCCCTCATTTTATATACAGTATTTTTTCCTTGATTACCTTATACTCCGCAAAGGTCACTTCCTCCCTATCTTAGGTCACCCGACGTAAATCCCTCGTCTTTTTCTACGTTATCTCCTACCGAAACCTTCACTCGGAGTTTCTTGACTACTCTGACCCTGTTCACTAATATTCACCTTTCCTTCTAGTTATCACACTCTACCCTATCTAATAAAATCTTTCCAAACTTTCTACTGGATCTAGTTTACCACAACCTCTTCTATTCCAACTTAACTATCCGACTCGAGTATACCACCTCTCGGTTGTAGTCCCGTGGACGTGATGTTTACACTCCTTCATCTTTGTCGTCACCCTACAGGAACGTGTCTTTTCTTCATCCTTACCTCTCCCCGAGTGTGAACTCTCCTTTGAACCAATCACATGTCTGACATCAAGGATAAAAAAAAAAAAATTAAAAACATTTATCTCTCTCGACTTGTATGACTTACCTCTTTCATACCTCTCCCTATAAAGCAACTATTGATTTCAGTTGTCGACTACTTTGTCTGAAGGTGTCCTTCCCCCTCCGTTCCTCTAGTTCCTGTGAGAATTGTAGTCAGGTTTCTTCCTTGAGGTAAAGGAGTCTGTAAAACCTTTGCAGGAGTTCAATAACCCAACCGGTTTTTCATACAATCCTAAAAAGGAATGTTAGAATGTCTTTTTGAGCTTACGTGAAAAACCGGTCGGGCTATAATAAAAAACGGAAGTTAACGAAATTCTTAATGAGCTCTATGAACGATTTATACGTATAAAGATTCGGTTTAGGATTTAGATGATTTATACGTCAAGGTAAAAAATAATTGTAAGGTCTACGAACCTCTTGTGATAGAAATCGTAACCACTTCATATCCGTAACACAAGACTCGGATAATGTCTTAATCGAGTCATTCAGTGCTTTATCTATTAATAGGTACGCCTACGATATGAGTTATGAATAAGTAGTTTTCAATAATTACTTAACCGAATTACAAGACTTCGATTTCAGTGGTCGTACTTATTCTCAAATAAAAACCAACAAATCACGTTAACTTTAAAGAGTTTCCTCCAGACCTTACTGAAATCCTTTTCCTTATACGACACAACCGTGTAACACCGACGGATAATTGACCATCGATGATAATAATACGGGAACCATGATTAATAGGATTTAATTGACATATAGTATTTATATGACTCGGTGAATTAGAAACAAAAATTAATACAGGCGAAGTATCTAAACCAATCCTTTTGATAAAGAGTAGTGATAAGAGTCACGACATTAAAATTATTTGTCTTAAACTACTTTGTCCAAACTTGTGTCAGAAGATGGGTTCATACGTATATTGGCTTCGTCTACACTTTCTGTCTAAGTTCAGTCTTCCCGATCAAACAGAGACTTTTCGAAAATCGTGAAAGGTGTTCTGTAGGATCCCCCCTTTTTTTCTAACCGTCTTTAAGACTAACTACTAATAAGAAACTGGAATAGAGTTTCGATACAACCTTAACCCGACAGAGATTGTCAAGCTAAATAAAAGGTTGTCCCATAGTCTAGCCTTAGTGACGGTTCAGTGTCGACGTTCACTATGTACCCAAGAAGAAAAGTCGTTTAGGATTCTTTTGCCTTGGAAAAACAAGACTACCAAAATTTGAAAGTTAACAGTGAAAAATTACGATTCAGAATAAAGACATGTATTTCTACGTACCTCTATTTTTGATAAAAAAGTTCAACATTTATTAAATAAATTATAAATTACCTTCACATAAATAAAATGTCAAGTAATTTGAAAAAAAAATTAGTTTGTCTAACTCTCAAACTTACACTGAAAACTCTAACATTCTGAAATCCCATAAACAGATTGTAAATTTACTAGTTAAATTTTCCTCAAAGAAGGGAAAAAAAAAAAATTGACAAAACTACAAATAAAAGTTTTGAATTGACAAAAAAAGTCTTCATAAGAATTACCCTTTTAATAATTGATCTCAGTGAATCAGGAGAGTGTCTATGACTACAGGGTTTGACAAGAAAGAATAAGGTGTATCTTGAACGTTCAGGTTATTTAATATTTTCGAAGATTTTAGTTGTACACCGTATCGAAGAGACCATATCATCTGTATCTATAATATTTTCTCTCTTTTATATAACGGGTAGTAATAGTAGTGGTATTTGTTCTTTCCTTATTCCAAACTTGTACCGGAAAACGTACTTGGTCCTTCATAAATCTAAACTCTGAAGAAAGGGATTATAGTACTGTATTTACATATTTCGTAAATTTTGTGTGAGAAGAAAAAGAGGTGAACGATGAGAAAAGAATGTAATAAAATTTGTTTATGTACACATAAAGACCACTTACAAGAAAGTTTTCGTAATTCCAACACCTTACTAAACGGACCAGTTGATTCACTGGACCCACTTTTTGTTTTATCGGAAAGACAACACGTCCTATATAAAACTCTTATAAGTGGTCATTATTCGTATAAGGGTCGTTAGTAGAGTACCTTAAAATACCTACTTTCCACGGAGTTTATAGTTGTGAAGGTAGACAGAGATTGTATGTACACCAACGAGTCAGCACAGGATGTGAAACACTGGGAAACCTGACATCGGGAGATCCGAGGAGACACGTACCTTAAAAAGTCCGTTCTTACGACCTCACCCAACGGTAAAGGAGGAGACCCATTAGAAGGGCTGGGTCCCTAACTTGGGTACGGAGGACGTTGAGACCTTAATGTCCACCTACCTAAGATGTGGATGACTCGGTGACCCTAAAGGTTTAGGAACGGGTCACTGGTAGATTGGTTAACCACAGGTCAGAGTGTGTAATAATTAACTCAAAATTTAGAGTTTCACCGTTAGGAGTAGGGTTGGGACTGTGAGAGGAGTGTCAAAGACTGAATTTACCAGTCCCCACCCAGTAACCAGAGACATAAAAAATTTCTAAGGATAAATGTCAGTCACAACTCTTGGAGACCAAGTGGAGACACACGTGTAGATTGCATATGTAACAGGAGTCGTAGTCAATGACTAAGAAATAACATCTGCTGAGTTTATATCACGATCCCTATATTCTGTTTTTTCGGAAATAAAACCCTGTAAATGGTGGTTTGACCACCATCTCATACAGAACAGTTATGTCACGTCATTTATCGACCTAATTCTATACATGGTCTTAAGTATCCTAAATCTCCTCGAGAATAGGTCTGGTCCGACTGACCCCGTCCTTCCCAAAGAACTTCTCCCGGGTGGACTCTATTAGAAACTTCCCACTCATCTTCAATACATCTCTTTGGTAATCTCAGTGTTCATTTAATGTTTCAGTAGTTTCTCATACGGAGTTTTTCCTTTTATATATTTTATCAAGTCCTAATGACTTTGTTTCCCATTTCAGTTCTCTCAGATATTTTTCCTTCAACCTCACCAGTCTCGTCCCCGTGTGTCCCGTGAATTGAATGTGACATTCAATTTACTCCTTGGTGACTTCGGTCGACTAGTTCCTATCATGACGCTAGTAAACATAAAGTTCATCCAATCGTCAGTTGGTATGCCACTTCCATTTCGGGTTTCGGTCTCATCCTTGTAATCGAACCTTCGTCAACTTTATAAGGTTCTCAATTTTCTTTTTGTCAACTTCAACCCTTCAATTCCCTCCCTTACTCTTTGGGTTGTACATAAACCTCTACAAAAACATCTAACTTTTTCGTTTTTATTCCACTACATAATAACGTTTGTTTCGTCTCCCTTGTTCTATCACTCTCCTCTCTTCTTCAGACCGCACCGGAAGTCCAAGGACCGAAATCACCGATCCTTCTATCACTGTGCTAAAATTCATCGGTAGAGAACTTGATCGAATAACTTATAAGATTTTCTTTTCGTACCGAAAAAATCAATGTGAACTTACTTCTTACAGAGAAGAGATAAAGTATTTTAGTGGGAAAGATCAAAAATTACCTAAACACTTCTTTACTCATGGTCGGACTTGTTAGTCAGTTGACTTAGTTGTGACCGGGAGTGGAGGATCGACTTTAACTCGTCTACTCTCCTTTTTGATCCAGATGTTCACACTATTATTTACGTCGAAACCTAGACAGCTCAAACTCTATAGTCCTCTATAGATAATTATCCTTCGTCAACCTATATGTTCAAACTTTAGGTCACTCCACTTCTTAATATGTAACTCTCAACGTTTTATATATACAACATTGACTTCGGTGTTTTACGAGTTCTAATGGTTTACTTCACGATTACTCAAACGTCTTTTCATGTAAACTTAACTGTTTAGAGTCAACAGTGGTTTGTGACCCTTCCTACTGAGTCCGATGTTATCAGTGACACTTCCAAGATCCGTTAAAGGATAATAAGGCACATTAAAGAATCAGGAATTTTGTTTTATTTTCAAATAACTTGGTAATGTCCTCTTCTACCTTTTCGTGATATCTCAGTCGTTTTTGTTCTGGATCTCGACTGACACCGAGTCTAGTACTCGAGAAAAGACGTTTTAAGTCTGAATTTAACTTCTTTCATCCCTTTTGGTGATCCGGTAAGTCCATACTGAATTTAGTTTAGAGAATACTAATACGTCACCTTCACTGTTTATCTAAGTTCCCTAATCTAGACTATCTGGTTCACAGACTTCTGACATCCATCTCCAAACATTGTGACATGTCCTCCGTCACTGGTTTTGGTAGGGGTTCTTTCTCTTTACGTTTTCCGTTTTGGCAACAGACTCCTTCGGAATGTCTATCGTCTCATTTCTTCTCTTCGTTTTCCGTTTCCTCTTTTTTTCTTTCTGTATGGGTAGACTTACGTCTCAAGGTTTCTTGTCGTTCCTCTCTATTCTTTCGGAAGAAATCACTAGTTACGTTTCCTTATCTTCCTTTGTTATCTTACCCTTCCTGATCGTTAGAATTCTTTCAATCTCTATGGTTCCCTTGTAAAGTACGTTTCTACTCGTGTTTTTCCTGTTTTTACTATACCTGGATTGTCTTCGTCTTCTAAAATTCACCGTTCTTATGTGTCTTGATATGTTTTTTCCAGAATTACTATCTATTAGTGTTACAACACTAGTAAGTGGATCTCGGTTTGTAGGACCTTACATTTCAGTTCTCCCTTCATAATAATGTTTGTTTCGATCACCTCCATTACCTTAAGGTCGACTCGATAAAATTTAGGATTTTGTACTACGACACTTACACGAGGTCAGTTATACGGTCGTTTAGACCTTTTGAGTCGTCACCGGTGTCCTGACCTTTTCCAGTCAAAAGTAAGGTTAGGGTTTCTTTCCGTTACGGTTTCTTACGAGTTTGATGGTGTGTTAACGTGAGTAGAGTGTACGATCATTTCATTACGAGTTTTGAAATGTTGGCATGCACTTGACTCCGAAGTTGTCAAGTACTTGGTTCTTGAAGGTCTACAAAGTCGACCTAAATCTTTTCCGTCTCCTTGGTCTCTAGTTTAACGGTTGTAGGCGACCTAGTAACCTTTTTGTTCTCTCAAGGTCTTTTTGTAGGTGAAAACGAAATAACTGATGTGGTATCGGAAACTGACACACATAGTACTGTTTGACACCCTTTAAGAAGTTCTCTACCCTTATGGTCTGGAGTACTGGACGGAGGACTCTTTAGACATACCTCCAGTTTTTCGTAGTCAATTTTGATCTGTACCTTCTTATCAAGTCAAGTCAGCGAGTCAGCACAGGCTGAGAAACGCTGGGGTACTTGGCGTCGTACGGTCCGGAGGGACAGATAGTGGTTGAGGGCCCCAAGTAGGTTTAAGTACAGGTAGCTCAACCACTACGGTAGGTTGGTAGAGTGGGAGACAGTAGGGGAAGATGAGGACAGGAGTTAGATAGGGTCGTAGTCGCAAAAAAGTTTACTCAGTCAAGAAGCGTAGTCTACTGGTTTCATAACCTCAAAGTCGAAGTCGTAGACAGGATAGTTACTTATGGCTCCTGACTAGAGGAAATCCTATGTGACCAAACTAGAGGAACGTCAGGTTCCTGTTGTCTGACCAAGGTTTAACCCTTTCCTCACTCAGTTCCGACATATAACAGTGGGACGAACAAATTGAATATACGTCTCATGTAATACATTTTACGGTCTGACCCACTTCGTGTTCGACCTTAGTTCTGACGACCCTCTTTATAGTTATTGGAGTCTATACGTCTACTGTGGTGGGAATACCGTATTTTGTTCCTCGTCGATTTCTCAGAGGACTACTTCCTCTTTCTCCTCTCACCTTTTTGACCGAATTTTGAGTTGTAAGTCTTTTGACTCTAGTACCGTAGACCAGGGTAGTGAAGTACCGTTTATCTACGCCTTTGTTACTGTCTGAAAAAAAAAGAACCCGAAGTTTTAGTGACGTCTGTCACTGACATCGGTACGTTAATTTTCTGTACACTAGGGATCTTCGTTTCAATACTGTTTGGGTCCGTTGTATAATTTTTCGTCTCTGTAGTGAAACGGTTGTTTCTAGGTATATCAGTTTCGACACCAAAAAGGTCAACAGAATTTTTCTACACTTTTAACCTGGTATTCCGATTCACGACTTTTTAACTACGAAAACTTGACACCACACCCTCTTATTAGAATTACTCTCAGAGAACCTGTTGTTTCTCTAGTTTGGTCAGGTAAGATTAGTTGGGTCTTGTAAATAACCTTCTTGATAACGGCTTCGGTTTCAAGGTTATGAAACCGGTGAACTACGTTTCTCACCTGAGTAACCTTTTCCAGGATTAAAACCCTTTCTAACTTACGTTCTCCTCTTCCCCCACTGTCTCGTACTCTACCAACCTACCGTAGTGGCTAAGTTACCTGTACTTAAACTCGTTTGAGGTCCTCTCTCACTTCCTGTCACTTTGAACCACCCGACGTCAGGTGTCCCAGTGTTTCCCCACGGACCACCCGACGTGAGGTACCCCGACGTTTCTCAGTCTGTGCTGACTCACTGATTATATTTTCATTACTGTGAATAAAAGAAGACACTGAGTCTTTAGCTGTATTAGGAAATCATTATAAAACACACTTATAAAAGTGGAATTGGAGATTAGAGAGCTTTGTGTGTGTACGTTTGTATAGATATGATACAAGTAAATTAGTAATTACATTATTTATAAATAACGACGACGATTCAGCGAAGTCAACACAGGTTGAGACACGCTGGGGTATCTACCTCCGGGTGGTCGGAGGGGACAGGGACCCTAAGAGGTCCGTTCTTGTGACCTTACCTAACAGTAAAGGACGAGGTTACGTACTTTCACTTTTCACTTTCACTTCAGCGAGTCAGAACAGGCTGAGAATCGCTGGGGTACCTGACGTCGGATGGTCCGAGGAGACAGGTACCCTAAAAGGTCCGTTCTTATGACCTCACCAAACGGTATAAATGACTCGTAGACGATATTGGTATCACTACCAAACGTGTCCCGTTAGGTTCGAAGGAGGTCCTGAGAGATCTCTCTGGTTCACATAGTATTTGTCGAGACCTATATACACACACGTACGACTATCACTCCACCAACCGTCGAATCTAGTAATACGTTACGTTAATCTTGGAAAAAAATTTCCTATTGTTTTTAACAAAATCCAGACCTGTGATTGTATTTTTAAGAAGTCAAATTTTTAATAGAATTTCTTCTAAAGTTTTATGAATCTTAGATTACTTTTACAAAACAAACAGTTTTAAACACTCCGTATCGATTTTATCATGAATTATCTGTCAAACATCTAAATTTCATATAAATAATCTTTTATTCTTTTAGAAATTTCCCTGTGTTGAATTCAATTTATAAATTGAGTTTTAAATCTTTTTCTAGTCATCTTATTTGGGTTCCTTGCATTCTTATTTTTATAAATTTATTCCCGTCTTTGTTTGAAAGTTATAAGCACATGTTTACACTCTCAACTTGGTATTTCTTCCGACTCACGGTTTTTTAACTACAAATACTTACAGTGAAAAAACGTTTTTATCTTTCTACCTATTACAACCGTTGGTCAATTTGTAATGACCAACCTCTAATCGGACCTTGACGGTAATATTATTGTGAACTAGTCTAATTTTTATTTATATGGGACAATGGGTCTCTCTTGTATAAAGACTCTGTACCTCCGGGTGTTTCCTTGGACGTACTTCTACAAGTAACAACACAACAAATACTAACACCCCTTAATCTTCGTTAGATCCACAGATAATGAACTATTACCTTTTCAGTTTACACCCACGTGGGACCTTAAAAGTCACGTCGATACTCTTTGTACTCCATGGGAGGGTCATCATCCCCATCTAAAAAAAAATTACATTTTTAAAAAAATTTCTATTGTGAGTTCGTTTGTTCCATATTTGGTTCTGTCAAGTGTAAAGAAATACAATTAATTTATGTGTAAAATATTTGTAGTGTCTAATATAATTATAAGTACAATTAATTTTTATTTTCCAGTGTCCTTCGTATTCTTACCAATGGATCGTCCCTTTCCACTTATCCTCGTCCCTTCAATGTGATACGGCACGACAGAATCCGTGTTATAACCTTCCCTCTCTCCTGTCTGTAATCGTCGGAAGTGAAGACCAATTACGTTTTCGACATAAAGACTTCAATAATTTAAATAAAGGTGTCCCGGGTTACTTTTCACCTAACACTCACTACATGTGGAGTAAGTAAGGGACAATAGACCCTTGGAATGAGGGTATAGTGTAACGGTGTCACCGTTTCACTGAAGGGGAGACATAACATTACAAAGGTGAAAAAAAAAAAAACGGAAGAATAAACTAAGAGGGAGTCTATTCTACAGTTTACACTACTGAATGGATGAACCGCTTAATTATCATCCGTTTTTAGGAAACCGGGAACCAATAGTTTCACTTTCACAAACAGTGAGTCAGCACAGGTTGAGAAACACTTGGGTACGTGACGTCGGGTGGTCTGAGGAGACGGGTACCTTAAGAGGTCCGTTCTTATGACCTCACCCATGGGTAAAGAAAGAGGTCCCCTAGAAAGGTTAGGTCCCTGACTTGGGTCCAGAGGGTGTAAGTCTGTCTAAGAAATGGTAGACTCGGTGGTCCCTTCGGGAACCAACAATTTTGACAACAGTGACTGAACGTTTCTACTCCGAGGGTATGGACGGTTGGAAATGAGAGAAGGAAGAGGACAATACTGACACTCGTTCGTCCGACTTGAAGTAAGTCAAAGAGACGGATACTTATCCGGTCGACACAGGTATAGAAATCAGGATGGAAAGAAATTAATTATTTCCTCCTTCGTCTTTCGGGGTAAACTCCGAGTCTACGATGATGGTAACAAGTCTTCCAAATGGTAATTAAGAGACCCGGTTAAACTGATGGGAAAAGATAAAAGTCAACAATTCCTCGGACTTCCCTCCTCCTTTTTTACTACCCTTAGAGTTTAGAGGTAAACGATTTAAAAAGGGACATTTTCCAATTGATACCCTGGGAAACCCTAGTGTTTTAGGACACTTTTATTTATTTTCCAAAGGTGTAGGTAAGTATGAAAAAACAACAAAGGTAAATGTCCCCTGGGTGTATTAGACAGTTTGATTAAAAAATTGGTACGTTCTCAGGTACCTACTCCTAATTCTTTGAGACCCAAATTTATGAAATTTTCCAGGATATAAGGAGTTATAAAAATTGAGAGGTTACGTGAGTTTTCAATAGACCATAAGAGTTTTTGAGTTGAGACTAAGATCCCCAAACATTCGTTTATTTTTGAGGAAATTGGGATCAGGATTGGGAAGACGTCTTGTACTCTTACGAATCACGTTGGTGTTCTTCGTCCAAAGAGGTAAATACCCCTCTCTCAACCTCCTTTAACGGTTTTGATTCCTTTTTCATTTACTCAGATCGTCAAATCTCACGGTTCTTTCCTTACTACACTTCCTCCTTTATTTATGTCTTTCTACCCGTCCTATTCTTACTACGACCTGAGTCCTTGGTATCTCTTCGAGAAGGAAAATAATTTATGATGACTTTTACACGTTTCACGGAACAACACTTCTCATTGTCCCTACCCGTTTGTTGGTCTCTAGTCCTCCCGGTTGAACTTGGGAACATCTCCGGGGTTTGTTTCCGGGAAACTTCAAGATATACTTAGTTATTCAAGAAAGATGTAGGTACGAAGAGAAAAGGTTAAATAAACCACGGATAAGAATAGTCCATCTTTCTTAAGGACTTGTAAAAAAAAAAGGAAGCCAGTCGAACTTTCCCTGAAGGGACCACCGAGTCTGTCATTTCTTAGACGGACGTTACGTTCTCTAGGTCCAAACTAGGGACCCAAACCCTTTTAGGGGACCTTTTCCCTTACTGTTAGGTGAGGTCATAAGAACGGACCTCTTAGGGTACCTGTCTCGAACCGTCAGATGTCAGGAATCCCGGTGTTTCTCAATCTGTGCTGATTCGCTGATTGTGAAAGAAAGTGAAAAAAAAAGAACTTCTGAAGAATAAAATGACGGACTTCTAAATTACCTTAAGTATGAAGTGAAACTATTGACCTATATGTGGATCTATCTTACTTAAATTCTTTTTTTTATAACGAATATGTCTATACCATGATAAATTTCTTGTAACATGCAATATACTCAAATCGTAGTGTGTGTGTACTTATATCGTACTTGCAAGTATGTGTATGGTTAATGACCCTGAGTGAAATAGAGTCTTTATAATTATACACGATATCCTATTCCGTGACATATCGATACACTAGAAATGGGTACTTCCCCATCCTGTGCAGTTGTTTCCGGAATAAAGTCTTGTAACCGAGGATACCCGAGATGGATACTAGGTGCATTTGTCATTAATTTTGTTCATTAATTAATTTTATAAGACCCTAAGGTTCTTACCGGACTATAACCACTCCGTGATTAAGAGTCCATAAAGAGAATCAGTCTCAATGACGTTTACTGAACCGTCTGACAGACAACCTAAGAGATCGTGTACTGAGTAAGGTACTTCCGAAAATCTCGATTATCGGAGTCACGTCCTCTGTTCCTGGTCTCGGCCCCGAGTAAGTCATCGGAAGTTACTCTTTGTCTGTCTCTCTTATCCGAAGACCTGTACCCCTCTCCCCTCCTCTCCCTTTCTCATACCTTTCTCATTGTACCTTTGAATGTAATGGTATACATTTTATCTATCGGTTACCCTTAAACAACATACCGAATCTTTTGAGTTTGTCCCCGAGACATAGTTGGATCTCCCCACCCTACCCCGTTCTCTACCCTCCCTCCAAGTTTTCCCTCCCCTATATACATATGGATACCGACTAAGTACAACTCCAAACTGTCTTTTGTCGTTTTAAGACATTTTGTTAATAGGAAGTTATGTTTTATTTAATTAATTTTTTTTTCATTTCTCTGTTAGACTTGACCCCGTCCTAAACGAATCTCTGTTTAGTACCCGTTCCCTTTACTTTATGATGGATTAAGTTAGGGTTAGTCGACTAGACACTGAGTCCAGAAGTCTCCTGAAGGGTCTCTGGCTCGACGACTCACACGACTCGGGATGTCCATATCGCCGTGGACACGAGTGACTTCCCCAGTCACACCGCTCTTCCCCGAAATCCCTCGAACTCAGGTAACAGTCCAGACCTAGACGACACACCGAAGTATGCGGAGAGAAGACGTACGATAAAGGGGGAGCAAATGTTTCCAAGTACGGGGAGGTGACTCTCTTCTATTGAGATGAAATTTTTATGAGCCTTGAATCGACTTTCCTTACGACCCTCCTCGTGTCTTGAGACTCAATCTCCGGCAACCAGACCATTTCTCTGACAAACGGTACAGTACTCGATATCCTGGAGTCTGTCCATACAGTTGTGAATTGGAACCGGAGTAGACTTTTGTTCACGACAGACCCTGGAGAGATGATCATGACTTTACCAAGGAACCCGTGTTCAGATCAAATAATAAGTGTTTCCTCCAAATATGTTTAAAATCTTTAAACCAAAATAAAACCGGAGGGTCAATCAACTAGTTCAAGAACAAAGAAAGGTTTTCCGTTAAGGATGTCGATTCATTCAATCTTACGATACCTCGACCACGATACGGATCTTGAGTACCATTTATGAGTTCTGTGAAATTAATAAAAAACCGACTTGGTACGTCGTACACCCTAGAATCAAGGGTCTGGTCCCTAACTTGGGTACGGGGAACGTCACCTTCGTACCTCAGAATTGGTGACCTAGTGATCCCTTCAGAAATGTGAAATGACAATTATATACTTATTTATTTATTTACTCCCGAAGAATTGGGTACATCTCTTTTGTTTATTGAAGAAATGTTACTCTTTGTACAATGTTATTTCAAAACGACGTCAACCTAACTGTCTTTTTATGTCACTTCACTCGTGAGTCAGACGGGTCGACACTCCGGATTTACCAGAAACTGTTCCGTCCACCGAAAAAATTCGGACAAAAGAATACACGTTTAACTATTATCATGGGTAGGATATTCGGGGTCTCCTAAGACTCTTCTCAATCTATTATAGACATTTACGAAAAGTCTGTCACCATAATATTTTTATAATCTACATTTTGGGACTTATCATACTAATGGTCACGATTACCTAATGAAGAGGAAATATAAAGAAAGTTATAACAGGTAAATAAAGTGATCTTTCCATGAATTTGAGTATTTAATTCGTCTTTTTCAAAGGATACTTTCAAATAGACAACAAAGGTTGTTTTTATATTTACTATGGAAGAGACTGTACGTAAAATTAGATTACTTATTACATATACGCACAATCCGCGAGTCAGCACAGGTCGAGAAACGTTAGGGCACCTGATATCTGATGGTCCAAAGAGACAGGTGTTCTAAGAGGTCCGTTCTTATGACCTTACCTTTTTTTTTTTTTTTCTTTCTTATGACCTTACCCAACGGTAAGGGAAGAGATCTCCTTGAAAGGATGGGTTCCTGACTTGGACCCAGTGGGTATACCATCCGTCCTAAAAATGATAGACTTAGTGGTCCTTTCTATTGGTTACATATACTCGTATAATGTTAACATAGTTATAGACTTGTATAAAACAAGGATCTCAGAAGAATCCCTGGAAGACTCGCTTCAAAACCCTGGAATCTGTGAATGGGAATTAAGGAAAAGACTTTGACGATTCAGATTTTTAGAGGTTATTATTGAAAAAACCATCAAAAATAAACAAATAAGGTCAATCATTTTTATAAATGAGTAAAGTAACCTTTTTATAGTTCCTCATACTAAAGGTACAACGGGTAAGTGTCTACCTCTATAATATTTTATATACCCTATATATTTCATAATGGAAGGAGTTTGGTCTTTTTAAGATTTAAAGTACGGTGTAACCGAAGTTTGTAAAGACTATTCCCTAATATCCCGATACGATAGTATTCTTTTCCTACTTTAGTATTGTCGTCGAGTTCGTGTAACTTTTAATAAAAAAAAAGGAACACTTACGTAGTCTTGAATTGATGATTTCGGGTACAACCGGGTGACCCTTCGAGATAAGAGTCGGGTAATTATGAGTTTGAAAGGTGACTTTAATAGGAATGTCTGCCATAGTGTAAGGACACTTTTAGGAGTCCCTACCGTTTATAAGTATCAAAACACACCTAATGTAAGAACCTTCGTTGGGTTTGTTAACTTTTCTTTTAGACTACTTATTTCGCCCGTAAATTCGACCCTTTATGCAACAGTAAAAATAGTAACAACATTTTTATATATGTATACACACACACACACACACACACATGTCTTTGTAACTTTTCACGTTCGGTTATTTTATCTAACATTAATTTGTGTTGTGTTTAAAAGTGTTGATCGTCTTAGAGAGTCTCAAATATTTAAGATTAAACATTCTGATCTACTGATAATCTAAAATACCTTTTCAAGAGGTATTCGTTATCCTAGTACCTTTATATTTACATTTTGTAATACTGAACCTATACTCTTCAAAACGTAAAACCTTACCGTCTTGAAAGGTACTGTTTTAATAGATAAACAAGGACTTAATATCCTTCTTAAATTAAAAGTCTGTACTAAAGCATTAATCCCGATTTGAACACGACAATTGTTGATTTTTTATATTTTATTATGAAAAGTTTGTTATCTGTTAAGTCTTAAAACTAGGAACTCTTTTCCTCTCGTTTACACCATCCGAAATGATGATCGGACTTAAAGATGGACTCACAGCACAGGGTCGTACCCCTCTCCTTTGGATTCGTCTCGTACCCTCAGAGTGGTTCAATTCTTTTGTATCTAAGCTCATGTCCAACAGACTCTGTCGACTCCGTTTAACCTTCACCAGTTTGTTCTCTACCACTCCCACTTGCAGTTGTAAGATCCTTAGTCACTTGATTTTACCTGACCTTACCCACTTAAATTGAGTCTACTGGTAATATAGATGATGACACCCGTCCTTAGGGAATCTTCTTTACCTCATCGGTAGTACCAGTTGTTTTATGAGGTCTTACGTCATGAACCTACGTTAGAGTTTTTGTTGTCTTACTAGAGACAAGCAGAGGTTCCGTTTGGTAAGTTATAGTGCCCATAGGTTCAGATACGGGGTTGGCCACTACGACTTCTTTGACTTCAACTTACCAAAATACTTCTGGATGTTCTGGAAAATTTTGATTGTGGGGTTTTTCTACAGGAAAAGTAAGATCCCCTGACCTTACGTTTTCATCCTTCAGTTCTTTGTGGACCTCATTGTCCGTTTAAACCGGAACCTTACACCTTACTTCGACCCGTTTCTGATTATCTCAAAACGGTTCTTTTACGTGACCAGTATCGTTTGTGGGAGAAGGTTGTTGTGTTCTCTTCTGAGATGTGTACCTGTAGTGGTCTACCAGTTGTGGCTTTAGTCTAACTAATATAAGAAACGTCGGTTTCTACCTCTTCGAGATATGTCAGTTGTTTTTGTTCTGGTCCTCGACTGACACCGAGTCTAGTACTTGAGGAATAGTGGTTTAAGTCTGAGTTTAACTTCTTTCATCCCTTTTGGCGATCTGGTAAGTCCATACTGGATTCAGTTTAGGGAATACTAATATGTCACCTTCACTCTTTATCTAAATTCCCGGATCTAAACTATCTCACGGACTACTTGATACCTTACTCCAAACACTGTAACATGTCCTCTGTCCCTAGTTCTGGTAGGGGTACCTTTGCTTTACGTTTTTTCGTTTTACCGATAGACCCCTCCGGAATGTTTATCGACACTTTTCTTCTCTCCCTTTTTCGTTTCGTCTTTTCCTTTCTATATTCGTAGACTTACGTCTCAAGGTTTCTTATCGTTCTTCTCTATTCTTTCGGAAGAAGTCACTAGTTACGTTTCTTTATCTCCCGTTGTTGTCTTACCCTTTCTGATCTCTAGAGAAGTTCTTTTAATCTCTGTGGTTCCCTTGTAAAGTACGTTTCTACCCGAGCTCTTTCCTGTCTTTACCATATCTTCCTGTCTTTACCTGTCTTCGTCTTCTATAATTCTTCTCCACCGTTCTTATGTACCTTCTTGATATGTTTTTTCTAGAAGTGTTGGGTCTATTAGTACTACTACACTAGTGATTAGATCTCGGTCTGTAGAACCTTTCACTTCAGTTCACCCGGAATCTTTCGTAGTGATACTTGTTTCGATCACCTCCACTACCTTAGGGTCAACTCGACAAAGTTTAGGACTTTCTACTACGACACTTTCACGACGTGAGTTATACGGTCGTTTAAACCTTGTGAGTCGTCACCGGTGTCCTGACCTTTTCCAGTCAAAAGTAAGGTTAGGGTTTCTTTCCGTTACGGTTTCTTACAAGTTTGATGACGTGTTAACGTGAGTAGAGTGTGCGATCATTTCATTACGAGTTTTAAGAGGTTCGGTCCGAAGTCGTTATACACTTGGTACTTGAGGGACTACAAGTTCGACCAAAATCTTTTCCGTCTCTTTGGTCTCTAGTTTGACGGTTGTAGGCGACCTAGTACCTTTTACGTTCTCTCAAGGTCTTTTTGTAGAAAAAGACAAAATAACTGATACGGTTTCGGAAACTGACACACCTAGTGTTGTTTGACACCTTTTAAGACTTTCTCTGCCCTTATGGTCTGGTGGACTGGACGGAGAACTCTTTGGACATATGTCAGTCCTTCGTTGTCAATCTTGACCTGTATCTTGTTGTCTGACCAAGGTTTATCCTTTTCCTCATGCAGTTCCGAGATATAACAGTGGGACGAATAAATTGAAGATACGTCTCATGTAGTACTCTTTGCGACCCGACCTTCTTTGTGTTCGACCTTAGTTCTGACGGCCCTCTTTATAGTTATTGGAGTCCATACGTCTACTGTGATGAGAATACCGTCTTTCACTTCTCCTTGATTTTTCGGAGAACTACTTTCACTTTCTCCTCTCACTTTTTCAACCGGATTTCGAGTTGTAAGTCTTTTGTTTCTAGTACCGTAGACCAGGGTAGTGAAGTACCCTTTATCTACCCCTTTGTCACCTTTGTCACAGTCTGAAATAAAAAAAACCGAGGTTTTAGTGACGTCTACCACTGACATCGGTAAATTAATTTTCTGCGAATGNGAACTACTTTCACTTTCTCCTCTCACTTTTTCAACCGGATTTCGAGTTGTAAGTCTTTTGTTTCTAGTACCGTAGACCAGGGTAGTGAAGTACCCTTTATCTACCCCTTTGTCACCTTTGTCACAGTCTGAAATAAAAAAAACCGAGGTTTTAGTGACGTCTACCACTGACATCGGTAAATTAATTTTCTGCGAATGAGGAACCTTCTTTTCAATACTGGTTGGATCTATCGTATAAGTTTTCGTCTCTGTAATGAAACGGCTGATTCTAGACAGATCAGTTCCGATACCAAAAAGGACACCAGTACATACCTACACTCTCAACCTGACAATTCTTCCGACTCGCGACTTCTTAACTATGAAAACTTGACACCACAACCTCTTCTGAGAACTCTCAGGGAACCTGACGTTCCTCTAGATTGGTCAGGTGAGACTTCCTCTAGTTGGGACCCTAAAGAAACCTTCCTTACTACGATTTCGATTTCGAGGTCATGAAACCGGTGGAGTAAGCTTCTCAACTGAGTAACCTTTTCTGAGACTACGACCCTCCCTACCCCCCGTCCTCCTCTTCCCCTGCTGTCTCCTACTCTACCGACCTACCGTAGTGACTGAGCTACCTGTACTCAGACTCACTTGAGGCCCTCTACCACTACCTGTGCCTCCGGACCGCACGACTCTAAGTACCCCAGCGTTTCTCATCCTGTGCTGACTCACTGACTTGACTTGACTTGACTCTGTCGACTCTGAATACCCTGTCTCATCGGACTCTATTTTGTATGCGTCTCTTTCTCCATATCTTTAGACGTGTCTCCAGAGTTTGAAAACTAATTTATAATTCGAGACGTATCAATCTCGTTTTAAGGTGTTACGATACGTTTCTTGTTGATGGCCTATACACACTCACCTTTTAAAGGTCCCGAGATCGTCCTAATCTTCTACAAGTTACAGTATGGTAAATAACACCGTTCTGGAGTGACTTATGTACTTTGTAAGTTATCTCTGAAACATCTCAGTACAGTAATGATTTGATCTTCAGTGAGATTTTTTGAGTTTATTTCGACTTCTTGTTCAATTTTTATGTAGTCTAACTAGACTTGATTACATAGAGAGTTATGAAACCGGTCGATTACGTTTCTCGACTGAGTACCTTTTTCTGGGACTACGACCCTTTCTAACTCCCGTCCTCCTCTTCCCCTGTTGTCTCCTATTCTACCAACCTACCGTAGGGACTGACTTACCTGTACTCAAACTCGTTTACGGGTCTCTATCACTTCCTGTCCCTTCTGACCTTTCGACGTCAAGGACCCCAGTGTTTCTCAACCTGTACTGAATCAGTCCATACTTTTTATGTGGAGACATGGTTTTTTTTTTTTTTTTTTTTTTTTAAATTTCCTTCCGTTGTTTTAGGACTATGAGTTATTGTACTATAATTTTACAGATTGTGGGTCAGCTTTAGAAGACCTGAAAATCTCGTGGTAATAAAACAAGTGTGAGGTTACTTATTTTCTGGTTCACACAAGAGAATTAAAGACAGATAATAAATATATATCTGAAAAGAAAAATCAGTTCGTATTTGAAAATAGAATTTGATTTTACTTAGGAAATCGACGGAACAGTATCAATTGTCAGGTAAACTTACCTACTATGGAACTGTTTTAAAATCGTAAAAAGATCTAATAGTCCACGGACTTCTGATTCCGTATGGATGTACACCAGTCCGTACACAACGGTACCAGTAGTCTAGTAAAGTTGTGTGTCACACCGAGGGAGTTTGAGAATAAGAACTACCATGAAAGAAAGTTTCTCAAATTGAATGTATGGAGTTTCTAATTAGACTGGGGTGAGTTTCGATTAATCTGCTGACACGAAATTGATTATAAGTAAAGATGGTTTAGTACTTCGTGGTACGAGACAAAAAGAAAAACGACAATAAAGTTGGAAGTTCCGAAGACAACTTCGTATCACCCTGATGTCCAACTTCGTATTACGTTTTACAGTGTCTACACCAGTAAGTAGTATATGTGATGGTTTCTGGTCTCTGTAATCGGAGGTAAACAAACAAAAGATCAAAGTGAAGTTTATTTTACTGTTATTCATGTAGGGTGCAAGGTAATTATGTTATACGTTTCTTATTTAATGGATCGTCAGGATATTTTACGTATTTTCATGTAAAATAAGTTGAGTAAAATTCTTTGTATATGACTAATAGATGATATACGGTCTACGGGACTATCTATCATTTTAACATGTTTTCGTTATTCCTCGAATTAAAAGGTAAAATAATTCCGTCAGGATTTAAAGGAACTACGGAGATCTCCATTTGTTAGACGGACGGTTACGTCCTCTGTGTCCTCTACGTCGAAACTTGGGACCAAATCCTTCTAGAGGACCTCTTCCTTTTCCGTTACGTGAGGTCATAAGAACGAACCCTTTAAGGCACCTGTCTCCTCGGACCAACCCATATCAGGTGTCACAGTATTTCTCGACCTGTACTGACTCACTCGTGAGGGTGTGTATTTGAAGGTACGTAAATTAAAAGTTGAAGATCAAAGTACGTAATATGTAAATGTATATAATTCGAATGTCTAAAATTATTTAGAATAAACTTGTAAATACGTAATTAAATACGTGTAAAGTTCAGTGCCGTACCGTCTGAAGGACAGTTGGTTCTTAAGTGAAACCTCAAATAAACAAGGACAACAATCATACGGTTGAAAAAAAACATGGTAGTAAATTTGTAAAATAACATCACCATAAACTTGTGTTTTTATCCTACACGGAGTCTTAATAGAAGACTCCCCTTAAGGTATTCCGAGATATTGGAGTCGAGGGTAAAACTAGTCCTTAGAGACGAAGGTAAAGACATGACTTACCGAAAGAGTTCTCCAGGTACATACTTATATCGGAAGACGTCGACCCCCAAAAGGACTACCGAGTAAACCATTTCTTAGATGGATGTTACACCCTCTGGACCCAAACTAGGGACCCAACCCTTCTAGGGGACCTCTTCCCTTTCCGATGGATCAGGTCATAAGACAGGACCTCTTAAGGTACCTCAGTGTTTCTCAACTTTTACTGACTCGTTGAAAGTGAAAGTGAAAATACGTTGAAATTTTTTTAATTTTAATGATTATAAAACGTAAAAATAGTCATTGAGTGTACTATTTACCGTATATCTTTCTGGTTTCACGGTTATTGAATTATATTGATTCAGTTTCTATACGTTTAAAATCTGATGGTTCACTGTTTAAAAATTGGGACCTGTCTTAGTCCATATAACAGAAGTAAACTCTTCTTTTTCTTACTTTAATTATTTACGGTAGTTTTAAAAACTTTCATCTCCGTATTAATACTTAAAACTCTACATAAAAGTAAAAGACTCTTATTTTGGGAAGGGTATATCTAAAATTCAGGAAAAATTTAAAACCGAGGAAGTTTGAATATATAAAGGAAATTTCTTTTTCATCTCTTATGAATATGGTCCTTTAAATTTTTTACTTAATTTTGATAGAAATAACTTTCAAACAGAAGAAGAACCAATCTTTCTTTATTTAGTGAAAAAGATTCTTTACGACGGGGTTCTCTTGAAAAAGAGTCCCAAGTGGGTTAACACTAGTAAAACTCTTTGAGTCGCCATTAGTTGTGTGGAGATGCCCCTTCTTCTCGACATCCTCTGTCCACTCTCCTTTTTCAGATCTCTAGATCGTCTGTAAAGTCCCTTTCCACGACAAATTTGAACAAGACCCTCCCGGGTCGACTAATCAATCTAATGGAAAGGTTTGTGTTGTTTTCGAGAAGTCCCATCTTGACTTCAGGGACTCACCTTTCGAAGGATAAATTTTCGTCTCTAACGGTCACCGTGACCCCGTGTGGGTCCAGGAGACTGTTGAGGACATAGTTACCAAAGTTCCGGACTCCTCCATTGTTGTGTTTTACCCTGGCTCTGTTCGTCTAATCTGGTTTTAATACCTTGGTAGTCGTTGTCGGTGTTTCCATCTTCCCCGACATCTCTCTCCTTCCTCCACCCCCCACCCTTTCCTTCTTCACTCTCCTTTCTCTAGTTGAGCCTTCCTCCCAACCCAAATTTCTTTCTAGACTGGTTGAAGTCGGTTTGAACAGGTTTCTTTGGTGAAGTCAAGGTTACTAAACACATCCAAGTAACTGAAAGATCAGAAGAAAAGAGAGGGACAAAAGGAACCCTATTGTTACCCTCTCATATCTGACCCAAAAATTTCCCTACTAAAGATGGTTCTTCAATGTTGTTTGTTATCAAGAAAAAGAGTCTAGATTTTATAGTATAGTTTAAACTGGGGAAAGGTCGATTCACTGGATGGAATCAGGTCATTGAAGGGAAACTTTTGTTTCCTTTACTACCAATGGTGGGTTTTACCACCACTAATTTGAGGTGCGTATGTTACCTATGAGTTATTCATCATCACTTGAGTGACTTGGGGATTCGGTACCAGACCGACTTGTCCAAATTTAATATTAATGATCGATATACTAGTACCTATTCTATATTATGAAATAAGGGTCGATCTTTTACCCTTTCAATATTTTACCAGTTCATGGATGAAGTACTCCAATAACACTCTAATTGACCCTTCTTTTTGAACACTTTTTGAATATTTTATAAATTTATACAAAGGGACCTGGACCGTGAAATCGTTTACAATCGAGAATAATACAGAAAAGACATCTTTACTGACGACTCCGTCATAAGAATAATTTCTGAGTTAAGAATAGGAAACTTATTATATTATTTATCCTAACTGATTCATCGTACAATGTAGTGTTATACAGTAGTTTGGTGTGCTTACCTTTATTACCGGTCTCCTCTCTTCTACTCTTTCGAAGGTACAAAGTACTATGAACGGTGGACTCCATCGGGTTTAACTTCCATTCTTACCTGTGTATACTTTAGAATGACATAACCATAGTTCTAATTTTTTTTCATTCTAGTACCGTAGACTAGGGTAGTGAAATACCGTTTATATTTCCTCTTTTCACCTTCGTTACTACCTAAAAAAAAAAGAACCCGAGGTTTTAGTGACGTCTACCACTGACGTCGGTACTTTAATTTTCTGTCAACGAGAAATCTCCCTTTCTATACTACTTGGATCTGTCGGATAAAAATTTTTCTCTCTCTCTCTCTCTGTAATCAAACGAGTGTTTCGATACCACAAAAGTCATCAGTACATACCTACACCCTCGACCTGGTATTTCTTCTGACTTGTGGCTTCTTGACTACGAAGGTTTAACATCACGACCTCTTCTGCGAACTCTCAGGGAACCTGGTGTTCCTCTAGTTTGGTCAGTTAGGACTTCCTTTAGTCAGGACTTATAAATAACTTTCATGACTACGACTTCGAGGTTATGAAACCGGTGGATTACGTTTCTCGGTTTAGTAACTTTTTCTGGGACTA
Organism: Capra ibex; assembly: GCA_006410555.1. Taxonomy (NCBI): domain Eukaryota; kingdom Metazoa; phylum Chordata; class Mammalia; order Artiodactyla; family Bovidae; genus Capra; species Capra ibex. The sequence goes on from SJYO01041852.1 coordinate 75,264,616, forward strand.
CGACCCTTTCTAACTTCGGTTTTCCTCTTCCCTCGACGTCTCCTACTCTGTCAATCTACCGTAGTGGCTGAGTCGCCTGCACTTAAACTCGTTTAAGGTCGTCTAACGTCTCCTGTCTCCTCAGACCGCCCGACGTCAGGTACCACAACGCTTCTCAACCTGTACTGAATCACTGACTTGTTGTTGTTGTTTGTACCAAGTTTAAAGTTGACAAGGGTTTAGGAACTAAATAAATTTTTAGTTTGTATGTAATGTCCCATTGTAGAAATACTTCGTAAAATCACTGACATTTTTCTCGTTCTAAAGAACTTTATACCTTTGATTTTCTGTTACCGACGTTATAAACGTTTCAACTTGACAAAAGACTAAAATTTACTGTTATTAAGGTTTATAAATAATTTCTCTTTAAAAGACATGAATTTAGTAATGACTAATTCTTACCTTCGTATACAACATATAAACCCCCTACCCATCCCACCACTCATAGAAAAATATTTTTCTTAGGTCTGTCTATGTCTTCTTTGATTCTTAGTCCGTCTTCCCGAATCCAAAAATTGTCTCTCGAAGACTCGTGACTTACACTACCATCCATAATGTCTCAGTCTATGTTTATTCTAAGAGAGGTCTTTGGAGGGGTGACGGGAAAGTCGTAAAATTCTTTTATTATTACATATTACTTATTTTAATAAAATTTGGAATCTTTCTTTTACCGATTCATGTTTGTTCTAAAATTGACCAACATACGTGAAAAGATATTCTTAAAGTAAATTTTCATCATTCGATTAATGAAAATTTAATGGAATTTACTGATCGATATTTATTATTTTACTTCCGAGTTTTCGAGTCGAATTGTTATTGTTATTTGTTATTTGTCAGTGACAAGAGGTAATACCCGGTCTGTAAAATAAATCGTCCTCTCTTTCAGACCATGTGTTGATTGATATTAAGATTACGAGTAACAAGCCACAAACTGGAACCGTGGACTCTCGATCAATCCGTGTGTCTTACAGTCCCGCGTGAGGTCTGTATTACTTATTTTTATACGTAAGATTGTTATAGAGGTCCCTTCACCACGAGTGTAACACAAATTCTCCGTGACGAGAACGAATGAGATAGGGACGGGATAGTGACACGTTTAGTGGTTGTAACGACCTGAGGGCTGTGTGCCTCAGGTATGATGGATTACCTGGTCAGTGTATGATGTATTACAGTACAATGTGTTAATCAGATTCCTTAATTTTCTTAATTTCAGAAAGGGTCCGTGACGAAGACTGAGAGGAAGATCGTATATGGGGGAGGTGGTAACGGGGGTAGTGGTAACACAACTTTGGGAAAAGAAGACTCACGTGAGATGACTGATCTGAACCGAACTCGTGAAAGTGCCAGGGATCTAGTAAATGTTTCGACTCCGACGAAGGAGAGACTCGGTGTCTATGTATCGAAAAAAGGTACCTGGTTCAACAAGACGAGTAACTAGACGAGCTACTTGTCTCAGTACGACTGACTCCGTACGACCCTTAGTCTGTCCCATTTCCCTTAGTCTCTCCCATTTCCCTTAGGCGACTTTGATTCAACAGGATTTCCCCGACCTGTCCGAGACCCTCTTCGAACGGTAGATGGAAGTCCAGACCAGAGTTATAGGGACAGACGCCGAGATAATCTTCTACTCGTCCCAACTCTTTTAAACCTTACAAAGAATAAAAGTCGTAATCTACTCTAAAACTGGTTAATGGGTTCCTCCATAACCAAACTCCACTAATATTCTCTTTGTCTCTAAGTCCAGGACCGGTCTGGTGTGAAGGGTATCTCAGTCCCTTCGTCTGTGTCCCACTTTATATACAAGTCGTCTGTTCGGTGTACTATTGTACCAATCTCTCTTTCCGACGAGGGACTAGTTAACCGTTCTCTCCTGACTCAACCAGGAGTTCGAATTCCTTTCTGCTCTTTGTCTGATAGGGGACAAAAGTCTCTGATCTTTGTTCGAGAGAAAAACACCCACCCCGATTCAAGTGTAGATCTCGTTTTGACCCTCCTCCGGTCGTGACCCGTCGTGGGACGATTGGGAGTCAGTTAGAAGTCTTCGAAGACTCGTTAGACGGAAGAGAAGGTCTATGTGTTGGAGTCACGGGGTGTCAGAGTGAAACTTTCCTTCGGTCTTCAAAGACGTAGGTCGAGGTATTTAGAAGACCAAGAGAAGTAAAGAAACAGAAACCAAATTATTAAAGGACCCTTTGTATAAGAGAGTTGAGATTTATCTGAGGGAACCCAGATAAATAAAACTAAAAAAAAAAAAAAAGTCTTGTATCTGGTAGAGACTTTTATGAATTCGAAGACACGACCTTAGAGAGGTTAAGAGGTGTAAGAAAAAGAAGTCTTAACCGAGATAGGGAGGTTCAGTGGGTCGAATGGAGTCTGAGAGTGACGACAGAAGAGACCCACCCCCCTCTTTTCCCAGTGGAGTAGTGAGATTAAGAAAAAACACAGTTTAGAAGGAATATGGAACTACAACCCTACGACCCTACCGTAGAGTTGGTCATAAAGGGTTTCTCTTGGTCAGTGGAAATAAGGATTCTGACGACAAAAGGAATAAAGACAGGTGGTGAATGAAGTAGGAGACAAAAGAGGAAAAAAACAACAACAAGTCAACGATTCAACACACACTGAGAAACGTTGGGGTCCCTGACATCGTGAGGTCCAAGGAAACAGGAGGTGATAGAGGGTCTTAAACAAGTTTAAGTACAGGTAACTCAGTCACTACGATAAATTGGTAGAGTAGGAGATAGTCGGGGAAAAGGAGGACGGAAGTTAGAAAGGGTCGTAGTCCCAGAAAAAGTTACTCAGTCGAGAACCGTAGTCCACCGGTTTCATAACCTCGCAATCGGAGTTGTAGTCAGAAAGGTTACTTATAAGTCCTGACTAAAAGAAATCTTAACTGACCAAACTAGAGGAACTTCTGGTTTCCTGAGAGTTCTCAGAAGAGGTCGTGGTGTTAAGCTTTCGTAGTTAAGAAGCCGTAAGGTGGAAGAAATACCAGTTGAGAGTGTAGACATGTACTGATGACCTTTTTGGTATCGAAACTGATATACTTGGAAACAACCGTTTGACTGAGAGACGAAAAAATTACGTGATATATCCAAACAATATCGAAAGGAAGGTTCCTCGTTCACAGAAAATTAAAGTGTCAGTTGTCACTAAAACCCGGGTTCTTTTACTTTAGTAAGTAACGAAAGTGAAAAAGGGAAGTAAATCGGTTATTTTGAAAGATGCAGAAAAGACATAAGAAGTCGGGTTGAAAAAAACACATCGTGATGAGTAGAGAACGACTTCAACCAGTGTTTCAGAAGGTTACTTAAAGGACGTAGAGTTAGTAAATAATAGGGAGAGGGGTTAATTAGATAGTATCTTGACGAACCAATCATACTGACCTTGTTTAGTGACGAGTATATTAACGGGACAAATCTATAGGTTACGGTGATAAGAGATAATAAAGAATTTACTGATGGATAAGGAAGTATCAGTAATAGACGGACTTTTGGAATTTACCTTTTCTATGTTGGGACTCTCATAGGAGGTCATAGTAAAGACCCTGAGTGAGAGAATAAAAGGATATCTACGTCAGGTGGTGACGACGGTGATATGTCGTGTCGTTGAAGATGGGTCGTTCCTATTATCATGCAAAAAGTCAACTCCGGTTGTAGGCGTAGGAGTCGATGAAGTTACACTAGTCCTATTAGACCGAAGACCTTAGTTTTGTTACGAATTAGTACGGACCTAGTAAGAAGGAAATCTACTACCAAAAAGTTCTGTCCACACCCGACCTGTCATTACGACCTAGTTACACTCTGTAATCGAAGTCTGACAGATCAGTCGTCGGGAAGTTCCACAGTGTAGTCCTAACGTTAAAATTATTTTTTAGGTCTTAAAAGATTCTAGGGTAAAATTATACTCTAGACCAAGATCCATGTCAGTTCGTCGGAGCGGGGAGAGGTCCTTCACAACAGAAACACTCATGAATGGTCAAGGTTACTTACCTCATAAGGGTGTGATAGTCCGTCACTGAGTACTTTCCTTGGTTTAAAGGAAAGAAATCGACATGAGGTTGGTCTTGGACCATAAGTATCGAGTCGGATGACCATGTAAAAGTTGGGAATAAATCTTGTCAATATGCCCTTAACTACTCGATGTCCTTTACGTAACCATTTTGACCCTCCACCAACTACGTCTCTGTCTCTTTTTCAGGATACTAGAAATATGGAAATATATACATTAATTCTGAGTAAAGTTAGATCCGTTGAACGGGCGAATCCAACTAGAGAAGTGGAACGGTCGATTTTACAAGACGTTAAGATGAACTCAACAACTGTCCAACAATTTTGTCCCGTTGCACGGGAGTACATTGGGCGGAGTTGATCTCAAAACGAGTACCGAGACTCAGGAACCGGAACGGTCCCCTTCCACACCAAAACCTTCTCACGTGGTCCAAGTGTCAGAACTTCAGTATCTGGTGTTCAGTAGTTTCCCCGACCCGAGGACCCTGCCCGTGTTTTTCGTCCCGGACCTATAAGGTGGATGTTTGTCGATGTTTTCCTCCTACAGTTTCTCCCCTTTTTTCGTCCAGTCTTCGGGACCTTCGAACTTAAATATATAAACCCATATAAATGTATACAAACACGTCACTTCCAGTGAGACCCGATTCTTGGTAAGTTGAGATCGTCCGAAACGAGACCAAGTCAATAGTAAATTAGACTCCCCGTGTATATCAGGACCGAACTACTCGAAACAACCATGTCACCACTATCCGAATGACATTATTCCACCCCTGGGTACACTATTATAAAACTTGTATTTGTCCTGTCGTCTTTTCTCTTTTGTTTTGTTATTAATTCTAGTGAAAGAAAAAAGATTTGTTTTGTCTTCATTTGTTCTTGATACAAAGTTTAGGGGAAAGACGATCTTGGTCCTTGTACGTCATATATTTATATAAAATTCCGAAATGGGATCTTAAAACATATCAGTACATTCAACTGTAGTATTCTTTGTCATATTCTACGTATACATTAGACTTATAAGAGTTCGAGGTTTACTTTAACGTACCTGTAGTTATAAGTGGTCGATGTATTAAACACCTCGGGTCACGGTGTACTTTTACTCTGTGAGGAAAAAGTTTTTCGTCCTTTTATCATGGTAATTTCCTTGACTCTATATCAAAAAGTAATGAAGACGTTAGAAAGAAAACTGGATAGTACCACAAAAATTCACAGATTCATTTTGTTTTAAATTTTAATATATAATGATCGAACCTAAAATGGTAAGTACGAAGATAACACGTTACGATTAAAAATTTTAGTTTATATCAACACGAAGTAATAAACGACTTAGTGACTTTAACATGTGAAAAAGATATGTGTGTATACATTAAGAAACAAAGGTCCTATCCTCTTTGTGGTCCGGTTTTATTGAGTTGAGACAAATAAGGTGAGGAACAATACGGGTGTAAGACAGTTGTGAGATGAAAGTCACATGTCAACTCATTCCTTCTAGACTCTGTTTCTTGATACCGACCGGGATAGAAAATAAAAACCAGGTACAGTTATACAAGTCACACTCGTCAACCGATTATGTTTCTTAATGTGTTCTTGTTTTCCTACAATATGAAACACTACTCAAGGAACCCTAAGTTTCCAGAGGTACTTAGTCGTCAGATCAATGTTAATTTCTTTGGTTTTGTTCTCAAGTCCATTATGTCACTACCCTGTTCAAAGTGTTCAATCATACAATTCTTCCGTCATTTTTGTCGATGTGTTAAAGTCTCCTCCCTATCTTTTAGCTCAACCCCTGAAGGACCACCGAGTCACTATTTCTTAGACGGACAGTTATGTCCTCTGTGTCTAAGCTAACTAAGACCCAGAACACCCTTCTGGTTTTCGGCACCTCCTTGATTCGAGTCCGTAGTGTTGATAACTCGGACACGAGGTCTCGGACTGTCGACTTTGACGACTCCGGTACACGGTGTCGATGACTTCGGACGTGCGAGATCTAGGACACGAGGAGTTATTTTCTTTTGAGACGTTACTTTTCAGGTACACGACGTTGACCTCTCATCGGGGGTGAACGGTGTTGATCTCTATTTAGGTACGTCGGTATTTATTTTTTTCTTTTAATTTTTTTTCTTTTATCTCTTGTCTTTTTTATCTGATTTTTTATCTTTTTAGTTGTTGTAGTCATTGTAGTAGGAGTAGTTTAAACATTGTTCTTCTTTATTATTAGAGAACCTACTTTTTTTGTTTAGTACAAACCCTAATCTTTTCATTTCTACCATTTTCTTTTCAATTATCACCTCGGTTCCACAACTTTTTGATTCTATCTTTCTATTAGGACCTCATCTCACTTTTTGTAATCGATTTCGTAAAGTCGACATGATGATATTGGTAACAATAATAATTAGTCTTTTATTCTTCTCGATGGGTAGACCACTAAGGGGTGTTGACAGTGGTAGAAATATTCTTAATTGGGTGAGGAAATTAGAAGTCCTGTTCTGTACTCAATCCATGATACTTAATCTAAGTAAAAATGTCTTCTCCTTCAATACAATTCATTGAACGAGTACCGGGGTGTCGACCGGCTGCCTTCACGGTTTCTCAAACTCCTATTTATGAACCTCGAAACTCTTCCTCTCTTACTGTCCTACTCTGTGTCGTTTTAGGCGATTAGCGCCCTTCGTGGGTAGTACCGCCCCAAGAGACCCCCGGTAACAACTTCTGTTATAACTTTATGTACGTACATTTTAAAATTTTAATACCTGATATCTCCACGTTACTTACGTCCTTTCCTTTTCTTTCCACACACTCTTTTATGTTACCGTTTTAGTTCTTGAAGGGACCACCAGGTCACTAATTCTGAAACGGAAGGTTAGGTTTCCTATGTCCAAACGAGGGACCAGTCCCTCAATTCTCGGGTGTACGGAGGACGGTTTTTGTTTGTTTGTTTGTTTGTTTTTTGATGTAATATTGTTTAAGTTATTTCTAAAAAATTTACCAGCTGTAGTTCTTTACAATTTTTTTTTCTTTTCTTTTTAGTTGTTCAAACTCCCGACCTATATAGTGTTCGACTTTCTATCGACTCTTAGTTTCTAATAGTATATGGGTCTCCATATACTTTAGGTTTGGACAGTATAAAACACTTACTTTCCTGACTGGTCGCTAAATCACTAGATGCCTTAAATACGACTTCGTATTGTAAATCAGATTTTAAACAAGTGCAGAAGTAAATAAATTTTTCATAAATAGTTCACGACATGTTCTATGACTTTGTTGGTTATAAATATGGTTGTAATAAAATCCCTTGTGAATTTTAAAAGATCCGTGATCTCGACGTCGTCACTTACTCCACTTATTTCGGAGACAAAAGTTCTTCGAATGTCTGATAGTATCTTCTTTATTTTCTCTTTGTTTATTCTATCCTTTTTTACTTCTATTGGTGGTCAGGGGGTGTTTTACTATAGTCTTACAATTTTTTTATTCGTTATACTTTATTTTTTAGTTTACTACGGTCTTTTGTATCTACGATACTTCTTTTAGTTTGTCAATATTTTGTCTCATTATTATACTAACTCTCACCAATCCTTCATCGTGGAAATCGATTCTTACTAGTCTCAGTGGACTCCTCCACTGTCAACTCAACTTTAAACTTACAACTCTCCACCGGCACCACCATTTATCGAAACCACATTTCCCGGGTTGTCTACTTTCTTCGAACCATACAGACTCTTTGTCTTTCTGGTCAAACCGCCCTCCACCACGGTCCGGTACGAGTCATCATCAAGTCAGTAAAGACTGAGAAACGTTTGAGTACCTAACATCGGACGGTTCGAGGAGCCAGGTACCTTAAAAGGTCCGTTCTTATGACCTCACCCAACGGTAGAGGAGGTCTCCTCTACCAATTGTTCTCCCTTTCGACACACTCAATTCGAACCTCTGAACCTGTCACCGGTCCAGTACGTTTTGTCCTTTTGGGTTAAAGAGACAAGTTCATTGAGTCTCAGATCACCCTTCCGTCTGAACATTTGTTTACAACTGAAATGGGATGTCGTACTGTTTACGCGACTATCGTGTCCACTATTCACTCGTGTCTTCTGGACAAAATGGAGGACTTTGAATAGTCCCCAGACACTAGAAGGGGTCGTACCTGCTAGTGATATGGGTGTCACGGAAGTAAGTCAAACCAAGGTTCTGTTGGTGGGGGTTAAAAAGGTTCGCGGGGAGGTTTGACCGTTCGTTTCTTGACCCGAACAACGACTATTTGGTGAACCTCGGGAACCCTTCTCTCTGTGAGTCATTTGTTTCGACCCTAATAGAGTGCCGAAATACTCTAGTTTCGTGAAATGTTTGTAATTGATTAACTCGTATAGTACAACGTCTCACAGTCACAACATTACTCCGAGACAAATTCGAGAAATAAGAAAGATTTTACGGACGCATGAGAACCTTCCATACTCAAGGTGTGACTGAAGTACCTGTCTTTCGGAAATATACAGGGAGGAAGAGGTGACGATCTCTTGAAACAGAGTCAAACCCCTCGCCCCCTCAAACCACTCTGACCGTAAACTGTCTTACACTTTAAGGAATGAAGTGTCGGGTAAACTCTTGTGAAGTCATCTGTAGAGACAATGACTTTAATTAAGAGATTTTAGATTGTAACACCCCTGGACATGAGAAGCCGTACAAGACCCTTGAGTTACTACGGAGATTAGAACCGGTTTATAAAGTCTTTATATAAAGAATATTCTCTCTGAACCTTTCTTTCGTGTCTATTTAGATTCGAAGTCTTAGTGAACAACCGAACAACTTTTATTTCCAGGGACCTTAGAAAAGTTCTCGCGTACTTAGTTTTAAGGTCTTTAAAGGAAAAAAAAAAAATAAAAAATAAAAAATTTAAAATTTTAGAAATTAAGAATGTACGCAAGGGTTTGTACTTGGGGGGAGGGTGGAGGGAGGGGTGTTGTAGAGAGACCCAGTAGGGGTACGTGGTCGGGGTTCGTACGACGTGGGATGCAGTCTGTACCTGACCGCTAAGTTAAGAATGTACTATCATATGTACAATCTTAAGGGTAAGAGGGTTTAGTAGGGTGGGAGAGGGAGAGGGAGACTCAGGTTTTCAGGTAATATGTGTAGACACAGAAAAAAGGACAGAACGTATGTCCCAGCAGTAACGGGAGAAGGATTTAAGGTATATATACACAATCATATGACATAACCACAAAAAGAAAGACCGAATGAAGTGAGACATATTAACCGAGGTCAAAGTAGGTAGAGTAGTCTTGACTAAGTTTACTTAAGAAAAATTGCCGACTCATTATGAGGTAACACATATACATGGTGTCTTTAAAGGTAAAATTATTTGAGGACTAAACGAAGAATGTGTGTACGTTAAGTATTGATGACGTCTTTTCGCCTGAGTTTAGAGTCCAGTTAAGTCCAGGTGAGTCATGTAAAAATAATTTATGGATGGTTCATGTTACGTCGTTGTCTCTGTTCCTTCTAGGTCGAAATCGAGTTCTTTAGATATAAGGTCCTCCTCCCCCTTTTTTCTTCTGTCCACTAAAATTAAGTTTTGTCTCGTATTGTCCCTATGTGTCTTATAATACTACCAAGTCCCCGAAGGGTCCACCACGATCATTTCTTCGGTGGACGTCCTCTTTCTTCTTTATGTCCAAGCTAGCGACCCAGACCTTCTAGGGGATCTCCTCCCGTACCGTTGGGTAGGGTCATCAGAACGGATCTCTTAGGATACCTGTCTCCTCGGTCCAGGTACACAGTGTTTTTCAACCTGTGTTGACTTCGTTAAATCGTGTGTACGTCCGTATTACCAAGTCTGTCTCATCCGTCCTTACTATAGGAAAACCCCAGGGTCCTTTCTTTCCACGTCGGAGAAGTCAACCTGAAACTCCCTGCTATTTCTAAATGTAACTGATTTCGGATTTCTAGTCCTCATACCCGAAACTACACTTAAGACTAATACAAAGACGGTGGAGGGACAGACTAGAACCCGTTCAGTGGATAGTGAGGATACAATCGAATAAGTCGATATTTTTTACTCCACCGACCGTTCTACTAAACTCCAAGGAAGATCAGTTTTTGAAATAATGAGACCAAAATAAACGGAGTCACTAGACTCCCATTTCACTTTCACTTCAGCGAGTCAGCACAGGCTGAGAAACGCTGGGCACCTGACATCGGGTGGTTCGAGGAGGCAGGTACCCTAAGAAGTCCGTTCTTATGACCTCACCCAACGGTAAAGGAAGAGGTCCCCTAGAAGGACTAGGTCCCTAACTTGGGTCCAGAGAGTGTAAAGTCCGTCTGCGAAATTGGAGACGTGGTGATCCCTTCGGGAATTTATGTTCTTATGTCAGAGAGTCTTTTGGAGGATATCTCTGTATCTTGAAGTCTAGGTTCATGATTGTAGTTTCTAAAGTTCCCTCCTTTCCTTCGGTCCAACTTTCTTCTTCCCCCTCCTCCGCCCTCTCCCCCCACTTTCCCCACCGGAATCTCTGCTGAGGACGGTGGATGTCATCCGTACGACTCAAAAGTCTGACTACCCGACTCTCCGCCTTACGACAACCGTCACTCTTGGTACATGGTCCAACTCCCTACACAACTTCGGTCGCGGGGGAATCCGACCCGAGGGTCTGTCCAAACCACTCTTCCTCTTCAAACCAACGAACACACCGTAGACAGTGACGATCAAAATTCAACAAATGAAGAAAAATTTGCGAGTGTCGTTCCTTTTTTTTATGTCTCGAGATATCGATAACGGTAGTGTACTAATCGAGAGTTTTATTCGTCTGACTTAGTGTCCCTTCCCGTCCATCCGGTAGTACCACTTATGACTGGATTCTCCTTGCTTTTCTACCCCTCCTTTGTCAGACTCACCCTCTAAACAGGACCCACCTACACCTGGAAATCCCCCTGTCCCAAGTCCAAGTGTTTGTACTCAAACGACCCGGCAGACAAAAGGAGGTTCAAGTAAGTGGTGGGTCTAGTACCACTCTTTACAGAGAGAAGGAAGAAAGTAACTCCCTACCTCCGAAACATCCTGTGTCACTCCCATTTTTAATCCGATTGTTAAGACCACGACGAAGACTCGGAGGACCCTTTACTGGTCACAGAAGACCCTGTTCGTTACAGAAGAAGGTGGATTCGTTAATTAGAGAAGGACACACTGACAAAAAAGAATTGTCGTCTCCTCTTCAGTCGCAAAACTCAAAGAGTTCCGTTTACCCCACCAAACCTTCCGAAACTTGTTGAAAGTTTAAAAGACCCAATTGTGAAACCTTTCCGAAACCCCGTCACCACACGTCTCTGTAGAAATTAACGGACCCCCTCCGAACAACATATCGTAAACGACTGAAAAGACCACATTTAGGATTTTCTACTACGACACTTTCACGACGTGAGTTATACGGTCGTTTAAACCTTTTGAGTCGTCACCGGTGTCCTGATCTTTTCCAGTTAGAAGTAAGTTTAAGGTTTCTTTCCGTTACGGTTTCTTACGAGTTTGATACCGTGTTAACGTGAGTAGAGTGTGCAATCGTTTCATTAGGAGTTTTAAGAGGTTCAGGCCGAAGTTGTCATGTACTTCTCACTTGAAAGTCTACAAGTTCGACCAAAATCTTTTCCGTCTCCTTGGTCTCTAGTTTAACGGTTGTAAACGACCTAGTAGTTTTATAGTTCTCTTAGATGAAGACGAACTAACTGATACGGTTTCGGAAACTGACACACCTAGTGTTGTTTGATACCTTTTAAGAAGTTCTCTACTATTATGGTCTGGTAGACTGGACGAAGAACTCTTTAGACATACGTCCAGTCCTTCGTTGTCAATTTTGACCTGTACCCTGTTGTCTGACCAAGGTTTATCCCTTTCCTCACGTAGTTCTGACATATAACAGTGGGACGAATAAATTGAATATATGTTTCATGTAGTACTCTTTACGACCTGACCTACTTCATGTTAGACCTTAGTTCTAACGACCCTCTTTATAGTTATTGGAGTCTATTCGTCTACTGTGGTCGGAATACCGTCTTTCGTTTCTTTTTTTCTCTCGGAGAACTACTTTCACTTTCTCCTCTCACTTATTCAACCGAATTTTGAGTTGTAAGGTTTTTGATTCTAGTACGGTAAGCTAGGGTAGTAAGGTACCGTTTATCTACCCCTTTATCACCTTTGTCACAGTCTGAAATAAAAACCCCCGAGGTTTTAGTGACGTCTACCACCGACATCGGTACTTTAATTTTCTGCAAATGAGAAACCTTCTTTTCAATACTGGTTGGATCTGTCGTATAATTTTTCGTCTCTCAAGGTCATCGATATATACCTACACTCTCAACCTGATATTTCTTTCAACTCGTGGTTTCTTAACTACGAAAACTTGACACCACAACCTCTTCTGAGAACTCTCAGGGAACCTGAAGTTCCTCTAGGTTTGTCAGGTAGGATTTCCTTTAGTCAGGACTTATAAGTAACCTTCTTGACTACAACTTCGACTTTGAGGTTATGAAACCGGTAGACTACACTTCTTAACTGAGTGACCTTTTCTAGGACTACGACCCGTTCTAACTTCCGCCCTCCTCTTCCCCTAGTGTCTTCTACTCTACCAACCTACCGTAGTGGATGAGTTACCTGTACTCAAACCCATTTGAATCCCTCAACCACTATCTGTCCCTCCGGACGGCACGACGTCAGGAACCCTAGTATTTCTCAGTCTGTGTTGACTCACTGACTTGAGATGACTTGACTAATGTATAAATATAAGAAAAAGTCTAAGAAAAGGTAATATCCAATAATGTTCTCTATCTTATATCAAGGGACAATAAAGACAAAAATTACAAACCAAAACTACGATATGTTTTTACTCTCGTAACATATGTATCAAATTTGGAACGTAAAAAAGTCAATTGTCATATGTATTACCCACAGAAGTTACTCAAGTAAATCGAGATATATCAAGGAAAATTACCTACGAATTATAAGGTCCATTATCAAACCTTTACCACGATCAATCCACCAAAGTAAAAAAAGTGGGATAATGTTCACACAACTGACTTTATTCGTAGAACTAGTCCTCCTCCATTCACCAATTCAGACCGATAAAGAACCCCCTCTCCACAAAACTCAAGTTTAAGACTGCACGATGGATGAGAGACACACTGAAATTCAAGAAATAGGAGATTTACAGTATTAGACGTTTAATTCCAACTATTATTGTCGTGGATAATAACAGTATTCCTTATTAATTTAATTGTACGTACGAATTTTGTTATGGACCGTGTGTTTTTTACGAGTTATTTACAATCGAGGGTAAGATACATGGAGATGTGTGAGTCTCATCGATCAACTAGTCAAAAGATCTGGGATCTGTACTCAGTTTTACGTATGTTAGTCGAGACCCTTTGCAGACGGATGGAGGTTGCGGGGGACGAACTTCCGTAAGGATCTAGGTATGGATTTCATACGTACGGAGTGTCAAACTACAGTTTAACGGGGGTTCGGAGTTCCAGTACGGTAAAACTTAAGATCGGTTATGATCTCTACCCGGTAGAAAAAAAAAAAAATTAAACTCATAGTAATAAAATGTTGCAACATAATCAAAGACAACATCGGGTACTTAGTCGAGACACACACACACACACACACACACACACACACACACACATAGGAGAGAGAAACTGGCGGGAAGGTAGGTGGGCAGGTAGGGTGGATGGGGAGACAGGGTGGAGAGATCCAGTGGTGTCTCTTGACTCGACTCGAGACACACGATATGTCGTCGAAGGATGACGACGACGACGACGACGATTCAGTGAAGTCAGCACAGGCTGAGACACGCTGTGGTGTCTTCCGTTGGATGGTCCGAGGGGGTAGGGACCCTAAGAGGTCCGTTCTTGTGACCTTACCGAATGGTAAAGGAAGAGGTTACGTACTTTCACTTTTCACTTTCACTTCGGTGAGTGAACGCAGACTGAGAATCGTTGGAGTACCTGACGTCGGATGGTCCGAGGAGACAGGTACCCTAAAGGGTCCGTTCTCATGACCTCACCCCACGGTAACGGAAGAGGCTATCGTCGAAGGATGATCGATAGATAAAATGTGTACCATCACATAAATACAGTCACGATGACTGGGTCAAGGAGGGAAGGAGGCGAAGGGGGAGACACAGACGTACAGACAAAAGATGTAGACGTAGAGATGAGGACAGGACGACTATCCAAGTAGACATGGTAAAAAGATCTAGGGTGTATATACACAATTATACGTTATAAATAAGAAAAGAAGGACTTAAGGAAGTGAGACATACTGTCTGACATCCAGATAGGTGTAGCGATGTCTACTGGATTAAAACAAGGAAAAATACTGACTCATTATCAGGTAACATCTATACATGGTGAAAATTTTACAATGATCAAATAGTATTATGGATACTATTCCGAACTAAGTCGGTTTCTTGTTCAGTAGGTCCTTGATTTCCCTTAATTTTCTTGGTACTTCTTTCCCCGTGCCCTTTACCTCTACTCTTAGAGAGTACAGAGAAAGTGTCTCTAGAAGTTGGGACTCTTCCGTCTAACGGTGATGGTGTGTAAATCCCAAAGAGATCTATTCCCAAAAGATTATTCTGTGGAAAAAAGAGAGTAAGAACAGATGTCAACCACATGGAACAGATCTCCGTCTCTGTTCCGTGTTCACCGAACCCTACTGAAACGATCGTGTGGACATAGTGTGCGTACGTCCAGCTCAGGTAGGGTGATTCTCAACTGAGGTTGTCCTCATTGAACCATGGTAGAGGAAGGGATGTCTCGTCTAACACAAGAGGGTCCATGAAAAAACGGTTCAATCCAACCGGACAGTGAGTAGTGTGGAGGGTGTACATATTGAAAAGTGAAGGTAAAACATTTATCTTCACCATTGACTTCGTAGAATAGAAAGAAACTCCACGTCTTACTGTCCCTTCTCACTTCAGCGAGTCAGCACAGACTGAGAAACGTTGGGGTACCTGACATTGGAAGGTCCAAGGAGGCAGGTACCCTAAAAGGTCCGTTCTTATGACCTCACCCAACGGTAAAGAAAGAGGTCCCTTAGAAGGGCGCGGTTCCTAGCTTGGGTCCAGAGGGTGTAACGTACGTCTGAGAAATGGTGGCCTCGGTGGTCCCTTAGGGACTTCGTATCTCTCTCTCTTTCTTGACATAAAGGGTCGTACACGGAGTCTTTCAGATTTGATACAAGTGTCTGGATTAGGGTACTCCATCACCACGTAAGTTTGCGAAAAACCTTTAGGTCATAGTGGGTTCTTTCTGATACGAGACGACTCCAGTTCTATATCAAACGTTTCATTTACACTAGTAAACGGTCTATCATATTGGATGAAAGAGTATCCTTACACCGTTATAACAAAACCTATTATATGTCGGAATTATGTAGTTCACTTTCACAATCAACGAGTCATCACAGGCTGAGTAGCGTTGTGCTGCCCACATTTGAAGGTCCGAGGAGAGAGGTACCTTAAGAGGTCCGTTCTTATGACCTCACCCAACGGTAAGAGAAGAGGTCACCTAGAAGGGGTGGGTCCCTAGCTTGGATGGTGGACTCTTCGAGTCTATTAGACATCTAATGTTTATATCCGTTTTTATTTATAGAAGAGAAACACCGGATCTAATAGACAATACGTGATATTCTTGATTAAACTAAAAATTTTTTAGATCTTTTTACCATGTCTACTTGGATAAACGTTTCGTCTTTATCTCTGTGTCTGTCTCTCTTGTTTACATACCTATGATTCCCTCCTTTCTCCCCGCCCCACTTAACCTTCTAGCCCTAACTGTATATATGTGATGACTACGATACATATTTTATCTAGTGGCTGTTCCTAAATGACATATCGTGTCCCTTGAGATGAGTCACGAGACATCACTGGATGTCTCCTTCCTTTAAGTTTTGTCTCTCGAATGTACACATGTCTGTCGACTAAGTGAAACGATATATCGTCTTTGATTGTATCGATACATTTCGTTGATATGGATTACATTAATTTTTTTTTTAGACGTGACGTGAAAATGTGGTTATCGTAAACATACTTTGACCGTTGTACTCTTGTATATTAGTCCTATTACGAGGTAAAGTATGGGAGGTCTTGTCTTTTTCCTACACTAACGAGGAATACAAAGGTATAAAAGGGGTCTACTTATGAACCTGACACAGAGGATTTTCAGTAACTGACAAGGCATCGTACGTTTCTAATAGGGACAAAAATTATAATAAGACATACAAGTGTCCCTTAATTTTTATTCTGTCTCCTCGTTTATTTAGTAAATTTTAATTTTCCTCATTAGAGGTAGACTAAACCCCTTTAAGTAAAGACATCTCTATTGTCTTTTCCTACGAAAATAGTTATAAAACTATGAAACTCGGTCTAAGACCAAGTTTCGGTTTAAGACACATTTTTGAGTGTCTCTGAGAATAAAAATCCTTCTTTTAACTCCTCGAAGAATGTTGGGTTCCGTAGATTACAAAGGGTGGTGCGACATAAATAAAAAAGAGGTTTCAGGGGAAACTTCAAGTAACACTGGGTCGTGTTTATTCTCTATTTCACTCCCCTATTCCTAGGTCTAACTCTACTCACCACTTACCGCCCGAGACGGGGTCGGAGGCCATAGTCCGTTGGTCTTTTTTTTTGTTTTGAAAAGATTCTAAATGGTTTTGAGTTGTTATGTTTACCTCCTTTACGGATTCTTCTTCGTCTCGGTCTCGACTCTAAAGAAGTTACCATGTTCCACAATATGTTTCTATTTGTATAGGGGAACAATAAAATACAAATAGAAAGAGACCTCAGTGACTTGTAACTCCGTCACCTCTGATCCAAAGAAAGATCAGTCATACATATACTAACCTGTAGTCGTGGTCACGTTTTTTTGAACATAAAGAGGGTTCCACCATCTCTTACGAGAGGAGAACGTACATCTCAAAGTTTCCGTACACTTAAGAGACTGAGAGATTTTTCGTTGACTCTCTTTATAGGTGTACTTAGGTCGATTAAAGAAATGGAACATCCTATAGACTTTTCGTTTAGTTTTGTTTTTTTCTGTAAAATTATAGGGGTGGATACGGACGGACATTAATATTGGCCAACATGACCCTTGAGACGAATGCACATTAAGGTAGAGTGTGCACCTGGGGTTCGAGGATTAGGTGTCTTTTGCTTGAGAACTTCTTAAGTTTATATACACGTCTAAGTTAAAGTCTCTCCCAAGTTTCTAGAGGCTCCTCAAGGTCCGTATTAGGACTCGGGATCCCTTACTTTATCACGTATTCAATGAAAGAATAATATCTTCTTTATCTAAGATGGTCCTCTTTGTCTCTAAGTTTAGTAATGTTAAGTCACGTTCTACGTCAATTTTGTAGATTTCACGATTAATTATGGTTACAAATACTCGATACTTCAATTTTTATTTCTGATTACGGGTGAACCTTTTCCAAAACGGAAAGAAAAGATTTCTGTCTTAGGGGTTAAAAGTACCAAAACTTATCAAAATTAACTTGAGACTAACATACCTCGTGTGTGATTAACAAACTTTTTAAATCCTGTATCCTACCTTTGTCGTCTTAAGGGTCAATTTAGAAACCGTGTCCGGTGTTAGTTCTACAATCCAAATTGACTTAAATGGTAACCCACCATAATTGGTGTTTATACTTTGTTTCTCTGAAAGGGTTCCGTCCTGGGTCTCTTGTAACGAGAAGAGAATACCCTCTAGATCAACGTCGAGGAATGAAAGTGGTCTCACGAACAAAAAGGAAATTTGGGGACTCTTCATACTACCGACCTTACCGAAGGGAAAGAACCAGGACGAGCGACGATGTCCGAGAGTCTACCGCCACGCATCATTATACCGTTTGTTAGTCCCCTCTATCCGACAGTCTCGACAAGTCACCAACAATCAGACGTACATACAATTTATTACGGGTAACCAGAAACATTGGAACCTTTGTTCGTTTATTGTGTTCTTGATTTCTGGGAATGTCAAAGAGGTGAATTTCGTTATGTTTGTAGGAATTACTTGTAAAAATAAAAAGAATAAGTTTGAGGTTCTACTATAAGGACGAAAGGAAAGTGAACCGGAGACGTAAATTCAGAGACAAAATTATCTTTTATAAGATACTACCGGTGTTAAACCGTTTGTGAGAGACCCTTGGATGATTCACGGTCTCTACCGAGTCTATATCCGTAGTAACCTTATTATTAAGTAACTCCTCCCAGAACTCTCCGAACTCTAACTCTTCGTGGGGGTATATCAGATTCCCGTCATAAACCCTCGAACCCTATCCCATTACGGTCACATAAACGACTCTAATCAAAAAACTAACAAAGAAATCCTTAAAAACAAAAAAACAAAAACCGGTGAAAACAGTATTAATTATCCGTTTCAGTTTTGTTCTTTTAATATGAGATCACTTGAAGGTCTACAAGTCCGACTAAAATCTTTTCCGTCTCCTTGGTCTATAGTTTAACGGTTGTAGGCGACCTAGTACCTTTTTCGTTCTCTCAAGGTCTTTTTGTAGATAAAGACGAAATAACTGATACGGTTTCGGAAACTAACACACCTAGTGTTGGTTGGTACCTTTTAAGAAGTTCTCTACTATTATGGTCTGGTAGACNCGTCTCCTTGGTCTATAGTTTAACGGTTGTAGGCGACCTAGTACCTTTTTCGTTCTCTCAAGGTCTTTTTGTAGATAAAGACGAAATAACTGATACGGTTTCGGAAACTGACACACCTAGTGTTGGTTGGTACCTTTTAAGAAGTTCTCTACTATTATGGTCTGGTAGACTGGACGAAGAACTCTTTAGACATACGTCCAGTCCTTCGTTGTCAATTTTGACCTGTACTTTGTTGTCTGACCAAGGTTTATCCTTTTCCTCATGTAGTTCCGACGTATGACAGTGGGACGAATAAATTGAATATACGTCTCATGTAGTATTCTTTACGACCCGACCTTCTTCGTGTTCGACCTTAGTTCTAACGACCCTCTTTATAGTTATTGGAGTCTATACGTCTACTGTGGTCGGAATACCGTCTTTCACTTCTTCTTTTTTTCTCGGGGAAATACTTTCACTTTCTCCTGTCACTTTTTCAACCGAATTTTGAGTTGTAAGGTTTTTGATTCTAGTACGGTAAGCTAGGGTAGTAAGGTACCGTTTATCTACCCCTTTATCATCTTTGTCACAGTCTGAAATAAAAACCCCCGAGGTTTTAGTGACGTCTACCACTAACGTTGGTACTTTAATTTTCTGCGCATGAGGAACCTTCTTTTCAATACTGGTTGGATCTGTCGTATAAGTTTTCGTCTCTGTAATGAAACGGTTGTTTACAGGTACATCAGTTCCGATACCAAAAAGGTCACCAGTACCTACACTCTCAACCTGACACTTATTTCGACTCGTGGTTTCTTAACTACGAAAACTTGACACCACAACCTCTTCTGAGAACTCTCAGGGAACCTGACGTTCCCCTAGGTTGGTCAGGTAAGATTTCCTCTAGTCAGGACCCACAAGAAACCTTCCTTACTACGATTTCGACTTTGAGGTCATGAAACCGGTGGAGTACGCTTCTCAACTGAGTAACCTTTTCTGACACTACGACCCTCCGTAACCCCCGTCCTCCACTTCTCCTGCTGTCTCCTACTCTACCGACCTACCGTAGTGACTGAGCTACCTGCACTCAGACCCACTTGAGGCCCTCAACCACTACTTGTCCCTCCGGACCGCACGACGTTAAGTACCCCAGTGTTTCTCAGCCTGTGCTGACTCGCTGACTTGACTTGACTCAGATTTTTGTAAACACGTAAGTAAGGAACCAAGTAAACAAATAAATACGCAAGTAGAAGTCTATAAAGTACAAATAGATAATATTTACTTCATCTTTTATAATTTTCTTCTCTCTCCTTACTTTAATAAGACACGTTCTTCTTATCTTCTGTGTTACGAACGAGTCCTTCTTATATATTAGATTAATTGTAGTTCACACACACACACACACACACACACATCGTTCTCCTCTTTTATTGATGTTCAAAGTCGTTAACATCTTACTACCTCTTTAATTACACCCTGTCTAACAATTACAAATTATTATCGTAACAGGATAAGTATTCTCGATGAAGTCTCGAGTGTGAACAATACATCCGATCTTTACAGGTTCACTACTTGTGACATTTTAATGTTTCTGTTTACATGTGTCCATGTGGTCATTTAACACACATAATAGTTTTTGTAAGAAGTTTTACTGAATAATTATTGGAATTAAGAAGAAAAGGAAAACACGAACCACATGATAAGAAATGGACGAAAGGAACCAGAAATGTAAGGAGTGATTATGTTTGTTTTTTGTAAGGAACAATTGGGTGTACAACTATTTACGGTTGATGACATGGATTCAGTTGTTTCCCAATACACTTCTTCCGAGTTTAGGTCGAACACAAGTAACAATTATTTACATCGGTTCAAAGAGACATTAAGTTAGAATAACACAACGTATTTCGGTTGAAAAATAACTAACGAAAGGTATTAAAAGAACTGTTTCTGTTTTACCTTTTAAACTCGGTACCTTTCTATTGAGAACATTTGTCAGATTGAAACAGGGGTCGGGAGACATATTTAAGAAGGGAATTACCAGTTAAAGACCTAGGGAGGTAAATATCTGTATATCCTAGAACTCATTTGATATGTATATATATATATATCTATGTACTGAAGAGACCACCGAGTCTACCATTTTGCAGACGGATGTTACGGCCTCTGGACCAAGTTAGGGACCCAGNGGTAAATATCTGTATATCCTAGAACTCATTTGATATGTATATATATATATATCTATGTACTGAAGAGACCACCGAGTCTACCATTTTGCAGACGGATGTTACGGCCTCTGGACCAAGTTAGGGACCCAGTCCTTCTAGAGGACCTCTTCCTTTACCGTTGGGTGAGATCATAAGAACGGACCTCTTAGGGTACCTACCTCCTCGGACCGTCCGATGTCAGGTACCCCAGCGTTTCTCAGCCTGTGTTGACTCACTGAAGTGAGTGAGTGAGTGAGTATATATGTATGTGTGTATAGATGTATAAACATACGCGACACACGACATGAATCAACGAGTCAGTACAGGCTGAAAAACACTGAGGTGCCTGACTTCGGGCGGTCGAAGGAGGTAGATACCCCCAAGACGTCCGTGTTTATGACCTCACCCAACGGTACGGGAGGAGGTCCCCTAGAAGGGTTGGGTCCCTAGATTGGGACCAGAGGGCGTAACGTCCATCTAAGAAATGGTAGATTCGGTGGTCCCTTGGGGTTCATATACATTTATGTTTATAAGTACTCTTCTTTTCGGACATTTATCGTGAGAGTTGAATGCACACACTGAAAATAACTTGTAATTTCAAGACGACTGTTGTATATAGTATGTATGAGATTAAAAGTGGAAACAGTTACAAATAAAGGTAATCAATTAAATAGAGATTACGTAAAACGATACTAAAGGTTTTATCGGTTCGTAAACGAAGACTAAACAAAAGAGAGTTTTTAATTTACGTACTGTAAAGAGACCCCTTTGTCATATATAAATTTTGAGAATCGAACCTATTGTCTTCAAATATGACCTTTAAGGACCTTTTGATGGATACTGACCTCCCGTATATATATATATTTGACTTCCTGTCTGTTTACGGGATAGAGAACCTTTACAAATAAAGACTTGTATTTGAAACTTTAACTTAGACTCCCACATGTAACATCCGTATCCACGGCCACTTCCGTCTCGATAGGGAAGACGTTCTAATAAACCCAATGTTGACACAGGTATTTGGACTTTACTTGGTTACTAAAAGAATTGTGTATAGAGATATCAGTCCTTCCTATCCTTATCCTTCCGAAGTAGACAAAAAGAACGACTAGGACCACCGTCAAGATAAAAAATTGGAACGAAAGACCAATAAAAGGTTCATTCGTCCAAGTGTAACGAAAGAGAACCGAGTTGAGTCAAACCTCAGTGTGCACGTAGACTGCCCCAAAAGGTCCACCACGATCACCATTTCTTAAACCGACTTTACGTTCTTTGTATTCTCTACGTCCAAATTAGGGACTCAGCCCTTCAAGGGGACCCTCTCCTTTACCGTTGGGTGAGGTCATAAGAACGGACCTCTCAAGGTACCTGTCTCCTCGGACCGCTGATATCAGGTACCCTAGTGTTTCTCAGTCTGTACTGACTCCGTTGAATCGTACGTACTAAGACTGTTAGTAACTTAAATGTAAACATGACGAGTTGTTTATTCCGACATAAGTAGGTAGCTAAGGAAGGAAATAATAAACGGGTAAGTAATGTGTTTGTAAATAACTTCTTAAATACAAAAGGTCGTAACTTGATTTAGACTCGAATATTTGTTTTAATTCTGTAAAAACTTCTTCACCGAAACTTTTAAAATTTAAAAAGAGGAAATTTTATAAAACCATAAAATCTACACAATAAGTCAAAATAATAAACCGTAAAATACGTAGTAAACCGATATATTAAGTTTCGTGACATGAAGTCCAACTGATAAAAACACTGACAGAATTTTGAACCTGGGTATTACATCAGTCACAGAGGTTTTCTACTTAACTATAACTGACCGATGGTTAATGACTCGAACCCTGTCATGTAATAGAGCAAATTAGGAGTGTTGTGAATCCACTCCACCAATAAATAATAATAAATAATAGGGACTACGGAGTTTGTCATTTCTTAGGTGGACGTTACGTTCTCTACATCCTCCCCGTCTAAACTAGGAACTCATCCCTTCTAGGGGACCTCCTACTTTACTGTTCGATAAGGTCATAAGGACGGACCCTTTAGGGTACTTGTCTTTTCGAATCGCTCGATGTCAGGGACCTTAGTGCTTCTAAGTCTGACTGGTGTGAACTTACGTAATAGACATCTTAGAGATAAAGTGTCTACTTTTCGTCTCTAAGTCCCTCCAATCAATTAAACGATTATTAATTGTTGATTATTAACAGTCTCGAACTCGAATCAAAACCAGATAACCTGAGATTTTGATAGAGAACCTGGTATAGTGATCTAAGGTCTCAGTCAATGTGAGCTCAGAAGTTATATAAGTCCTTTAAATAGTTTTACAATAAAACTTGGAGTTGGTCGAACCCTTCTTATTTAATAAGGGTGGATTTCAACCGTTGTCTGTCCCTCCGGACCGCACGAAGTCAAGTACCCCAACGTTTCTCAGCCTGTGCTGACTCACTGACTTGACTTAACTTGACTTTGTTAGATTCGACAAAATTGTCGTGTTCATGTTCCTTACACACCCGACATCTAGGATTTATAGGAGACGGGGTTTACGGTTTGTTTTTTAGAGATAGTCTACCCTTTGTTCCCTTAAGAGTAAACTCAAACGATCTGTCGTAGTACACTCCTTCTCTCCCTCGGAAACCACTCAGTAACCATTCGGAACGGCTTCCTTTTTTATTTTTCGTGAACGGAACACTTTCCTACAACTACGTTGTCAATGTCGATTAAGTACATCTTCACCCAAGTGAATTTATAACACATGTCGTTATAAGTCTCATCTTGATACCATTCTTGTGTCTGAGATCTTAATCTTTTCGAATGAAAGGTTTTATTCACGAAATAGTGAATAACCGGTCCTTTCACTTTTACCTTCAGTGAGTCAGTACAGGTTGAGAAACGTTGGGGTACCTGATATGTCGGGCACCTTAAGAGATCCGGTCTTATGAACTCGTCTATCAGAAAGGGAAGAAGTCCCCTAGAAGAGTGGGTCCCTAGCTTGGGTCCACAAGTCGTAACGTCCGTCTAAGAGATGGTCGACTCGGTGTTCCCTTCGGGTTCTTATGACCTCACCCAACGGATAAGGAAGAGGTCGCCTAGAAGGGATGGTTCCTTAGCTTGGACCCAGAAGACGTAACGTCCGCTTAAGAAATGGTTGACTAGGTAGTCCCTTCGGACTCCATTTACATTTTAAAGGTAGGAGACAGTCAATTTTGGGAAAGGATAGTCGTATTATTTATCGATGGAATATCTGACAACACTTCTAATTTACTTTATACTTGACATCTTAAGGGTTTTGTACCACATTATGTCTCACTAGAGAGTTGTCACGATAAAGGTAACGATGACTACATGAATCATAAAAACTCGTACCTAGATGTAAAATAATGAACAGTAGGGTCTCTCCTATTATTACGTTATAGTCTGCGATACACTCACCAGGGGTCGAATCAGAGTAGAGGAAGAGTGATACGAAGTCGGAGGGACCTGAAGAATGTCGAGAAGTTTCAATGGTCCTAGAAAGGGAGGAATTAATGGAGGGTATTCGGACAACGAAAGGTAAGAAGTGTAGGACAGGTCCGAGGAACTAAGAAGTCCGGAGTCGACTTTACAGTGAAAGAGTCTGTAGTGTGAACTGGTATCGGGAGGTCCGAGTGTCAATAGGTACAATGTACGAGAAAGACGGAAAAAAATACCTGTATCGTCGGAGGTAGTGACCCACTTGGTTAAGAAGTTTTACTTAAAAGAAAATATACTATATGTTTATGAACAAAAAATATACTCTAATAAATATACAATATATATATTCGTATCTATAGTGGTCTACCAGTTATGACTTTAGTCTAACTAATATAAGAAACGTCGGTTTCTACCTCTTTGATATGTCAGTCGTTTTTCTTCTGGTCCTCGACTGACACCGAGTCTAGTACTTGAGGAATAACGGTTTAAGTCTCAATTTAACTTGTTTCATTCCTTTTGGTGGTCTGGTAAGTCCATACTACACTAATATGTCACCTTCACTGTTTATCTAAGTTCCGTAATCTAGACTATCTGTCTCACGGACTTCTTGATACTTGTCTCCAAGTACTGTAACATATGTTCCGTCACTAGTTCTAGTGGGTGTTCTTTATCTTTACGTTTTTCCGTTTTACCAACAGACTCCTCCAGAATGTTTATCGACTCTTTTTTTCTCTTCGATTACCGTTTCTTCTTTTTCTCTATATGGGTAAACTTACGTCTCAAAGTTTCTTATCGTTCCTCTCTATTCTTTCTGAAGAAGTCACTAGTTACGTTTCTTAATCTCCTTTTGTTATTTTACCCTTTCTGATCTCTAGGGCAGTTCTTTTAATCTCTATAGTTCCCTTATAAAGTACGTTTCTACTCGTGTTATTTCCTTTCTTTACCATATCTGGATTGTCTTCGTCTTCTATAAGTCTTCTCCACCGTTCTTATGAGTCTTCTTGATATGTTTTTTCTACAAGTACTGGGTCTATTGGTGCTACCACACTAGTGAGTGGATCTCGGTCTGTAGGACCTTACACTCCAGTCCACCCGGAATCCTTCGTAGTGATACTTGTTTCGATCACCTCCACTACCTTAAGGTCCACTTGATAAAGTTTAGGATTTTCCACTACGACACTTTCACAAGGTGAGTTATACGGTTGTTTAAACCTTCTGAGTCGACACCGGTGTCCTGACCTTTTCCAGTCAAAAATAAGATTAGGGTTTCTTTTCGTTTCGGTTTCTCAAAAGTGAATGACGTCAATGAAGTCAATGACGTGTTAACGTGAGTAGAGTGTCCGATCCTTTCATTACGAGTTTTAGGGGGTTCGGTCCGAAGTTGTCACACACTTGGTATTTGAAAGTCTACAAATTCGACCTAAATCTTTTCTGTCTCCTTGGTCTCTTGTTTAACGGTTGTAGGTAACCTAATAGTTTTTTTGTTCTCTTACGGACTTTTTTAGATAAAGACGAAATAACTGATACGGTTTCGAAAACTGACACATCTAGTGTTGTTTGACACCTTTTAAGAAGTTCTCTACCCTTATAGTCTGGTGGACTGGACGTAGGATTTTTAACCATACGTCCAGTTTTTTGTCGTCAATCTTGACCTGTATCTTGTTGTCTGACCAAGGTTTAACCCTTTCCTTATGAGTTCCGAAATATAACAGTGTGACGAATAAATTGAATATACGTCTCTTGTAGTACTCTTTACGACCTGACCTACTTCGTGTTCGACCTTAGTTCTAAAGGTCCTCTTTATAGTCATTGAAGTCTATACGTCTACTGTGGTGTGAATGCGGTCTTTCGCTTCTCCTTGATTTCTCCGAGAACTACTTTCACTTTCTCCTCTCACTGTTTCAACCGAATTTGTTGTAAGTTTTTTGTTTCTAGTACCGTAGACCAAGGTAGTGAAGTACCATTTATCTACCACTTTCTTATCTTTGTCACTCTCTAAAACACAAAAGCCCTCGAGGTTTTATTGACGTCTACCACTGACATCGGTACTTTAATTTTCTACGAACGAGGAACCTTCTTTTCGATACTAGTTGGTTATCTCGAATAATTTTTCGTCTCTGTAATGAAACGCCGT
Source organism: Capra ibex (assembly GCA_006410555.1). Classification (NCBI taxonomy): domain Eukaryota; kingdom Metazoa; phylum Chordata; class Mammalia; order Artiodactyla; family Bovidae; genus Capra; species Capra ibex. The sequence goes on from SJYO01041852.1 coordinate 75,291,074, forward strand.
TTCCAGGTATATCAGTTTCGATACCAAAGAGGTTATCAGTACATACCCACATTCTCGACCTGATATTCCTTTCGAGTCGTGACTTTTTAACTACGAAAACTTGACGCCACAACCTCTTCTGAGGACTCTCAGGGAACCTGACGTTCCTCTAGTTTGATCATTTAGAATTTCCTTTAGTTAGGACTTATAAGTAACCTTCCTGATTACGACTTCGACTTTGAGGTTATGAAACCGGAGGACTACGATTCTTGACTGAGTGACCCTTTCTGGGACTAGGACCCTTTCTAACTGCCGTCCTCCTCTTGCCCTGTTGTCTCCTACTTTACCAACCTATCAACTCGTTCGAAGACATTAACTACTACCTGTCTCTTCGGATCGCACGATGTCAGGTACCCCAACGTTTCTCAGTCTGTGTTGACTCACTAAATTGACTTGACTATATAATCACACGAAACAAAATAACATGAAAGTAAACATTACGAAGATTCTATGACACCAAATATTTCAAAGTACCGTTGGCATGTAATTCGTTCAGATAGTCGTGTTGGAAAAAAACAGAAATTATTAAATTAAAGTTTGGATGTTTTTTACTTTAACCAGACCCAAAGACATCAGAGTAACAGAAACAGTATGTATCGTTTGTCGAACACTTACTAACGTGTAATCTTTCAGTGCACTAGGAACAGAGTCTCTGTAAGTATAAAACAAATACTTCGTATCGACAGGTACCCACTTCATTGTCCGATAGATTTTTACCAATTTTTCTTTTTCGTGATAGTATATGTAATCATAAATCTCCTATGTGAAATATTAATTTGCATCCGGAGTTCCTTTTCAAGTTCTAATCTTTTAATAGAATTCAGGTAAAGAATAATAACGTTGTATAATTGAAACTTAAGGTTTCTATTTGTGATTTATAATAGAATTTTGTATTTACTACGAAAATTATGTCTTAGAGAGTCACAATCATTAATGTCGTCATTAACAATTAGAGCCAATTGATTATGACAATTGGTTGTTGATTGTAACGATTGACAATTAATTGTGACAATTGTCACAATCAGACAATATCGCCACTTTCACTTTCACTTCAGCGAGTCAGCACAGGCTGAGAAGCCCTGGGGTACCTGACATCGGGGGTCCGAGGAGACAGGTACCCTAAGAGGTCCGTTCTTATGACCTCACCCGACGGTAAAGAAAGAGGTCCCCTTAGGGTTGGGTCCCTAGCTTGGGCCCAGAGGGCGTAACGTCCGTCTGCGAAATTGGAGACTCGATGGTCCCTTCGGGCCCCATGTCTGGATATTAAACCTAAAGTACGTTTGTGAGAGAGTACGTCACTTAACGAAAAAATTTACCCCAATAAGTGGAACGACGTAATCTTATAAGACCAAGTTATAAAAAGATATAACTTGAATGAAAATCCCTTCGGCTTGACTTAAACTTCTTATAACGTCAGAATTCTTATAATTAATTCTTTTTATTTACATTCGTAAGTCATAAGAACCTTCTCAAGGAAGGATAGTACTATATTATTAGTAAAGTGTGAGTCTATACCGAAAGGAAAAGATAGTTCAAGGTATTCAATAGTAGACAAATCATTAAAGACTACCAAACTGCTTTCCCGATGTTGTCATATAAGTGAGAAGTAAAATTATGATCCTATTTAATAAACTGCAGAGTTCACTAATGGCCGAACAAATACATAAAATAGATTCCTTAAAAATGTGCCGTCGTGGTAAAAAAGGTTGTTATAAATAAGTAACGTACAGGGACACAGTGTAAAACCATTCAGAACGTTATAAAGTTCGAAAGAGTAATAAGAATATAAACAATGCCAGTAGACACGAGTCACTAGAAAGTACAACGATAATAATATAGAGTGACTTCCAAGTCTCCTAAAAAAATCGTCATTTCCAAAAATAATAATAATAATAAAATTAGAAAACCGGTACGACATTACCGTACATCCTGGAATCAAGAGACTGGTCCCAAGTTTGGGGACGGAGGACGTAACCGTCGTACCTCAGAATTGGTGACCTGGTGGTTCCTTCAGAGTCTTCATTTCATAAAAAATTGACTCGACACATATAACCAAAGGGTCCACCGTGGTCACCTTTTCTTGGACGGACGGTTACGTCCTCTGTTCCCTGTACCCAAGCTGGGAACCCAACCCTTCTAGGGGACCTCCTTCTTTACCCTTGGGTGAGGTCATAAGAACGAACCTCTTAGGGTATCTGTCCCATCGGACTCCTCGATACCAGGTACCCCAATGTTTCTCAGTTTGTGCTGACTTCACTGTCGGGTGTCGTGTATCCAAAACCTGTATTACGAAAACGTGCGAATTACCATATCACATTTATGTTTAAAGATAAATTGAATAAATTTAATTTAATTTAATAAATTTAATTTAATAATTGACCAATAAATTGAATATACGTCTCACATAGTACGTTTTACGGCCCGACTCACTTCGTATTCGACCTTAGTTGTAACTGTCCTCTTTATAGCTGTTGAGGTCTATATGTCTACTGTGGTGGGAATGCCGTCTTTCGTTTCTTCTCGATTTCTCGGAGAACTACTTTCACTTTCTCCTCTCACTTTTTCAACCAAATTTTGAGTTGTAAGTCTTTTAATTCTAGTACCATAGACCAGGGTAGTGAAGTACCGTTTATCTACCCCTTTGTCACCTTTGTCACTGTCTGAGATAAAACCCCCCGGGGGTTTAGTGACGTCTACCACTGACGTCGGTACTTTAATTTTCTGTAAACGAGGAACCTTCTTTTCGATACTGGTTGAATCTATCATATAATTTTTCGTCTCTATAATGAAACGGTTGTTTCCAGTTTCGATACCAAAAAGATCGTCAACACATGCCTACACTCTCAATCTGATATTTCTTTCGACTCACGATTTCTTAACTACGAAAACTTGACACCACGACCTCTTCTGAGGACTTTCAGGGAATCTGATGTTCCTCTAAGTTGGTCATGTAGGATTTCCTTTAATCAGGACCCACAAGTAACCTTCCTGACTACAACTTCGACTTTGAGGTTATGAAACCGGTGGACTACGCTTCTTGACTGAGTAACCTTTTCTGGAACTGGGACCCTTTCTAACTTTCGTCCTCCTCTTCCCCTACTGTCTCCAACTCTACTAACCTACCGTAGTGACTGAGTTACCTGTACTTAAACTCGTTCGAGGTCCTTAGCCACTACCTGTCCCTTCGGACCGAACGACGTCAGGTACCCCAACGTTTATCAGTCTGTGTTGACTCGCTGAATTGACTTGACTTAACTTTGTGTTTAAAATATACGTGACCCTTTGTCTTTATAAACACACTGAGTGAAAAAACACTATAAGTGAAATAACGTTACCAGACCATTATCTGGTAGTTATAGAGGATTCGTGTATAATGTATATAATAATGTGTTATGGATGATATATAAATACTATACATTATAAACGAATATATATCCTCTAATGAATATATATGTATACCAAGAAACCAAGACAAAGAGACCTCTTGGATTGTGTTTACGTATAATGTCTGAATTATAACAGTTACTTATTTACTGTGTACTATCGTAAAACTTTCATAAATGAATTTTTGGATAGACACACAGAGGACTCCGAATTGAAAATAAACCAAGACTGAAATTTAGTGAATCAGGAACAAAGTAATGGGGTTCAAATAAGATTTCGGTATTTAGGGTGATGTTTAGACCAAAGGTAATTAGTGAATACTTAATTGTTCATTTTTGGACAAAACTTTATGTGGTAGGAATAACAATATGAAATCTACAAGAGCCAGTTGGAGTTTTACCGAATTGTAAGGTCCATCTTGGAACACTGGTTTAAATAAGTCTGAAGTTTTAAATTGTCATTAGAAGTACATGAAGTGACAAACTAAGAAGGCAAGAAAGTACGGTTTTTGTTAACTTATTTTAGTTCGTTACCAATTCGGATTCTTGTCAATTCGTAACATGTTACTATCTGTAATGGAACTTTTTAGAGAGACTCTACCCAAAGCTTTTCCCCTTTGTCAAGGAGAAAGAGACATACAATACTTCTAAGGTTGACGTTTTAGGTCTGAGACACGTTGTTTGACACTACTGATATCCTTTAGTATTCCTCTCTTTTACCCAAAGGCATCATTCATGTTTTAGACAACATTTTTCGTCTTATTTATATATCTTTTGTTTGAAAGTTTTTTTATTTGCGTTCATGTCGGTCAAAGCTAAAGTAAATTTTTAGAAAATAAAGTCATTTATTGATGTTTAGTCTGTTGGTTCTCTCTTTTGTCTTAGACTATTAATGTATTCTTAGACAATGGTTCACCAAAATACTAAAAACTCGTTAGAATTCATATACTGTGGGGACATTGAAACGGTACTTTCAGTTGTAAAAGAGTACTATGACATAGTAGACAGAATCTTTTATGGAGTTATAATCATAAAATTGACCGTTTTCAGTTGTTGATAGGATCCTATGTATTTTACGATTGTGTATGTATCAAATGGTAGATGAAAGGTAATGAGTGATTTTTAAAGAGAAGGTAAACTCTTTTGTTTGACAGAAGTTTATCTTTAAGGAGGGTCGGGGTTTAAGTTCAAGTAACCGTATATGTCAACTTATGAGTGGTCCGTAGGAAGGTGAAGTCAGTCAAGTCAAGTCAGCGAGTCAGCACAGGCTGAGAAACGCTTGGGTACTTAGCGTCGTGCGGTCCGGAGGGACAGGTAGTGGTTGAGGACCTCAAGGGAGTCTGAGTGCAGGTAGCTCAGTCACTACGGTAGGTCGGTAGAGTAGGAGACAGTAGGGGAAGAGAAGGACGAGGGTTAGGGAGGGTCGTAGTCTCAGAAAAGGTTACTCAGTTGGAAAGTGTACTCCACCGGTTTCATGACCTCAAAGTCGAAATCGTAGTCAGGAAGGTTTCTTTAGGGTCCCGACTAGAGGAAGTCTTACTGACCAAACTAGAGGAACGTCAGGATCCCTGAGAGTTCTCAGAAGAGGTTGTGGTGTGAAGTTTTCGTAGTTAAGAAGTCGAGAGTCGAAAGAAGTGTCAGGTTGAGAGTGTAGGTATGTACTGATGACCTTTTTGGTATCGGAACTGATCTGCCTGTAATCAGTCGTTTCATTACAGAGACGAAAACTTATACGATAGACCCAACCAGTATTGAAAAGAAGGCTCCTCTTTCACAGAAAATTAAAGTACCGACGTTAGTGGTAGACGTCACTAAAACCTCGGGTTTCTTTATTTCAGACTGTCAAAGGTGACAAAGGGGTAGATAAAGGGTACTTCACTACCCTGGTCTCCGGTACTAGAAGCAAAAGACTTACAACTCGAAATTCGGTTGAAAAAGTGAGAGGAGAAAGTGAAAGAAGTTCTCCGAAAACTCAAGGAGAAGTGAAAGACGGTATTGCCACCACAGAAGACGTATAGACTCCAATAACTATAAAGAGGGTCGTTAGAACTAAGGTCGAACACAAAGAAGGTCAGGTCGCAAAGAGTACTACATGAGACGTATCTTCAATTTATTCGTCCCACTGTTATATGT